>CM061065.1:112762928-113093191 GCA_030762895.1 Sophora flavescens | reverse complement strand
AGTTCAACTTTTCTTTCTTTTTCTCGCTTCTGAAAATAATCCGAAACAAAACTTCCGTAACTTATCCAAGTTATCGGATATTTTATTTGGAAAGAAACCTTCTAAAAGACATTTTTCCTTTGAATTAATTTTGAAAACCTTGAGTTACAGAAAATTCTCTCTCTTCTTTAGAAATCCATATTTACTTTTGGAAAAGGTCTATCATTAAGAAAATGTTGGAAAAGTTTTGAGAAAAACTCTTTTCTAAAAACACCGAGAACTAAAATTTCTCAAAAAGAACTTGGAATTTAACTTGTTTTCTCCTCTATCATTTTTCATCATAAAATAGTCTCAAAAAAATAATAATTAAGTTTCTCATAGAACAACATCTTTAAAAAAAGTCTCTTAATAAATTTCTCTCATCAACATGCTACTAAAAATTTAAAACCTTTGTTTTGTGGTTTTCACATAAGTCTTTTAAGGCTTTTATCTTTAATAGTTGAGCTCTAACCAAGGTTAGGCTTCTATGCAACAACCAACACAACTTTCAAAGAACTTACAACATAAGTAACATAATAGTTCAAGCATATAGTTCAATTCAACACTTCATCGAGTCATATAAATGCAAATAATTCCAAAACAACCACTTAAACAACAACTTCAAAGACAACTTCATAGACTTACGTACAATCATATAAATCCAACTTTTTTCCACCCATGTAGCAACAACATCACCATCCAAACAATTCAAACATACAAGCATATAGTTACCACAAATGTAACATCCTCGTGCTTTCTCCCCTTACCTAATTCGAAGGATATACAGTCTTTGTTTCGTTGCCTCGTAGCGAACTTCATTTTTGCCTACCCACGCAATGCCGCATGCCTACTAATTAAGCGAATGACTAAATTAAAATAACAAAGTCACCTTATCTTTCTATTTATAAATTTGGACCACATAAAAATGATGCTAGAGAAGGCTAATCTTTTAAAAATTCTTGGACTACATTTCGATCCTAAGACTTACTTTTATGTATACACACACTTTAATCCCATATTTATATTTTTAAACTAATCACTGGTTTATATTCCATTTCATGCCAAAAATCTTTTACTTATCATGATAAAAGACATTATTTTTAAAATCATATTTTTCAGCCAAAATTTTGGGTGAACTCTTTTATAAAATCATTTCTTTAATAGCAAAGGTTTAAATTGTGAATGATCATTCAAATGACCTTCAATCGTTGAAAATTTATTTGAAGGTACCCAACTCACATATAAACATATTTTAGTTTGTCCCGTGTCAAGAATTTGAAGGCATTAATTTATTAAAAATCCTCCACAATGCCTCCTGTTTGTACAGGATTTCCTGAAATCCGAGTTCACAACATGCAAGTTTATAAAATTGTTCCTCTTTATATATACATAAAACTCTCAAATCTTCAACCAAACTTTAGATATCTTTATCTATTAACCCATAAAACTTTATAAAAGTTTTTAACTTTCAAAATCATATTAAAATCGTCATGCAACCAATTATGTTCTTATTTAAGGAGTCTAATTTGATTATATTTTGAGAGGTGTTTAACCCGAAAATCTTATCCAAATTCTACATGTATTATATATTAAATAAAAGCCCCATAAGTCTTCTTTCTAAATATATATTTATTTTCCAGAAATACGTTTTATAAAAACTTGTGGGCACGAATGTAGACATGTCATGTTACTTCCAGATCAAATTCTACTCATGTTTATCCACAACTAAGTTATTATCTTCCTCTAGCATCATCCTCAAGCCATAAAACCAACATGCAAGGGTCCTAGACCCTCCAAAAACATACATGCATAAACTATATATCAACTAAAATGACACTATTATCATCAAATAATGGTTCAAACAAAGAGATGAGACGATCTTTAGATGACATGTGGGAGAATAACAGAATATAACTTTGCTCCACTAGGGTTTCGCACAACCTCAAAATAGGTTTGAAAAAACTTTTATGTGATATGTAAGTGCAAAAATGATACATGTAGAGATGAGTATAAGTGTATGAAAATTAGTTCTATGCTCAAAAACTTTTCTAAAGTTGTTTTTCTTAAATTTTTAGTTAAACTATATAAACAATGCAAAATAAGAACAAGTGGCATTCATGTTGATGAAGAAGAGATTTCTGGGGAAATCATAGAACAAGAGAGGAGAGTTATACCGCCTAAATGATGAAGAATGAAGAGAAATGGTCCACAGAAGCGAAAATTGACAGTTTGATGATGTAGTGGTATTGCAGGGCTGCTCTTCAATCTACTCATCCAAAATTATAAACTTGGGTTCTAGAAAGGTAATAAAGATAGAAACAACTTTTTTTGTTGAAGGAAGTTTTACTGATTCGGAATATACCAGGGGTGAAATGGCCTATTCGTGTTCTCGAGTTGTCAGATTTTGAGCGGTTTTGGTGGATTTGGGCATATCTCCCAATATATTCATCCGTTTTATGACCTCTTTAGCTTTCTTGGAAGAGGAGAGGAAGAGGAATAACTTTTCTGTATGAATTCTCCGATTTTCAGAGTAGTAAAGGGTCCGAGATTTCGGTATGATTTATATTTGAGAGAAAAGAGTGTGTGGGAAACTTAGAGAGAAAATGAAAAAAGTGGCAAAAGAAGTCGGAGTTGAGAAGGGGATTGATAGAAGAGAGGGGCGCAATGGGGTAGAGGAAATTGGGAGGGAGTTTTTTTTGATTATTTTTTTCTTCATAGTTCCCAAACCGAGTTTTCACAAAATAAGGCAATATCTATGTATGAATAAAGATGATAGCTCGCAAAATGAAAAAACTATTCACATCAATAATCCACAAAATTATTTTCACATCAAGCCCCAGCTAACCGGCACTCAATTATTTTTGAATTATTTTGTTAAAATAAATCTTTTGGTTTTAAATAATGGTCACTTTGTAAAAATGAAAAAAATAATTATGTGTAAGTTGTATTGATATATAAAAAATAAATGTAACATACTATTATATTACTTCAAGTCTTTTCATCTACACCTTATATTAGTTTAGAATTAATTGTTTTGCTTCACGGTTCTATAATTTCCGATTGTGAAAAAAAAACGATCATATTTTACCAGAACTTCACTTTAAAAAATTAATTTTTAATATATTTCTATAGAAAGAAAAAAAGAATCATGGGAATTGTTACAATATTACTGGAAATCTACCATTTCTTTTTCGAATCTAATTGATCACACTTGGTAAGAAAGTCTTCTTGGCTGCTGAAAACTATGAGACAATTTCCATCACAAATTTCAATGGTTTTTCTAAAATAAAATAAGCTATATCAAATGTTACTGTCATCAAAATAATTTTTTCTCTAAACTAAATTAATAATTACACCTACATATACCTATGCCTCATACATATGCTCACGCATCATTAAAAACGTGACAATCGGGGTGTTACATACGGCACTGCCAACTAGGGCATGGGGTTGGTCCTGGTCCCCCAACGTGACCCCACCTCAACGGGTAAAGAAGACCTAACTCTCGTATATATAGGATCCCAGGGTTCTTTGAGGAGGACCCTGTGGAGCTCAAGAGGGAGCCACGCATACCACCCTCTTTGAGGCAAAGATGACTTCCCGAGCTGGTGTCTTTTTCCTCGCTAAGCTTCCTTCACTTGACGCACCTTCGAACGGGGATGGCCTCCTGGTTTCCCAACGGTAGGGGACCGCCTGCTGAGAATAAAAATGAGAAATCGGCTCTATTCTCCTAACTTCATCCGAAAGCTTACCCCCCACGAATCGGCCTTAGCCCAAACTCCTCCAAAGCCGAGAACATGTCATTGCACTCGACACCTGAGGATAACTTTACTCAAACCATTTTCCAACTGCAGTACCTGCGCATGGGCTGACCTCGGCCCGGGGCTATCCAGCCCCATGCGTCTAACTCGGGCCGAATATCTCCCTCTCAAATCTCTCCCATATTCGTGGTTGGGATCTCTCCGCCTGATCGGATCCTCGATCCTAAATTCTCTCCTTGTCTCGAGTTTGATCTGAGAGATCTCTATATAATAGGAGCTTACCCTCGTCGTAAATACGTTTTGCTTAGATTCTCATGATAGAGGCGCACCATTCTCAGTTTCAAGCACATCCAAAACTCCCACTAAACCTAGTTCGGCCGCAGTATCTCTTAGCCGAGGTATTTGGATGAAATTTGGCGTCGATTTGTGGAATCCGACAGCCACTATTTTCCCATCCTACGAAAAATGCCAGCGAGGAGGGGAACTCTGGAGGGAGGAGCGGAACACCTACTACTGGGATAATGTGAGAACCTCCAGGCCCAGAAGAATGTCCGACAATCCCATGGTTCGTGGGAGCTTAACGAATGCGGTCCAAGAGGAGAAACGAAGAGATCCGTCGGCAGAATAGCCGTCGCGAAAGAGAGCAGAAGAGTTGGAAAAGGTCCATCTCTTCTCCCCCAAGAGAATGATTGTGCTCACGGGAATGTAGGGATCCGAAATCTTTACCTCAGAGGGGGCCCACAACTGCGGCTTCCCATCATAGCAAGCGGAGAGAGGAGGAGGGATTTCCTGGCGAGCCCCAATTTTCCCACAGAAAATAGACTTCACCACATCTAGAGCACACCGTAAGCCGGGGCATCCCCTTACCAACGCTATCATGGAGGTCCCCTACCTACTCAACTACAAACTGATCAAAACAATGCCAAATATGATGGTATAACTTCTCAGTCTAGCGCCATGGACGCATTCACCACTCGGGGAAAAATCTTACTGATGACTGACGTCCTGTGTAAAGTCTTTCCTCGAAACCAGCTCTAAGATTGTAACATGTTGACACTCGGCTACCCCCGTTGTCTAGAGCTCTTGATACATTCATGGCTAAGTTGCGCTGATTTACCTGCCCGGCCCATCAAAAAACCTGGCCTCGTTGGTAAACTTCAGCAAGAAAAAGAATGAGACCTCACAACGACTCCATGGGGGATCCTCCGTGAAGGGGAGGCTATTCCTCACTCGCAATCTCGGCCACTGTTGCACCACACCATCTTGACCGGGTAAGTGCCTGGCCCTTTTGCTGACACTTGCTCGTGAAACCACCAACCGCATGGTTGAATTGAGAAGAAAGGCTGCTGGTTCATCAATATGGAGGAGGTTGAGGAATCTAAGAAAAAGGGAGAGAAGAGACAATCTGATAGGCGAGAAGGAGAAAGAAGAGAGGGCTGGGGTGATAGCCGAAATCGGCCCGTCCGAGCATTTCGTGAAACCGAAGTATGAACATTATACTCCCCTCAATGCAAACCGAGTCAGTGTTTGAGGATGCCAATCTGAACTTCATCCTAATCGTAGCCACACCCTCGTGAATGCGGACCTAACGAAACATTGTTCGGTATCATCGTGATTCGGCCTACCATCAGAGTTCTGGGTCCCTACGAGATAAGATTGAAGAATTGGTGCAGATGTCCACCTCAATAATTTTGTTAGTGAGAAACCACTGCAACTGTGCGAGGCGTGCGGCAAAGGGAGAGAGGGGTGACCAAAGCCCCAGGAGAGTGGCGGAATGAACAATGAAAAACGTAGAACTGAAGGCGAATGAAAGAGCGAGGAGGATAACTTGATCCAGGTGTGATAAAACACATTTCCCGTGAGGATTGCACGGGGAGGCACAACAAGTTCAGCCCGGAGAAGACACCCGCGCCATCCGGCCGTCAATCCATACTCGGTATCGTGCGAACCTAAATTCCCCCCCCTATTATCGATGAAGATTTTGGGTGGGGTATCTCTCTAAACCAAGATGACCCCTATGGTGATCAATATAATTGGGCAATTTCTCGGTCAAAAAAAGAACCTCCTTCGACCGGGGCCTTCTGCAACATCTTATATTACTACAACATTTCGCAAGCTCGGCATCCAGCAGAAGAAATCTCATTAACCCTGCGATAGTGTATTCGGCTTCAAGTAGGGAACAAGTTGATACAGGGGATACATTGACCTCAGAACTATTTTCTGTGATGGCAGAGCATCCAAGACTATCATGATGGTATGTGCTAGTCCAGCTGTGGTAGATATACATAATATCCTCGATCGCAAGACTGCCTTTGAACTGAAGCTAGAATGTGGTCATCTACTCCCCACCTCACGATGAAATTCCCTTCAACCTGGGACATAGTCACTTTGTCCCAAGGTCAAAGATGGCTGACGAACGAGCTTGATCGTTCGTGTGAGCAAGCTTAAACCCACACTAAATACAGAACCTTGAGGGAAAAAGCCGGTGAATTTCGTTAACCTCGTCAAGCCGGATCCAGGACGGATACGCAGAACAACGTCCACACTACCTATTGAGGAGTTAGAAAAGTTCGACTGTTCACGCTCACGGTGGTCACTAAACTTCGGCGGTCACCCTGAGCCGAATTTGAAAGAGGACATAAAGCAAGTGCTCTGCGAAGAATGCGATTTGTTGCTGACCCACATCTCCCGATACGACAGAATTGATCCCGACCCATTCTTATGCCATAGACCCGGAAATTTGTCCCGAGGCAAAACCACAGTGGCGGGAGAAAAGGAGACTAGGCGAAGAAAGGAGAAAAGTTATGGAAGAAGAAAAGGGTTGGTCAAGGCCAATTTTATCCGAGAAGTGGAGAATATACCACCTGGCCGCCAACGCTGTCTGATCAAAAGCAAAACTGCAGTGGCGCATGCACCGACTAAAGGATTTAAACAAACTGCCAAAGGACTCCTATCTCCCGCCAGTATTGAAGATCGGTGGATGGAGCTTCCTGGACACAGAGTTCTGAAGTTCTTGGATGCATACTCCGCACAATCGATCCGAATGTATTCCCAGTGAGAACCAACTTTCATCGGTGGTTCAAATTATCATACGGTGATGCCGTTTGGGTGAAGAATGCGGGAGCTACATACCGAGGCTCATGGACCGGTATTTGAAAACAAATCGTCGTAACTATGGAAGTTTATGGGATGACATGGTAAACCGATGACCCCAAAACCATCCAAAAGTCCGAGGAAATTTTTCACCAAATAGGAAGTACAACATGAGATTGAATCCGAGGTGTGTTTTCGGTGTCCAGGGTGGGAAATTTCTCGGCTTCATGCTAACGTACCCGGAATCGAGCCAATCTCTGATAAATGCCGGCTGTGATTGAGACGGTGTCACAAAACGTTAAAGAAGTGCAAAGACTGCGACGGCCGCATCATTATCTCGGTTCTTGCTCAAATCACAGAGAAAGCTGACTTCTTCGCACTATTAAAGAAGCCCAAACCTTCACGTGGACCGAGATGCACGAAGGCTTCCTCGACTTCAAGGCCTTTTGTCTTCACCGCGGATATTAACCGACCCATCCTGTGGGAAAGAGTTGTACTTATATCTGTCGCCCTCCTAGAATTCCATCACAAGCCATCGCATCAGAAATAGAGAAAGCTCAAATGCCGTGTACTTCATCATCGTGGTACTTCATGATCTGAAACTCGTGATCAGTCATTGAGAAGCTGGTTTTAGCCCTGGTAATTGCAGCATTCTGCGCGATGCATTTCCGGAGTCACCGTGTGATTGTCAAGACCGATCACCCGATTAAACGGAGCCTCTAAAGCTCGAGTTGGCAGGACGTATGATTGCTTGGTCGGTAGAATTATCCGAGTTTGGCTTAAATACGAGTTGAGAGGGGATCTCTCGAAAGCTCAATGTCTCTCCGACTTTGTAGCCGAGCTCCATCCGCTGATAACCGAGGATATACGGTGGAATTTGCCGATGGATCCTCAATGTCAGCAAGCGGAGCTGGGGTTCTTCGGAAGGTCCGGGAGATCTCGATCTCAGAATAGTCAACGAAGTTTGAATTCAAAAACCTCGAACAATCAGCGCCAGTATGAGCTTTGATAGCAGGATTAATCGTTGGCAAAATGAAATGGGGCGATCGTTAGGTGCCTGGAAGCTATTCACAACTAGTCATCGGGCGTATATCCGAGGGTATCAAACGAAGGAAAACTCCACCAGTGTACTTGTGTAAGGTCAACCAGCTAACTTCCCGTTTAAAAAATTCACTAATTGAATGCACATTCCCCGAGAAGAAAACACTTCAGCTGATTTATGCTATCCAAGCTAGCCACGACAAAGAAGTCGGGTCACCATAGAACGGATATTCAAGAAACCTCGATGAACCAAGCATCGTCGTAAGAGGTAATGGTCGGCGAGCTGGTTGACCGAGAGAGGATGACACCCATATGGGAATACTTATCCTCAGAAACTCTGCTCGGATCATGCCGGCTGAGAAAGTCGCTCAGGGCAAGTCGCTTCTATCATCTCCGAGAGTGTATAACCAGATTCTCTGACTGCAGCAAAATGTCCACGCTAAGGCACAATCCGTACGCCATGAAGAAGTTCACCGAGGAATTTGTGGTTTTCACTGCGAAGCGATCAATGGTCTCTAAGGTAGTCCAGCAAAGGTACTATTGGCCTACCATCCGAGCTGATTGCATGGAGTGGACGAAGCAATGCATTGAGTGCCCAAGGTTTTCCAATATAAATCGTACCCTCCCGAAGGACTTCATACATTAAACTCGCTTGCCGTGTTTTCTGTGGGGGGATGGATATACTGGGGTGTTCCCGTAGCCAAAGGTCAAGTCAATTTCTCCGCGAGCAGAGACTACTTCGAAATGGATTGAAGTGAGCCTTTCGCGAAGATTACTGAGAAAGTGCAAAATTTGTATGGAAAAGTCTCATCTGCAGACACGGAATTCCCTTGCAATCGCTGCATACAACGGAAGACAATTTGTAGATAAGACGTTACTGAATTTATGACAACCTTGGTATCAAACACCAAGTTACATGGCTGAACACCCCAAACCAACGGGCAAGCCAAGCGCCTAACAAAGTCATACTCGGAGAACTGAGAAGAGGGTGGGAAGATCCGAGGGAGCTTGGCGAAGAGTTACCGAGCATCCTCTGGCCTACCACTGCACGCCAATCTACCACTCAAGAAACACCTTCAGTCGACGTATGGGAATGCCCATGATCCCAAAGGAGGTTGGTGAACCGTCTTTCCGACTGTACAACATGGCCTAAACGATAATGAGAGAAAATTTAAGGGTCGAACTTGACTTGGTAGAGGAAATCGGGGAGGAGGCCAAAATGGGAGAGGAAGCTCTGCAAAAGAGAGCAACTAGGAGGTATAATTCAAGAGTGGAGGAGTTTTCTGCGTGAGACTTGTACGGAATAAAAGGAGAGGCAAGGAAGGATCATGGCAAGGCAAGTTAAAAGAACCTGGGAGGGCTATTCTGAAGTATTAGAAAACCCGGGAACGGGGCATATCGGTTAGAAGAATTGTATGCAGTTTATCCTAGACTCTGAATGCTTCATTTAAAGTTTTATTACGCTTGATGTATATAGTTCAGTGCTACTCTTTTTCCTACCTCGGTATTTTTGTCCCAAAAAGGGTTTTGACGGGAGGTTTTAACGCAGGCACACCGTGAGCATTTACTCGCAGCATCTTATTTCCGTGGCCGAAGTTCGAAGCCAACAAGTTTAAAGGAATTTTGAGCCCGATGGCCGAAGTTCGAGCGTCACGTTTTTAAAGGTCAAGTTTGAGCACGATACGCGAGCTCGAACGCAAGTTTTTAAAGGCCAAGTTTGAGCTTATGGGTGAGCACGAGCGCTTAAATTTCTAAGGCCAAGTTTGAGCTTCAGGCCGAGTTCGAGCTAGTCAAGCTTTTAAAGGCCAGTTTGAGCCTCGATGGCCGAAGTTCGAGCGGCTCAGTTTTCTAAAGGCCAAGCTTGACGATGGCCGAGCACAGCGTCAATTTCTAAGGCCAAGTTTGAGCCTAGTGGCCAGCACGAGCCATTAAATTTTCAAAGGCCAAGTTTGAGACTCTTGATATTTGCGTCTGAGCGCTTAAATTCAAGGCCAGTTGAGCTCGATGGCCGAGTTCGAGCGCCAAGTTTTTTAAGGCTAAGTTTGAGCCTCGATGGCCGAGTACGAGCAGCTTAAATTTCTAAGGCAAGTTTGAGCCCCTGTGGCCGTTCGATTAGCAATTTTTAAAGGCTAGCTTGAGCCCATGCGAAGTTCGAGCCACCAAGTTTCTAAAAGGCCAAGTTTGAGCCCGATGGCCGGAACGAGCCAGCTTAAATTTCATGCCTTTGAGCCTAGTGGCCGAGCCGAGCCATTAAAATTTTCAAAGGCTGTTTGAGCTCGATGGCCGAGCACGAGCTAAATTTCAAGGCCAAGTTTGAGCCTCCCGATGGCCAAGCACGAGCTTGTTAAATTTCTAAGGCCAAGTTTGAGCCTAGTGGCCTAGCACGAGCATTCAAATTTCTAAGGCCAAGTTTAGTCCTCGATGATCGAGTTCGAGCCAATCAATTTGTTATGCCGAGTTCAAATAGTCAAAGTTCAATTTAAAGGCTGAGCACGTTCATTATTTTATTAACAAACAGCACAATGCGTAAAGCAAAATAAAGCCAAGTTTGACTCTTGAAAAGTACAAACAAGTGAAGACATTAAGGGCCTGAGCGCAAAGCCGAAATTGAAAATAAGGGTCAGCCGACAAAAACAGTAGAAGTCCGGTCGGCCCCCCAATCCTCGATCCAACACCATGACCTCTTTAAGGAGGTTGTAGTCACCCCCCCGAGAAAGCCGGGCGATAAGGTGCTCGACTACGCTCCGGGAGTAGACGACCTCACCCCTTTCTCGACGCCCGAAGACCGCCATTCTCCCAGCTTAACATCCTTCTTGAGGACTGACGAAAGGGAATTTCGATCCTTCTCCCACTCTACATCCTTTTGGTAGCATTGAGCTCAAAAGGATGTTAACTGGGAGATTGGAACGAAACCCCTGGTGGCATTGTGGAAGTAATAGAGATGAGGTTACTGGCACACAAGAATGAGCTTGTAGATCAAGAGGATGAAGAATGTTAGTAAGTCAAATGAGCAAATTATTTATAAGGAGAAAAGGATCGGTGAAAGGGAGAATGGTGCGCGAGAATAGACGATGGAAAGAACTGAATATTCATGGGAAAATGACACATTGAAAAGCATAAAATCTTGGAACTCTGCCAAGAAGCTGAATACGTGAGTTTTCCAAAGCGTATAATGCGTAACGCATGAAACATGTATCTCACCACCGTCCATTTTTAACATGGATTTGATTACCTCTTGGTCCTAACCGAGGATTTGCTTAAACGGGCCAAACATAAGTGTATCTCGCCAAACAAGAAGCTACAAGGAAGAAGGACGTGATAAAGAAATCGTAACATTTTTCCATTAAATAAAGCCAAATTACAGGGGTACAAGCCCTAAGATAGGATAAAGAAAAACAAAAGGCTAAGTTACTCCCCCATGACTCTCCTCGGCCTCAAGCACCCTGAGAATCCCCACCACGTCTACCTCTTCTTCCTCCTCAGAATGATGGGGACAAGTTCCCATTCACCACATCCTTATTTACCTGCCCCCAAAAGATCAACGCTGGGGCTAAAACCTCAACTTGGGCAATGGCCTTGTCAAAACCTTTTCGATGCTCGATGATAATAGCACATGGTGGCTTCTTTCACATCCTCCTCGAAAGAGTTTGCCTTGGTCACATTCTCCGTGACCTTTAAGTCGCTTCAATTTCATCCCCGAGCTCTTTGAAGCTTTCTCGCACAGCCTTGTCCTCTTCAACCCGAGCTTTTCCTCCTCACCGATTTTGCCCCGGGAATCTAGCCCGAGTTTCGAGCATTAATCTCGGCAAGGGTGGCGGTGGCCAGTGTCATGGGCCAGCTCCTCACGCCGTAGGAATCAGATCCTTCAAATCCCCAATTGCAAAGAAATTCAGATTCCAACCTTGGGACTTTCTCCTTGGCCTCACCCTGGCCAAGTAACGAGCCTGAGCCGGGCACGGCAGAGGAGGACCGAGAGGGCCTCATGCTTGATCGGGCCCCCGCCGCTAATTAGCCAAGATCTGGGGCTTTTTTGGGTGAGTTTGGAGTCGAAAAGAAGGGAAGGGTCAAGCCTTCACCCCCATAGAGACGGTGTCCCCGCTTCGAGAAGTATTGTACCATTTCAACCTGGAGCAGGAGGGTTGTTCCCGCCCGCGGTTCCGGCCCCCGGGTAGCCTGGGGTGTGGGGAACTTGGGCGAGGACGGGGAGAATCCTAGGTGTCCGCCACAACCTCCGTCCTCTTCCTCTTCGTCGGGGCCATGATGAAGCTCCCTTAGCAGAGGTCTTAACCGGGAGGAGGTCTTTTCTTCTTCCTCTGGTTGAGGAGGCCCCCACCCTCTTTTAGCAGCCTTTACAAGCTTTGAGAAGTCGAATTTCCCCATAATGACTGCAAAAAGAAAGAGTCGTTAGTACAAAGAACACATAGTAAAATATTCAAAAAAATAAAGCCGAGCACTTACTTTTATGGCCTACCCTGGGGTGGAGGAGAAGGGGAGTTTCGGAGACGTCTGCAAAGAGAGAGGCCGAGGAAGTTTTTCTAGGTGTCTATATCCCCTTTTCTCCTGCAGAAGGGACTAATATTCAAACCGACTAATTTAGGGGAGACGATTCACAATACAAGTGGAACTTAGCACACCCATCCTCATCAAAGAAGTAAGAACGGTGAGAATCTCGAGGACGAACTCTAAGAAAACTAATCTTAAAATCTTTGTACGATGATTTGTACAAACTAAGCAATCCTCTCCTGTTCAGCCCAAGAGAAATCCATCCTATTTTCCCTCACAAACCTTGTTTGGTAGAAATACAAAAATTTTGGAGTGGTGGGCTCCACCCCTAGTATTTACATAGAATCTGAAAGGCTTTAAAAGCCCAACTATCAGGGTGAAGTCGAGTAGGCGCGACGCTCATAGTCCCTTAACGTCACACTCAAAATAGGTAAAAGGAAGGGAGACACGCAGTGAGAGACAAGTGTTTTGTACATATACGTAAAAGGAGGCTCTTAAGGACGAGCCCGGAGGAAAACATGCTCTGTGATCCGAGCATGGGAGAATGATGAACTGACTGGTCCCCGCAGGTCGAAATGGCAACCGGGACCGAAGGTCGCCGATTGAGTCCGGAGTCCGATAGCTAGAAGGTGCGCCAACTTCGCCTTGACCCAAGTGTACCCTGTGGAGGGTAATATCGGAACAGATCTTTGGAACCCACCCATTGCTATGCGTGACGGGTTGGGAGATTTGTGGGAAGTTAAGAACTGGACTCCTAAGAAGACGCCACCTTAGGAGGACGACCCCCACCTGACCGACGTTCGGCCCTTGGGAAAGAGAGAGGCGGAAGGAGAGCCCCAAATGGGGAAACCCCGCTCCACCGCCAGGAGAGGTGTTTGATTCGTGAATCGACGAACTCATGACCTAATTCAAAGATTAACTTTAAAAAGAAGGAATGAGGTCAAGCGTACTGAGAGAGTGTGAGGCAGAAAGATAGTCAGGGCGGGAAAGACAAAGCCAAGAATGGAGGGAAGTAGGGTGAGGAGGGGAAGATTGGGGATATTTATAGTCCTATGAGTGGGCGCGACCAATGGCCCACGACCCGTCCAACCCAAAGGGCGCGACTTTTGATTTTCCCCTATTAAATGGGCGCTAACTCTAGGGGTTTCTCCCTAAGCGCGTCGCAATAAGTATTAGGGGAATGATTGCTTTCTCCACAGAGAAAGACTTGATTGAAATGACACTGAATGCGGATACCCGTATAGCCGAAGAATAAGCTCTTTCATACTTTATCACTCTTTTCGCTATTTAAGCTCTGAGCTTCTGGGGCTTGTGTATCGCCAAGAATAAAAGACCAGAACTTCGTCTATACACTGGACCAACCGAGCTTACCCCCACGAACGGGCCTTAGCCCAAACTCTCTGGCAAGCCGAGAACATGTCAAAGACACCCGACACCCGAGGATGACCACGGCCTTTTTCCATATACTGCACCACGCGCCGGATAGACATCGGCCCCAAGCTATCCACCAGACTAATCGGGCCGAATATCTCGCTAAATCATAATATCTCTCCGCATAATCAGGGTCCGATATCTCTCCGCATAATCGTGACCTCGATCCTAATATTTCTCCGCTTATCTCTTGGAGCTTGATCCCCGAGAGATCTCTATAAATAGTGAGCTTACCCCTGCTCGTAACTACGTTTTGCTTTGATTCCCATTTGATACGTAGGAGCAGACCTCACTTCCACAAGCACATTCCAAAACACCCCACTAAACCTAGTTCGGCCGAGCATCTCTTAGCCGAGGT
Organism: Sophora flavescens; assembly: GCA_030762895.1. NCBI lineage: Eukaryota > Viridiplantae > Streptophyta > Magnoliopsida > Fabales > Fabaceae > Sophora > Sophora flavescens. The sequence goes on along the minus strand of CM061065.1, from coordinate 113,078,986 downwards.
ATTTGGACTTAAACAGTACCATTAGTGTCCACCACTTTAGGATCATGTTTTGGGATAATGATATCTTGATAGCTGTATCTAGCTTCCGAGAGCTATCTTTCTTTTGAGTCGTAGTTTCCTTTTACCTTACCTTACCTTACCTCTATCCATGTAGCTTTTGTTTTCCTCATGAAAACTTCTGTCAAGTGGTATGCTCCATGAAGGCCTTATGTTTAATGTATATAAAGTCTTATGTATCTTTTTACTCCATTTTTGTTTATGTTGTTTTATGTTTATTAGTGCATGAAAGAAAAAAAGGTTTATAAGAAAAAAGTATCACAATTTTTGAAAAAGTTTAATTACTCATAAAAATCTTATATTTGAAGTAAGTGACAATTGCTAAAAAGTTTTACTTTTCCAAAAAAGTGGGTATTAATGTGATGCCTAAGTGGGGTGTTGCATTGCTTCCATTTTATTCCGCAAACTTTAGTGAGATACTAATTTGTTCTCTGAGAATTACACCTTAAAAGCAAAATTTCCATAAACAGCTTTTATTTTCTTTCTTTTCTTTTTTAAATAAATTTCATGGTACTTTGTGATTGTTGGCGTTGATGGAGAAAGAAAAAAAAAGAAAGATGATGCGAGAATCAACCAAAACTAGAAATCATTGTCTTCTTCGTCGCTCTGCGCACACTAGGACGCCATGATGCAAGCGAGATTCAAGAACTAGATCCGCGACCGGGTGGATCTGGCCTGATGGTGGCACTTGTTTCTTATCCAAACATTGTCATCGTTGTATGGATCGTGGTGGTGGGCATGGATGAGTTCGTCGGAGAAGAAAGGAGTAATGATGGGTTCAGGGAATACCGGTTCTCGGTGGAGAGAAATTTCACCAAAAATAAAAACAAAATACTGTGGAAACCATTAAAAATATAAGGTGCATAGTGCACTATAACTCGGGAGGGTACATTATAGAATCACCCGTTAAAGTTATCCATGTCCGTTGTCCATATGGATGTTGGGTTTTCATGATTTTAAAATTATATCTCAAGGTGGAAGAAAACCATCCCCATGGATCGTGCTTACAAAACAAGAATCACGTATGGGCTATTGTGTTTATCTCTCGGAAGCGTGCTTTTCCTTTTGATCACTATTACCACGAAGGTGTGACACCTCTACTTAGTCCATGTGAGCAAATGGGCATCGGAGCAAAGGGTCTTGTGCTAGCGACGCCATAGGAGGCACGGTTAGCAAGTTTAGGTTAGAGGACGTAGCACTAGCCTATCTATAAGTTGCCAGCCCCCTTTGACCTAATCATACCCTATTGGAACTTGTACTACAAGCCCAACTATCCTTTATATTAATTAAATCGTATTTTAATTAATTCAATTGCTCCATTTGCTCTACACGTGTGTCCCTATAGGCTCCCACTAAATTGGCAATAATATTAAATATTATAATAATATCAAATATTAATATAATACTAAATATTATAAACAATGACCGACATCTAGCAATTTATCATTGCTACCTAATTTATGCAGAGGATTTGTGATCCGACTTTAGCCTTATCATGACCAACAGCTACCATGCAAAGAATATTCCTTCATCCATATGTCATAATTGAACACAAGGCATAATAGTGTGTCATCATTGTTATGTTCAATTATTTGTTCCTCCATCCCCGATTAGAAGTTTAATCACAAACAATCCTAATATCACATATTGTCCCTTCCCCCCGTCCACGCTTTTATTTCACATCTCACTCTATCGAGTGGCATAAGATATTGCCTCCTTATGTATGAGAGACAAATCCTATCTAGTATCTACATCACTGTGATCCCTCAACACGATTTATTGTTGGCTCAATAATTACCTTGATGACCACCCCGATAGGCATGATGTTTGATAGCATTAAAGCCTATAACTCCGCATGTAGGGAATCGTAACGACTTAAGTCGAAGAACTACTTCACTATGGTCGCCATGATAATACTTATGACACTTACATACTATTATGAAGTATTATCATGTGGGTCAATCTAGTATAAATATCAAGGTTTTGAAAACGGACCGACCAAGTCGGTCAGATCGAAACTGGACCTTGGCTTCGTCCTTCATAGGGAAAATCGTCCCTCGTATTGAACCGGTGGAAAACGGATAACCGATTTCAAAACCGTAAAACCGGCCATAACCGGAGTGAACCGCCTGAACTAGGTTTCCAAAAAAAAATATAGTATAAAAGGATTTGGGTCATCCTAGCCAAAACTCAATTCTTTTGTTTTCTAACATATATGTAGCTGGTTGTATATTTTGGATTGGTTTTCCCTATGAAGATGATTTTAACATATATCTTTATATTTATTTAGTTTAATTTAAAAAAAAAAAAAATTGTGCTTAATAATTTTAGTTGTTATGTTGTTTTTTGTTTAATATTGTTACAAATATTATATTAAAAATTAAAATAATATTATTTAATTATAACCTAGTTCAACTACCCGCTCAACCTCGGTTGGACCATTGAACCTCAAATCGCTGCCTTCACCTGTTCGATGGCCGGTCCGATTTTGTAAACCTTGATAAATATTACTCATGATATTTATATATGCGTGCCGACTTGAAATCACATATTTATGACTCGTAAGATGTGGTCATCACTCTTCTCACGCAATAGTCTCTGTATTTTTGTCGTCCTAATTAACAATAATACCCGACTACATATATTTAAGAATGACATTATATTATCCAATGAGGTCTCATGATTAAGTTACACACTTAATGCTTTATTGAATGAACTGTCAATTCTAAGGACTTTATTATGCTACTAAAATAAATAAATAAATAAATAAATAAATAAACAACTAACATAATAGATGAAATGCCTCAAAATATATATATATATATATATAATATAAACCAAAAGTCATGATACAAATGTAAATCTAAAAAAATTGGTCACTAGGGCTTACATCAACAATCTCTCACTAGCACCTGAGCCAATCAGGCATAAATCTAATACCCATTGATCTAGTGTGAGCGTCATGCTTCTGTTGAGCAAGAGGCTTTGTTAGTTGGTCAGCGACATTGTCCAGTATAGTACTGCATATCTTCATATCTCCTCTATCGATAATCTCTCAATGAGATGGGAGGAGCTTAAGTGTATGTTTGGACCGGTCTGAAATTTGGGTTCCTTGGTTTGCGCGATTGCACCAAAGATTATCACAATAAAGGTCAATCGGTCCGCAACGCTAGGAACTATACCAAGTTCGGGGAATGCACTTCCTGATCCAAACGGCCTCCTTGCTGCATTGGAGGCCGCAATATACTCGGCCTCTGTATTAGAATCGTGATCGGTTTCTCGCTTTGTACTCTTCCACTAACATCGCCACCATTCGGTAAAACACAAATCCAGATCGTGATACGTAATCATCCTTACTCGGTTGGAAGCTAGCATCAGCATAACCCTTTACAATGAGCTCTTCCTCATCGTCATAGACCAAGAATGAATATTTAGTTCTTCTCAAGTACTCGAGGATATTCTTGACTGCAGTCCAGTGGCCTTCAATGGGATCAGATTGGTACCTGCTCATCATGCTCAAAGAAAACGAGACATCTGGTCGAGTATAAATCATGTCGTACATGATAGATCCTATTGTCGAAGCGTATTGAATCTTGTTCATGTGTTCCCTCTCATTTGATGTAGTAGGGGAATGTCCCTTGGACAGATACGCCTTGTGACATGGGCAAGAAACCCTTCTTGGAATCATGCAAGTTAAAGCGTCTAAGCACTTTCTCAACATATGTACTCTAACTAAAGCCTAACATTTTCAACGATCTATTTTATTTTTGGTTTATTAAAAGATAAAATAAAAAATTATAAAAATAGCAAAAATTAAAAATAAAACTAAAAAATAAAATAAAAAGGAATTAAAATTAAAAAGAACACAAAAAATAAAGGAAAAAAATTTAATTTTGGCTTGACAGGATGATTAATCCCGCTCCTACATATTCCCTGCTGCAATGGAAAATTCAAAGCCACGTAGTTCTTGTATAAAATATTTTATTTTTGGTTGGTTTTATTTTTTATGTGGAAAAGGTTTTTTAGGTTAAAAAGGTTTTCTTTTTATATATTTTCACTTTTTTTTTTGTTATATCGAAAACTCCCAAATAAGATAGAACATGACAAATACGTCCACAGAGCTATCTCGAATCTATGGAATTGAGTGCGATACTTCTCACAAAACAATCCCAAAATAATTATTTTCAAGTAATTTTTTTTTTTACATCATTCTATTTATTTATTTTAACATAATCAAGCCATAAGAAAAGAAAATCAGATTCAATGTTTTTTTATCAACCCAATTCTTTTTAGTTTATCAAATCTCTTGGCTTCGGTCAACAAGCTAAACCCACTTGCCCAACAACCAATTTAAGTGAATTATATAGAAATAAAAAATAAAAAGAAGACAAATAAATATAAAACAACACAATACAAGAGTCTATGTATGTATTAGAATACCAAAAGAACGTTGCAACAATAGATCCACAAGGAGCCTTTCTCCTTCTACCTATGCTCACAAGAACGGGAGGGAGGCAATGAGGTCGTGCTCGTCGACGCAGGTGGTGGTCGACGCGAGCTCGGAGGCACGACAACGTTGTTTGTGGAGGAGGCGCCGACCTTACCCTACGATGACGAGGCGGTGCTTGGCTGGCTGTGAAGGAATAGATCGCGATCGGATCCGGCAGAGCGGCGACGACTCACTCAGCGTTCAGGAGACGCTGGCATTGTTCTGGAAGGCTACCAGCATTTCAGTGGTCCGAGGTGGAAGGGGTGACCACGCGTGGTGGTCACCAAGGATAGGCACTCTATTATTTTTTTGTACTTTTGTCTCTACTCTCAGTATTGTTTCAGAGACATTTTCTCTTCTTCTCACTGGTCTCACTGTTGTTGTGCCCTTTTTGGAGCCTTTTCATTGTGATTTATACTGTGAAATTTGCTCTCATTTTCAGTCCGAAAATCTGCTTGAATTAAAATCAAAAGTTTGATTTGAAACAAAAAAGGAAAGAGATGAGCCTCCCTTGCTAGAATCAGCATGGGATTTCAGATTCAAAATTGTTGGTGGAGGCATGAGGAAGAAAATGGTTTGAGTTGGATAAAGATTTGGGGCTTGTCATAGGTCATTCTAGGCCCATAAAGACTAAAAACATCACCTCCTTACTGATTTTTAATTTTTTTATTTTATTTTTGGTTTATTAAAAAATAAAATAAAATAAAATTTAAAAATAGCAAAATTAAAAATAAAACTAAAAAGGAATTAAAATTAAAAACAAATATCAAATATTTTATAAAAGAGGAGTCCGACAAAATAGGGTTTTTACACCTCTCCAAACTTGCAAACAGACCCTTGGGGCTTAGGGGCACAGGCAAGTGCTATTGGCTGATGAATCAAGTGGTATATGCAAGTATTTTTTCTCTGTTGGGAGTATCCCTTCGTGGACCGTGCGTCCCATTAGGACGACTTCTCTTTCAATTGATTGTGGGCCATCAACTTTTCAATCTTTGTTAACAACATATGATACAGAAAAATTTCTGGAAACTAGTATACAATGGGAACAAAATCACGTCAATCATCTGACTAAGATGTCACAAAAAATCCATTTCCGCACCATTTGAGAAGCGCCTAAGCAGAATACAATATGCTGATATGTAGAAATACCAGCCTCTCTACAAAAGTCTTCAATCTTAAATGCATGTTAGAGATTCCTGCCCTGCCTAGCTAGACATCATGACATGATCAATAGCCTGAAGTGCTTGATTGGAAAAAATCTTACATCAACATCAGGATCCTCGGTGAGCTCAACCAGACATGGACGGATTGTGTTTTCAACAATCTGAATGAAAATGATGTTCACAAGATAAGAGAGGAGACAGAACAAGAGTGATACTGAATAAGCAAAACGGGAAAGAGAGGACAGATAACACAAGAAAACACAAGAAATGTTTATAATAATACAATGCAAGTAGAGATGCTTACAGACTGATCAACTATGGGGAAGATGGATTCTAAGACCTTTGCCACATTAAACTTGATGTTGGGCACTCTACATGGGAGCAAACAGGGTAGCAGTTAGGAAGCTAATTATATTAAACCTTACCTGATATGGCATAATCACACTTCCAAATTAAAATACCTGTCTTTTGATGAAGCAACAACAACAGGCAACAATTTTGAGTAAGTGATTTCAGAACCCATTACAGGAGCAAGTAGAGAGATAACATGGAGAATGGTCATCCGATACAAATAGTGAGGATTGTTAATCATTTCCAAAACCTGTTCCATACATGCCCATACCAATACATGTAAAGTTGCATTCAAAAGAGCAGCAGCAAAAGTAATAGTACAGTAGATAAAAAGTAAATATTTCAATGTGCAACTTAGACCCTACAGGAGCGGGCTGCAGAAATTAATACTTCTACACAGCCCAAAGGTGAGCTTACTATGTTCACGACAAGTGATATTTTTTGTATATGACTTCATATATTTAATAAATGGTGATGGCTATGCTGCACCACCCACCAAAATGGTGCAGTGGTGCACCAGTCAAGTGGCAAAATCTGGACCATCCAAATTGGTACTTGGGTTTTTGACTTTTCAACTTCTATAAAGAGGTCAAGATTAGCATGAAGCACTAAAATAGATGTACATCCATGGATCACCATTTTCAATCATTAAATATAACATTAAAATAATTAATGTTTCAGATTTAATAGTAAAAAAATGATAAGTTTAACCTGATAGTAGCCCAAAAATTCCAATAAAAAAAAAGAAGATAATAGCCCAAAAATCAAAAAACAACAATTTTACCTCAAACCCCTCCCACCCCAGATTTGAGAATGGAATGAGGAGCTGCTTTTGCCATGCCCTTTGAATCTGTTCTCCGTAAAGTCCCAGGTTGCCAAAAACGACGATGCATTGAAATGGACCAACGCCGGACTCACCGGGATCTCGCCGAAAGTTGGTTGTTGGGCACGCTCAGGTACTTTAGTCATATTTGGTTCAAACCTGGGATTGCTCCTCAAACATGTTCACCGGGAGTTTTAGCAGCGACGCCCATAAGCCGCCGGAAATTGATTCCCGATAGAACGATAACCTTGACGCAGTGGAGGATGGTGACTGAAACGGAAACTCACTGGAGAAGTTGTTGTCATTGAGGAATAAGGATTTGAGGTTGATTAAGCTCCAAAGATTGGGGATTTCACCTGAGTGAGTTTCCTTTGAAACTGAGGACTCGTAGTTGATCCAATCTTCGACACCATAGGATATTAGTTTGATTCCTCTCAACTCGGAAAGCAGATCCACGTTCACATTCAACCCACCACCCCCAGATCTGGTGTGGTGCGGTGGAGAGAGATGGAAAGGTCGGGAGGGAGAGACTGGGACAAAGATGGAAATGGAGGAGAGGACCTTGCGGTAGGGGGTCTTGCGGTGCAACGACCGTGGCAAGCGCCGGAGTGGGTCTTGGGCCTTGCCTTGCCTTTCTAAAAGTTCATTCACAACGTCACAATGGCGGTGAAGGAACGGGTGGTTGCAATAGCGTCGGGATCCTCCTCACCGGTGGTGGTCGTGGGGAGTTGGCAGATGGGTGGAGATAGGGATGTGTGGTGGTGAAGGGAAGGATTGGATTGTAATTTAAAAATAAAAATATATAAAAATATAAAAATAAGCATTTATCTGGGTTAAAAATGAGCATACATCCATGTACTACTTAATTTAGTGCTTCATGCTAGCATTGCTCTTTTGGAGAGGTTGAAAAGTCAAAAACCAAGTGGCAATCTGGATGGTCCAGATTGTGCCACTTGGGTGGTGCACCACTACACCACTTTGATGGGTGGTGCACCTTAGACAACACCTTAATAAACTACCGGGACAACATATAATTCAATAATTCCATTATTCCAGTACTATTTTGGCAGAAACTGGTATGTTTTAAACTGAAACAGGTGAAGATGAGGGCAAGGTTCTTAATCTAGACGAGTGACACCACGTCCCCATCACTGCTTCCAAATTGAAATGCATAATCATTTGACACTCATAGAAACCGGATAAAATAGAGACAGAAGCAGTATTATTGATTTGAAAAACTTGGAACTATTACAAAAGAAACACCCTGTAATCCCAGAGCTATTGCTCTTCATAGAAGAGATGATTCTCTCTCTCTCGCCCAACCTCTAAGGTTCTAACAAAAAAATTATACATAATGATTTCCCTTTCCATCCTCCCTCCCCTTATAATCACGTTGCCTATCCCAACTAACTGCCACATCAGCAATTCATCTCTAACTTCCCTGGTCAGCCCATTTGTTGGCCTTAGGCCCAAACCCGGTATCCTAACACACTCCAATTGATTCATGCATTAATCATTATTGAGATACCATGTTTAAGAACCTCAATGCCATTTTCAAACAATTTCCTTTTGTAAAAATCTGTTTGACCAAGTGAATACTTAAGTTCAAAGAATTGGTTGGTTGAATTTATTCTCCAAGTGAGATAAACAAACGTATATTATAAAATATATATCCAAACTAATATAATAATCGAATCTCTCTCACTAAGTTGGGTCTGTTACATGGATCAAAATGACACTACTACGATATATCAAAAATAAACTCCTCTAGTAGGTCATTTAGGTCTAAATCCTTTCTAATGGTTTCATCTAGACTGTCTTCCTCTCCCCTCGAATAATGGGGTCAACTCTTGTGAATGAGACTTCCATTGGTCTTCTTCTCAGTATTTAGAAATCATCCTAAGTACAATTCCACCGTCCTTTCTTCAATAGTTGCCACCCCTACATTCCCTTTAAACTAACAAATCAAAAAAACTACAAAAAAGAATCCAGCACAAAGAACTCTTAGGTTCTCTCAGTTTCTCTCTAAATCATTCTTCAATCTTCATTCACAAAAGCTACATTCTACCTAGATCCAACCTGAGGTTCTTTCTTCATCCATGATATCGTTTATGTAATTTTCTAAAATTTCATTACAACGTAAGCAATTAAATATATCCAAATCAAATTATTAAGTGTATGGGAACTTCAAATAGAAGATAGAGTAAAAACATAAGCACACACATTCATATTGAGAAATGTTGGTGCACTATGCAAAAATAATAATCTAAGCCAACAGAAGAACCTGTGGAATTATGTGCTGCATAGCCCACTCAGGACCAAATTCTTCTGCAAGGCGCTTCAAGTTGTTAGCAGCTGCTTCACTGGATTGAATGAACCTGCAACAAACAATAAGAAGGTTAACAACAGTCATGTGAATAAGTGATTCCTAAAAATAAACTCAAACTAGCAAGGAAGTGGAGTCCACAAACCTTGTCCTGTAACCACTGCATGCAAAGAGAACCAAGCTTGTCATCGAAAAACCCAACACCCAATTGACTTGCCAATAAGGGTATATACTCTATTATTGCAAGCCGAACCCTCCAATGCCTATCCTCAGCAAGCTCAACAATGGCTGGTAACAAAGATTGAGATAACAAATCGATTCCAATAACCTGCAAAAATAACTTGATCAACATGGCTTTGAATATTTTGCTTTCTTCATAAGCTTTTTATTTATATTATCAGTGAGTAGAGGGTGGCATGCAGGTACAAGGCCATAAGCTCTGTTTGCTGGAATTAGTGGTGTCACCAGAGAAAAAGGAAAAGAAAAACCAGGTTGCCAAAGGTGTATAACGCAATTTGAAAATAAAAACCACTTGAGAACTTTATAAACCTGATTCACTTGATCAAAGCTTGCTTATTATATTCAGGCGAACATCAGGAAATTCATCCTTCAAAAGGGAAAGGAAAATAGGAAGAAGCTGCTCAATTGTTGCATCCTGCAATGAAGAAAAGGAAGAATAGATAGTAGTTTCTTAAAAAATTTGAACCAAAACAAAGTAAAACAACAATGCCGCAGTATTAATTGCAGAATTAAAAGTATTACAATGCAGTACACTCAATATAAAACTTACCATACCAGCAAGAGACAGAGGTCAGACACCATAAAGTAACCACACAAGCATAGAAATAGACAGATTGCTTGCAAAATTTAGAAATACATAAAATAAAAACCCTAAGAAATGATATGCGAAACACAGAATGAAACATGAAACATTGATAACATTGACATAGGCTTTCGTTCTCATGGTTTACATCATTGCCAATGTAGGCTTGGAAATGTGCAGGGTGCACTAAACAGTTTAGGAAGGTGATAACTTAATAGGGTGCATCTGGCTAACTGCCGCACAGGTCAATCAAATCCACAGCACGACATATCTCCAAACTAACTAGCAAAGGAGATAATTCAGTACTTTGATTTTTCTTTTTCTTATTTTCTTTTTTTAAAAAAGATGTACATTTCAGTACATTGTTGTTTTATAGTTTAATGGCCTACATACCACAATCAGGAGATTCACATGTAAAATGAAAAGCATACTCTACTACCCAGAGCCCTGAATGATGTCTTCATTGGTTCATCTCCCTTTAAGCAAGGAGAAAATGAAAAGCAATAGACTTCAGTATTTCAGAGTTAGGTACTGAAAGACAAGTTGAATTATTTGAAAGACACCCAACAATACATTTAATCATGCATGGTATGGATAGTCACGATTCTTGCCTAGACCACCATAACTGCAAAAACTGCTATTCACACTTATACCTTTCCTAACACTGGAGCCATTCCCATTATTACTGAAGCCAAAGCAGAGCGAACATGCTGTGAAGAGTCCAATGACAATTCCTGAAAAATTTGAAGTATTTGCAAACCTGTAAGATCTGGATTTATGATGAATTGCATAAATTGCATCATGATCAAAACAAAAAGACTCACCTTCACACAAGGGAGAATATGCTGAATAGCAAGATCTGGATTTAAGATTCGGCAAAATTTGGTGACCTTCCCAGCAGCTGCAATCCTTACTTCTGCTTCATTGTCTCAAGTAACCGCACATAAGCAGGGACCAATTCCGTTCTTCACAAACAATTGTCATGAGAGATAATCTTAAGAAACATAAATAGATACAAAAAGCTAGGACTTTGGTTCTGGGCCTTAGTAAATAGAAGAAATCAATATATAAACTACAAGTTTAGACATTTAAAGTTTTTAACCATTAGCATGACTACCTCAACTAGTAAACACAGCTCATGATGCAATATATTAACATAATACAGTCACAAGTTATATGATACAAAGATATGCAGCATATTTAATATTCAGACAGAACTTAATACCTGGTAGGTTCAGGGCCTACAGCTTCACAGAGCTCATACAATTGATTTGCAACCATGTAACGCACACGCCAAGACTTATCCTGTTCAAGATCAGATCAAATCAAATCACATCAAATATAAAAGTAACAACTAAAAAAAAGAATAGATCACTTGGCTACAAATATAAAAACACAGGGAATAACAAATTAATACGGGTGTCTTTGGGTGGGTGGGTGGCAAAATAAAGCAAAGATGCAAGAATCATTATCGGTATAGGCACTTACTTTCTAGTCAGGCTGAAGAAACAAGGGCATGTCTCAAACCCAAAATCGATGGCATGGATCACTAAGATTCACTCAACTTGCAAAGAAAAAGTAGGGTGCCACCGTTTGCATCTCAAAAAATTTTCATGATGTTTTGCAAAATGAAAACATGGTTCTCTGTTTGTTTGCAGGGCATCAAAAGTTAAGATTGATAGCATTGATTCAGCAGTTTCTTTTGTTTCAAAATATTGATTAATAGGCATGTATTATGCAACACAGGATAAGGTTTGGCTGTTACATCTTAGAAACGGTACATCACGACATACTTGATAACGGAATCACATACACACATGGCAAACATTATATCATATCTATACTACTATACAAAGGCGATAGGCCCATTTGGTAACTTTATTTTTCCATATTTACCATTCATTTTAATATTTTTCCACATATTTCCATAGGGACAAATCTGTAAATAAACTGCTATTAACTACTATAAAACCGTCAAATAACCAATCAAACATACACGTCTTACTCCGGGACGTACAAAATAGCAAATAAAATACCCAAAAGAAATGCACTCAACGAAAAGAATAAAAGAATGCAGACAAATAGGCATGGCAGTGCCTGTCTTTTTCAGCTAGGGAGCATAATGAAGAACAGATAATTATAAATTATTGATAATTTTAACCACTCCTAAAATCGAACCTGTGAGAAGTTAATAATAACTGGAAGTATATGTGTGACACAATCTTGTGGCTCCAACAGCTTGCCAAGAGCAGCACAACCCTCGACTGCTAACAATCTTACAGAATCTTGATCTGAACCAAGTTAAAAACTAAAATTACATCAACCACTTGCATTAAGGGAAATAGATTATGGAATCTACAATGGCAAACCCTTTCCATCTAGAAAGAATGAGAAATATGTATTCAATTACCATCCTTAGTAAGATCCTCAAAAATTGACATGATGTCTGCCTTCAAATGAGGATATTCAACAGTTGCAGCAAACTTCCCAAGATTTGATGCAGCAGATCTTCTAACCATTGGCATGTCATCTTGACACAACTGACTGTATATCGACCTCAACTCTGTCTTTGACATTTCTGGTCCACTTGAGTATGCAATATGAAATAGTCCACAGGCAGAGACTCGGGCAGTGAACCATTCACCCGCTGCCAATCTCTGAAACAAAATACAAAGCATTTATTGAGTAAGATATTCAATCGGAAAAGCAGGCATAAGCAACCAGCCTAGCAGGATACATAACATAAATGATGAATATGCTCTACGATACATAACCATTCAGTAGTACCATCAAAAGTGTTAGATACTGTGGCTATATTGCAGTGTGATATTATGTAGATATGAGAATCATTCAAGTTAACCAAGATCCATTAAACAACCACTTTTGTTTCATAAGACTAACATGTTTATATAACAGAAAATAGTAAATTTCCTGGAAAAGTAAATGAACTTCATGATTAGAAGTTCAAAACACACAATAGGCACCACAACCATGCCCCAGCAAGGAAAAATTTTAGGTGCTAACATCCAAAATGGAGTTCAACATAAGGTACTTAAAAAAAAAATCTATATCAATGGAACGAAGTTATCTGACCTTCACCATAGGGATGAAATACTCAACCAAATCACTCTCCCTCATTTGAGATCCAATTCTACAAAGTGATTCCACGGCTCTCTCTCTCACAGAGGTTTCCTCAACAGTGCAAAGCGTCTCCAAAGGCGGGAGTAACACGTGGGCATGTTCCACTCCCCCAACAAAAGGAATGAATACTCCCAACTCTTCCGCCATTGCAAGAAGCACCTCATCATCGTCATCATTATTCTCGCCTAAAAATGGAATTAATTCCTTCCGGGTTCGTTCATCCCCAAGAGCACGCGTGCAATTGTCGATAGCTTGCGAATCGAGTTCAACCGTAGCTGAATGTCATCATTTTTCAGCTCATCTATAAGCACCGCAATTGGATATAGTGGTTCATCAACCATAGACATTTTGTTTTGTTTCCAATGTTCCTGAATCAGTTAAATCAAATTGTTAGCAGCTAAGTAAGTAGCATGCTTTTAATCACAATTTATGCAACCACAACATTAAACCATTGTAAGTATAACTACCTAAAATATAACCATAAGTTTGGACACAAACCAGTAAATACTATTAGAGTGTCATTTAATGCATAAATCCTTTAAAAACAAAAAAACAAAAAAACAAAAACAAAACACAACAAACCCTTCAACTTTGAAACTAATTCGTAAGAAATCAATTAATTTCATAAAAATTACTTTGCTCTGAATTCAAATTTTTTTTCCCTTTAATAAAAGGAACGCGTATAAAATCAAATCAAAGGAAAAGAAAAAGAAAAAGAAAAGATTAAAAAAAATGTAAATTTTATGAAAAATGACAAGTCAGAAATTGTCAACGATAGTAAAAACCCTAGCATTCAAATCCAGAAGCAAAGGAACAAAATTTCCCGTACCGTATCACACGATACTGTCAATAGCTTCTGATTTTGCGAGTTGCAGAAACGAAAATACGAAGAATTGCAACCTTGTGTGGAATCGTTTGGATAGAATCAAATAGCGGTTGTAGAAATTAACGCGTTCTTTTGGTTTTGGAGATGCTACGCAGAGGAATTAACTGGTTAGCGTGGAGAAAAATCGAAGATCAAAGTGGAACTGTGAAAACCCTAACCCTCCCCTATGGAGGAATAACGAGAAGAAGGTAGAGAAAGCAAAGCCTTTTTCACGAAATTGGGTTCCTCATTTCCAACTTTCTATAACAAATCTTTGGTTTTGAAAGCATGGTTGAAATACCTTTTCTACGATTTTCTTTTGATTTTACCATTTTTTGTTTTGTTTTGAAAGCATGATTTTCTTTGGTTTTGCAAGATTCATCTTTTCACAATTCCAACCAAAAATAAAATAAAGGTTAAAGGTAATATTTTGTCGTTAGACGTGAAATGGGTTCTCGATTTGATTTCTATGTATAAAAAATTATTAAAATAGTCCTTATATATATAAAAAGTCTCCATTTGGTCCTTTTTGTCCCTATACGTGAAATGAGTTCTCGATTTGATCCCTATGTATAAAAAATTATTAAAATAGTCCCTATATATATATAAAAAATCTCCATTTGATCCTTATACATTATCCTTTTGGTCCCTATACGAGCAAAAAATTATTAAATTAGTCCCTAAAATTTTGTACGACATGGACCAAATGGAGACTTTTTTTACGTATAGAGACCATTGTAATAATTTTTAATATATAGGGACCAAATCGAAAATTAATGTCATATATAGGGGCCAAAGTATTACTTTAACCTAAAATAAAATATGCATTTTACCAAAGAAAAATGTATAGGATGTGCTTGGTTAAGAGAATTTGGTGAAAGAATGTGATTTTTGAGTGAATTTAAAATATTTTATCACTTTTTTATAAACAAATGCTATGATTAATATTAGTATTTTTGTTAGTGGGTGAGCTTTCAACTTTATCCCTTCTTATCACTCTATCCTTAACTTTTTTTTTTGACAAGAAAAGATTATAGCATTTCATTAATAATCAAAGAGACAATACATTTAGGATAACTAGAAAAGAAGTGAGAACTAGCATATGAAATAGTCACCCTAGCTAAGTTACCAGCAACCATATTAGCTTGCCTCATATAGAACTCAATACGAGAGTTTTGAAGAAAAGAGAAAAATAACTTTTGCAAGAGGAAATAATTATATCAAATTCAATAAAATCAGAAAAAAGATATTGCATACTATCTATGACCACCTTGCAATCTAACTCAAAAATAACTTTATCAACACGCATATGAAAAGAAATGAGAACTACCCTTAACTTTTTTTTTTGACAAGAAAAGATTATAGCATTTCGTTAATAATCAAAGAGACAATACATTTAGGATAATCAGAAAAGAAATGAGAACTAGCATATGAAATAGCCACCCTAGCTAAGTTACGAGTAACCACATTGGCTTGTCTCCTAGAGAACTCAACATAAGAGTTTTGAAGAAAAAAGGAAAGTAACTTTTGGAAGAGGAAATAATTACACCAAATTCAATAAAATCAGAAAAAAGATATTGCATACTATCTACAACCACCTTGCAATCTAACTTAAAAATAACTTTATCAACACGCAGCTCCTTCATCTCGTTAATGGCAAAATAAAGTCCAGCAGATTTCGCCGTGTGAACATCAATAATTGACTTAAACCATTGAGAAAATTACCATGTTCATCCCTTAGACACATCTCAATTCCCACTTGGTTGCTACCTGCAAAAAAAAAAAACAAAAAAAAAAGAAGCATCCACATTGCATTTAACAAATCCTGGGCTTTATCCATCTGGGACATGCATTGGCCGAAGGAATCACCTGGGGAGAGGATTTTATGCCCCTAGCTTAACGCCATTCAAACAACATTGCCTGACCACGATACAAAATACTCGCTGCTTCTTCGTCCATATTGTCCCAAACCATAAAGTTTCTACTCTTCCATAAAGACCACATCAACATGGCCCACGTACAACACTCCTCAACAGAGAGGCAATCAAGCAATTGGAAGACCATTTCAGATAAAGAACCAGCGCTAACCAACCTGCATGACATTCTATCCCAAAACTTGGCCAGACACCAAACTTCTTCAGGCTTCCCACACGAAAAAAAAAAAAGGTGCCATGCTCTCTCAAAATTTGTACCACACCAAGGGCACATCGCAGCGCAAGGAACACCCCTGGTATTCAGATTGATTCTCGTTGGTAAGCAACCCCTTGCTGCCCTCCAGAGGAAGTTTTTCACTTTGGGAGGGATAGCCAGCTCCCGTATCTTCATCCAGTCACCATTAACTTTCAAGTGTGAAGTCTCTAGCAACCGATCCAAACACAGCCAATAATCCTCTAACTATCGAACATTGTAAAAAATGGTTATTTTCGTTAGTTCGTTACTAACTCCGTTAAATATGGCTTATGTGGCAGTTAACTCTCATTCATGGCAAATGAAATGGCAACTCTTCTACGTTAAAACTGAAGCGGCAGGTAACATGGCAAATCTTCCAATTTTTCAAAAAGAAAAGCTCGTCTTCCCCAATCTAACAAGGTTGTTCACCCCAAACCAGAAAGCCCAGAACTTCAAGCACCACAACCTTCTAATGGTGGGATTGGACTGCAAAAAACCCACGCTATTCTTGTTCAAATTTGACTCTTTAAAAAAAGGAAAGTGTTTCATTTGAGTTTATGTTATGAGTTCCTTGAAATGTCTGCACACACAACCTTTTTACTATCCATTTGGTTGCCCAGAAAGTGCAGGAAGAATAACTATGAATCTATGATGGAGGAAATCTTGCTGAGCAAAACCTCAAGAATGGCATGAAGGCTCCAGATAAAAGGATGTAAACCTAATAAATCTATTCCTGCACTTTGAAAATTTATTTTCACAAAATTACACAAATGATAAAATTGAATTTAGAAACATCTTAAGATATTTGCCTTGGGTAATTTAAGGATCATGATGAATCAATTAAAGAACTATAACTTCAATCATAATATTTACTATATCAAGCATTCAAAGGTTTCTAACATACAATGAAACATGATAATTGGAAGAAAAAAAGGTACAACAATCCCTACATAATGGGGCTCTCATGTTATTCACACATCAAATTAATTGGCATTAAACCAAAAAGAATGAAAATTGACAACATGGGCATGCTCAAATTCAACAAATGGGCACAATTATGATTCAAAAAAAAAATCAAAAAGTTGTGAGAATGGAGTTATAGATGGTTTTGCCGACACTAAAATTGTGAGTTGGGTCGGTAGAGATTTTGATAATAAAGCGTCGAACAATGGAGAGGAGGATTGAAAGAATGGAGATACAGACGATTTTGTCGATGCCACCTTTGACTTCAACGAAGACCCACTTCAGAGACTTATACCCATAAAGTGAAGAGTGAAGAATAAGCAAAAGTTGTGACTTTTAACTGTAATAGAAACTGAGATTCTTATTTAGTGAAGAAGTTTTATTATTTTTGTAAAAAAAGAAGATTTGATTTTTATTGCATATTCTTCTTCTTCGTTGTTGTCATGGTTTTGGGCTTCAAGAGTATCAATGGAAAAGTGGCTTTGTCTAATATCCTCCAGTATAAACTAAGAGGATGGAAACACACTAAACGAAAACCGTTGATTTATTATTATTTTTAAAGGAATGGTTGAGATTAATTGTTGGAAACTTGGGGAACCGGTTGTCTAGAGAGATAATTCTTTGTTCTTCCCTCTCGCTCTCAGTTTACTTCATCTGATCCTATTCTCTCTCATTGTCCATTCCGACGTTGCTACCACTCCACCAACACCGTGCGGCTGCTACCGCCGCTTTCTCTTCCTCTTCTTCCACCATGACCTTAGCGTCTCTGTTAACGGTGCAAAACCAAGGAAGGTGCAGTTCGTGGATGTTGATGTCAAAGTCAAACAGAACGTGAATGTGAATGTGATTATGTGAGTGCGTGTGGTGGGAGTTTCACTTCGTTGCTGAACAACATTACTCAAGGTTCTGCTACTTCTGGGTTGCTAGCTCTAGGTGGGTTTGAAGATTTGGAGAGTAGGTTGGACCTTCCCCGGAGGAATGGTGGAAGGTGCTAACATTGGTGGCGAAGGTGGGTTTGTGGGTGGAGACCGTTTCTCTTGGCCGGGACTGGCAATTTCAACACCAGGATAGAGTCTTAAATGAACCCCTATCTCTCTCCATGTGCCTCTGCCACCGTCCTCCATCAAACACTTTACCTCTCAACTCCACTCACCCGAAAGATCTCCCAGGTCTCCGCGATTCACTACTAGAAAACTTGAATTATCAGACGGAATTTTCGGACGGATTTTACACGGATTTGTTATTTTTTATATTCTCCTTAATTTATCTTACATCCGTCTGAAATCTGTCCGAAAATTTCGGACGGATTTCACACGGATTTGTTATTTTTTATATTTTCCTTGATTTATCTTACATCCGTCTGAAATCTGTCCGAAAATTTCGGAGATTAAATAATTTATCTTATAAATATGATTAAAATATTTAATCTTAATAAATTTAAAAGTAAACAAGATTTATGAAAAAAAATTAAAAAACATATTTAGACTAATAAAATGAAATCAGTCCCTATTAAAGCAATCCGGTGCTTAGTTTGAGTAATTAAATTACTCTCTTCAAATTATTTTATTGGGTGCGTTAAGACCGACTTATTCGGTGAATAACGACGCTACTGGACAATAATTTACGTTATTATCACTATTATTACCTGTACAAAAAAATGTTTTAAATAATATGATTAAGAGAAAAACATTTTCATATTTTCATTCTATTTAATTTTAGATTTGAAAATAAATTAGTTTAACATTAATCTGAGATTAAATATTGGACCGTTGATTTTCTTAGTTGATCAATTCAACTATCAATCTTTACTCTATTTTAATTTTTAAAAGTATATATTTATCACTCATTATTTTTAGATCTAATGAGTAATACTATTTCCTTTTTTCTAAACTTAATCTCAACCCCTTATTTGGTACCTAATCACTAAGTATTTGAAAAACAAATAAATAAAACCCCAAAGTCTCTCCCTTCCCCTGCACAACAGAACCCCTTCTTCTTCTTTTTATTTTCTCTCTCCTTTCTTCTTCTTCTTCTTCCTCCCTCCATCCAACTCCATCTCCATCTCCTCCTCTCTTGCTACTATGAAACCTCACCACGCCCACCACCATTAGACCGCCGCCGGAGCCGCGCGGCCGTGGCGTTCCGTCCGCCCCTAGCTGCTCGCATTCCGTCCGCCCCTCTCTGCTCATGTCCCGTCCGCCCCTCTTCAGCCACCACGTCTCCTTCTTCCTCTTGGTTGGGTGAGTGATTTTCTCACTTTATCTAATTTCAAGAAACCCCAAATTTTCCCAAACCCTAACCCTAGCTTTTGAATTCAGATTTCGATTTTGAAATTGAAACTTGGGAAGTATGATATCCTTCTTTTCTATCATTTATTTTATCATGTAAGGGTATCTCTGTGTTTATGGCTTTTCATTTAATTTGATTCAGTAATTTGTTTTTGATGTGGTTGTAAGTCCTCTCTCATTGAAACTATTAAGCTTGAGTTTCACCCTCTATAACTCATATGCTTTACATTTATGCCTTGTGCATTTTCCTTGTGATTTTGATGTGAGACGGAAAAAATAGATGGGGGAATTATAGAGTTAAACTTTGATAACTTCATGCTCATATGAAAATTTGTTAAGAGTCTAAAGTTAGTGGAAGAGAAAACTTTATGCAGATAACTGCATGATCATAATTTGCTTATGCAGATTTTAGCATATTATAAGGGAGGAAACTTTATGCTCATGTTTTAATTTTAGCATATATGTCCTTTGTTGGAGTGTCAACTAAGGAAGAATATGAGATAGAGAAAAAGATGGCTAGAATGATTATTGTGAAACTAAAAGATTATAGGTTGAGGCTAATTATTGTGGTGTTTGAGAAATACACTTAATGGGATAGTAAATTGATAATTAGATAATATTTGTTGTAAAGTGTTTGCATATTCTAATAAACTTCAATATCTCCATTTTGTCTCTTTTCTTTATTTCATTGACATGCTAAACCTTAAATACATAGCAGAGAGGTCTCCTAAGTTTAATTTTACATTTGTTGCTCAACTATTCTAGCATATGTAATTTTTGTTTTAAGAGCTTGCCAATGTGCTGTTTATCATGATTATCCTTAAATAGGCCTCTGGGTATCAGGTTCAATGCATCTTATGACAACATTACAATTGAGATAGTGTTTACTTTTTGTTATTTATAGTTCCAAATTTATAGATAGTACAATTGTGCATTTTATAACTTTTATATATTAATCATCAATTTCATATATAATATTTTTTGTATTTTTTAATTTATAATATTATTTTATTTTCTAATTTTTTATTCACAATTTTTTAACAGATTTTTACAAACATGATTTGTTTATCAAAAAATATTATTTAAATATGACTATCTAATCCGTGGGAAATCTGTCCAAAATAATATCATAACATTCGTCTGAAATCCATTCAGAATTTGCATGAATAGCAATATTGAATCCGTCTGAAATTCGTCCGAAATTAAGCCAATATAACCAAAATTCATATTTTTGTGTTTGTCCGAAATCTGTCCGAAATCTGTCTGGAACTAATTTCGGACGAAATTTCGGACAGAATTTTCAATTTGCAACGGGGCTTTTTCGGACAGGGGATGTTCCGTCTGAAATCCGCCTGAAATTAATTGTCCGTCCCAAATCCATAGGAAAAGTGTCCAAATTCCGTCTAAAATCCGTCCGTGAATCCGTCCGAAAATAACAATTTTCTAGTAGTGATTGGCACCTAAGAAACCCTGCCGGCATGGCCATGGTAGGAGTAGGGATGGCAATTTTATCCGTACCCGCGGATACCCGCGGATAAAATCCGCAACGGGTACGGGGCGGGTAGTTAAACGGGTACCCGCGGGTAAAATAAACGGGTAATTTCAATACCCGTTTATAAACGGGGCGGGGGCGGGTATCATACTATCCGTGCCCGCGGATACCCTTACCCTTTAGTTAATTACTATAATACCCTTTATTATATATATCTACTCTCAAAGTCCTTATATCATTTTCTAGATAATTTTCATCTATTGTGTTGTTTCATGGATATTTTAAGTGTGATGTATTAATTTGTAGGTGCTATTTTGTTCAAATATCGGAAGATATTAATGTGGTGGTTTGTTTAAGTTTTATGTATTTTTTTTAAATTAAAAAAAAAGATTTATTTTTTTTATAACTACCCACGGATATCCGCGGATACCATGGATACCCGCGTATCCGTAAGAACCCGTTAAACGGATATCCGTCACGGTGCGGCGATGCTAGGTAGTTTTATTATCCAACGGGGCGGGTAGCGGGTATCCAGTATCCGTGCCCGCCCCGCCCCGTTGACATCCCTAGGTAGGAGTACAGAGTTTTGCAATCCAACGAGCAGCAGCAAGCATACCAGTGTGCATATCCTAAAACCAAGTTGTTTAGCCACCATTGTTCAAAACGGAATGGTGAGAGGGAGCCACAACACTAGTTGCAGCTGTCAGAGTGTCTTTAATGCTATGAGTACCTCGGATCACTCTTAAACATTTTGACTGTGTATCACGTATAGTTGTGAAAACAGGCTTCAGAAGCTGAAAAAAATTGATTCCATTTACAATTGTAGAAAAATGATGAAAACATGCTGAGAAATAGTTCAACAATTGAAAATCAGATAGGTACCAA
Source organism: Sophora flavescens (assembly GCA_030762895.1). Lineage (NCBI taxonomy): Eukaryota > Viridiplantae > Streptophyta > Magnoliopsida > Fabales > Fabaceae > Sophora > Sophora flavescens. The sequence goes on along the minus strand of CM061065.1, from coordinate 113,057,151 downwards.
AGGAAAGAAAAAATTAGCAGATCCATGCTTGACCATGTAAAGGAATAATTTATTGACTAACACGTGGAAATAGAGCCACAATTAATTAATTTTAGAATTAAAACAATTGTCAACACGCAGCATGTATAAGGCAACCACTATAGTGAAAAGAAAAAGAAGTGTTAGAGAAAGGCATGGAGTTGAGGAAGATGGGGTACTCTTTTTTTTTATTTTTTTGATACTAACGGAAATTGATTAGAATTAAACCATTGTCAAAGTACAAGAACTCTTCAAATCATCCTGTAAAAGGAGATTAAGATATGGGTTAGGACTATCTACTAAGGATAGATAATATGGCCCAACATGACCTTTGGAAGCTAAAACATCTGCACGTTTATTTGCAGATCTGAGAATGTGATAATTCAATCTGTCAATCCCTCTTCATAATTAGAGCTTTGATTTCATCCACCAGCGATTGAAGGGCAGGGTTGGGGATGAAACCTTTGAGGATGATATCCACAGAAGCTTTGGAATCCATTTCTACCTTAACCTTTCTAAATCCCAACGATCTCGCCAAGCTCTATCCCTAATAGAGACCCCACATCTCAGCCCGCATAATGTTGCTAGAGGCCACCTTGCAGTTGAACCCTTTCAAGAATGCTCCATCCTCACTTCTTGAAATACCTCCATAGGCGCTGCTATGGCTCTTGGGGTTGTGGGATCCATCGATGTTTATTTTAACAAAGCCCTGTGGCGGCTTTGTCCTTGAAGCTAGGGTGTTCTGACTTGTGCCATTGCTACACGAGTTCAAGGAGTTTTGAAGATTGTTCACAATGAAATGGACCTCTGAGCAGATAAAGTCCCACAAATCTTCCCCCATAGATGAAGACTGAGAGAAGACCAAATTATTCCTGTCCCTCCAAAGAGCCCAAATAGCCACACCAAAGAGGATTGGCCACTTCCAAGGAACAAGACCAACGTTTTCGGTAGAGAGGTTCCAGTCAAGCCAAGCATGTTCTCCCAAGCTGAAGAATTTACTCCAGACCCTCTGATTGATGTGCTTAGTCCAGAATTGGTGAACCTCATCGCAATCTATCAAGATGTGCATCACTGTTTCCGGAGCAGCATGACATCTCGGACAGGTATCGTCAGAGGCCATGCCTCTTCTTCTTCTTTCATCGTTAGTTATCAATTTACCATGGGCAACCTTCCAAATGTTAGATCTCATTCTTGCATGACCCTCCCACTTCCAGACTTTTTGAAAAATGGGATTTGGGCTTGCATCTTGTTGATTCTCCATCACTGCATACATAGATTTAAGAGAGAATTGCCCGTCACTTGCTGCCATCCAGGAAGGGAAATCAGATTGCCCTGAGCAAGGAGGTCTCACATTTACTATCACAGCACAAACCTCATCAGGTAACATCCTTTCTAGCTCTCCTGTATTCCAAGTATTTTTGTGACAATAGTGCGAGACTGGAAAGTCTGATTCACCCTGAGGATTCGCAGAATGATATTGAGCCTCAAGGCTCCCAATGCCAGGAATCCAGTAGTCACGCCAGAATCTAGTATTATTACCATTTCCTATAACCCATATTGTATTCTTTTCAATAGTGTCCCAAGAATTCACTATGCTCTCCACACACTAGAAGCATTGTTTTTGGAGCAAACCTTAGGCATTCCATAGGAACCACAATGATATTTAGATTTCATAATCTTCACCCACAATTTTTCAGGGTTATTAATCAAGTGTCACCCAAGTTTTGCCATATAGGCCTTATTGAGTAGCCTTAGGTTCCTGAAGCGTACACCCCCTTGTTCTTTAGGCTTGCAAATCTTTTCCCAGGAGATAAGATGACATTTTCTCTATTCAGCAGAACCACCCCAAATAAAATTACGGCAGATGTCCTCAGCCTAATCACAAACAGAAACTGGAAGTGGACAAGTTTGCATAACATAACCCGGCGTACTCGCTGAGCAATATTGAGCTAGGTCTATTCTCCCTGAAAAAGAAAGAGATCTAGCTTTCCAGGAAGTTAGTTTTTTTCTCATCTTATCAATCATAAATTTAAAAGCATGCTTAGAAATTCTTTGATGTAGCAAGGGGACCCCTAAATAGGATCCTAGATCATTAGTTTTCTCAATACCCAGCTCAGAACTAAGAAGATTAGCCAAATCCTCAGGAGTATTTTTAGAAAAGAAAACTTTTGATTTCAAGGGACTCACTTTTTGACCAGAACATAGACAAAAATCATTAAGAACCTCATTTATTACCTGAATTTGATCTCTAGATGCTTCCGTAAACAGCACAATATCATTTGCAAAACAAAAGTGAGAAATCTTTGGCCCACTTCCTCTCCTAAAGGAAATAGGCTTCCAGGTTCCTTCATCAACCTTGTCTTGAATCTTATACCCAAGCCTTTCCAGGGCTAAGACAAAGAGATAGGGAGAGATGAGATCTCCTTGTCTTAAACCCCTTGATGCAGAGAAAGGTGATGAAGGACTACCATTCACAGTTCCACCACCATTAGCAAATTTTCAAACTCAATTTCTTCAGATCACAAATTTTCAGTTCCACCACAATCTCTCCAAAACACAAATTTTCAAACTCATACATTCTCTAAAGAGACAACAGACTTAGAGCCAAAGTCAGAGATACTTTTTTCGTGGATTTTTTCTTTCCTCTTCTCTTACCTTCTTCATTTTTTTACTTTCTTCTTTTTTCCATGAAATGAAATAAATCGCGTCTCCGTGCTCCTCCCCGTGCCGTCGCCGATCACTCAGCGCAAAGGGTGCGCGTTGTTGCAAATCCCAGCCAGCACTGTCGTGCACCTTTGGCCCTCTGCACAGAACGCTCCACCACAGAACATATCGGACCACCGTGCTCTGCAGCCTTCTCAATCTGTCGACGTGTCTCCGAGCCGTCCGACCGCCGTGGCAGCTCCCCCACACAGCAACTCCATAGGTTAGGGTTGAGTTTGTGTTAGGGAAGAAGATGAAGGTCATTTGGGTTTGGGTCAACTTGAGGCTCGCTTCCTAATTAAAGAACCCATTTTCTGAAAAGAAAAATTATATCTAGGCCTAGAATGTCACGTAAAAAAATATTTAGTGGCCTTTGAAATTTTTTTCTTCATTTGGGCTGAAAATTATTAAAAAAATGTAAACATTCCCATAAATAAAATCATTTAAAAAATTATTTAAAATTCAGAATATCTAAAAAATGGAAAACATTATTTTTATTCACACAAAAAAAATCAATTTCTTGTTCTTTGAATAAAAAAATATTTCTAAAATGAGAATTTAACCTATGAGAGATATAAGAAGATTTTTTTTTTTTGAACAATATATGAAGAATGTTCTTGCTTAAAAAAATATGAAGAATGTTCTTAAGTGAATAATGTAACACCTAATTGAAATTCATTTACATCTTAGAATAATTATTTTGATTTTTTAAATTAATAACATACAATTTAACCATAAATATTAACAAATATTAACAAAAAAATTATGAAATCTGAATTTTATTTTTTAGTAGAGGGAGATTAATTATACATTTTTAAATTTTCAACCTAAAAAAAAAAAATTTTGGCTAAAAGGCCACTAAAAATTATTATATGAGACTCTAGGTCCAAACAATTTTTATTTTCATAAAATGACTTTTTAAGTGAGGAAGTGGGCCTATAGCTAACCCTAGCCCAAAGATATCATCTTCTTCCCTCACACAAGCTGAACCTTGCAGCCATGGCTGAACGGCCTGAATGGCGGAGCTTTCTGTGCCGGAGGGCTAGGGGCGCGACGGTGCTAGACTGGGAACTGCGATCGTGTGCACCTATGCGTGGAGAGATCGGTGGCGGCGCGAGGAGAGGCACGGCAGAATGCAGATGGGAGGTAGGTTCTTGATGGGTGGTGGATATTGTGCTTGACTTGGATGGAGCTTGGCTGTTGATGGTGGTGGAACTGTGGTGGAACTCATGATAGTGTGGAACTGTTGAGCATGGGTGGTGGTTGGAGGTTTCGGCGATCGAGCAAATTTGCGGCGGCCGATGGTAGACAGCCGGTGCGTGACGGTGGTCCGGTGATCTGATGGAGTTTGGTTGGGTTGGCTGCCATGGTTGCTAGTGGATGAAAGTAGTGAAGGGGATGGAAGGGATTAGAAGGGCAAATAGGTCTTTTGAAGCTAAAAATAAATGAAAAGATTAAAAGATTTTAGAAAATAATAATATTGAGGTGTCAATGATGTGTTTAATTTAAAAGAGGTGGCTACATGTAACTGGTCCAAATTAGTAGTGTAATTGTTACCCAAAATTTATTGAAGATTCCAGATAATTCACCTTTTTTTGTGTGTGAAAAAATTGAAGATTTGCCATGTCAGCTTCAAGGTGGAAGGTTGCCATGTCACCTGCCAAGGATGAGAGTTAACTGCCACATTTAACGGCGTTAGTAACGAAACTGACGGAAATGGCCATTTTATATGACGCTTGATAGTTAAAAGATTAAAACGAAACATTTTAAAGATAAGGGATCAAGTCAAAACTAAAAAGTAAGATAAAGGGACAAAAGTATATTTTAGCCAAGTATTTATGAGATTCTTAATAGTATTTTAACTAGAATATTTTATTTTATAAACAAAATAAATAATTTGCAATTTGACCTTATTAGGTGGAATTTATAAAATTCATATTTCTTTTTTCGCCTAGCTTAACCCCTCCGACTCAAAATAGTTCACGTCATCATAGTTTGGCTCATCGAAAAAGATGGTGTTTCGTCCAAATATCTCATGTGAGAGATGCTCGTCCAGTGAAACTCTGTGGGAGTGTTTATGGAATAGCTTGACAGAATTGATATTCTGCTCCTACGTATCCATAGTGGGAATCAAAGCAAAACGTAGTTCTAAGTGAGGGGGTTGATCCCCTGTTTATAGAGATGTTTTGGTATAACAGTTTGAGTTGGACTGTTACTGAGATCTTATCTGATAAGATCGTATTGTTATCATAACTAGATAAAGATAAGGATAAGGCTCCGAGTTATACGGAGGGATATTTGGACCAGCGAGATGTTTGACCCAGTCAGTTGTGACTGGATTGCACGGGACCGAGGTGTCTTCATCCACGGTCTATTATGGGATGGGTCCAACTATTCATCCTCGGCTAACAAGTGCATTAACAAGTCCTCGGCTTTGGAGGAGTTCGGGTCAAGGCCCATTTATAAGAGTAAGCTTGGTCAGTCCAGTTTATTAACGAGTCCTCGACCTTATCTTTTCGGCCAGTACACAAGCCCCCCAAGCTCTGAGCTTAAATAAGCGAAAGAGCTGACAAGTATTAAACCGAGCTTATGCTTCAGCCACGTGGACTTTCCTCCTTCCATATTTCAAACTGTCATTTAAACTGACCCTTCCTTTCCCCCCTTTGTTAGAGAAGGTTATCATTTCCCTTCAATCTTCTGCTGCACGTTATGAGTGAATAACCTTAGAGTTCCGCGCTCATTTAATGAGGGGAAAATTAAAAGTCCCGCCCCTTTTTCTTTTTTATTTAAAGGAACGCGGACCGTTGATCGTATCTCATCATCAACCGTAGCAGCTATAAATATCTCCTCTAACTCCACCTTATTCCCCCTTGCCCTGACCTTCCTCCGCTCTTCATCTCTGTCTTTCAAGTTTCTGCAATCATTTTTCTGCCTTTCACTCTTCAGGTACGCCCAGCCTTCTTCCCTCTTTCGTCTTTCTAAGTTTATTTTCTGCTTCCGGATATGAGTTCATCCGAGTCTACTGAGTCGAACACCTCGCCTCTGGTGGAACGCGAGGTTTCCCCCATTGGGGGTTCTCCTTCCACTTCTTCTGTTCCTTCACAGGAACCAAACGTCAGTTAGGTAAGGCCGTCCTCCTCTGGGTCGTCTTCTTCTGGGTCTGGTTCTTCTGGGTCTGGTTCTTCTAGGTCTGGTTCTCCCTCCCCCCAAATTTCCAAACCCTTAGCACGCAAACGACGCCAAAGGGTTCCAAAAGACCCTATTCCCGATATTACCCTTCCTGGGTGTACGTGGGTTAAGGGTGAGGTCGGGGTTTATTTTTCTAACTATCAATCTTCAGATTCAATTACTCGTCTTCGGTCCCAGATTACTATCTCGGCATCCGGAGACGAATCCAAGTTTATTTGTTCTCCATGCTCGGGTACCGAGTATGTTTTCCTCAGGGCTCATCCTTCTGAGCCCCCTTTTACATATATGTATAAAACACTTTTTTCTCAGCTGCGTGTGTCTCTTCCTTTTATTGAGTTTGAGTGCGACGTTCTGAGAACCATGAATGTCGCACCTACTCAGCTTCATCCCAACAGTTGGGCTTCTTTAAAAGCCTTTCAAATTCTTGGTAAATACATCAGGATGGAGCCCACTACTCCCAAATTTCTGTACTTTTACCAAACAAGATTTGGTGAGAAAACTGGGTGGATTTCCCTCAATGGGCTGAACCGAAGAGTGTTGATCAGTTTATACACATCGTCGTATAAAAACTTCAAAGTCGGCTTCTTCCGAGTTCGCCCCTCGGGATCTCACCTTTCCTTTTTTTTTTTTGATGAAGACGGATGTGCCAGGTTTCCTTTGTACTGGCAATCATCCCCTACCAAATTTGTTGGTTTTGAATACGAATCCCTTCCTGCTGAGGATAAACGGGATATAGATATCTTAGAAAATCTTCCTCGACCTCTCCATTGTGGACGTCTTCTGAAACTCCCCTTTTCATCCACTCCGAGAGCCGATTTTAAAAGTAAGTGTTCGGATTTTTAGTTTTTACATCTTTTTTGTATGTGTTCCTATACTAACAGCTTTTCTTTTCGGCAGTTATCATGGGGAAATTCGACTTCTCTAAGCTTTTGAAATCTGCCTCGAAGGAGGGTCCCTCAGCGACCGAGAAGAAAAAGAAAAGAATTCCTTCAGCCGTTGCTAAGGCCACTGCTAAGGGGGCTTCATCATCCGCCCCTCATAAAAGAAAAAGGGTAGAGATGGTAATTGACGCCGAAGATTCTTCCGCTCCTCGCTCGAGTCCCCAACGTCCTACCACTCATGATACGGGAACTACGGGGGCGAGAGGAGCAACTTCCTCCTTCTGCCGACGTGAAGTGGTATAACACTTCTTTGAAAGCAGGAACCTCGTCTCTCTGGGGCGAAGACTTCAACCCCTTCCCTTCTTTTGACTCGAATTTCCTAAGCCTGCCGATCTCCGCTTAATTAAGCAACATGGGGCTCGGTCTAGTATGGAGGCCCTCTCAGTCTACTGTCTCCGAGCTGCTGCTCTGGCCCGTTTCTGTAGTCGAGAATTGACAGAGCCCGAGAGAAAGTCTCAGCACTTGGAGGCTGAGTTTGCTTCGATTGAGAAGCTGAAGGAGGATTTCGCCCGGATTTCCACGGAGTGTGATGAGCTGGGCCAAGCCAATAATCTCCTGAGTACTACCATTGCCGAGCTTAATGGTCGGAACTCCGAGTTGAACTCTCAAGCAAAATTAGTTGAGGAGGAGAAAGCTCGTGCTGAAGAAGAGCTTAAGGAGGGTCGAGTTGTAATTGAACAACTTAAAACCGACTTGAATGCCGAGGCTAAGGCCAAGCTGGAGATTCGGGAGGATTTGAAAGAGGCCACCGATTGCATCCTTGAGGAGCATCAGGCAGGTTTCGCAAAGGCCATCGGTCAAGTGCAAATTCTCGCTCCGGGGATTGATATATCGGGTACCAATGTAAACAAAGAGGTGCAAAATGGGGAACTTGTTCCCATTATTCCCGAAGAGGAGGAAGAGGTGGAAGGGGGGAAGATTCTCCCGAGGATCACATCGATGCCGAAGATAGACATAGGGATGAGTGACTGTATTTTTGTTTTTCATACCCTTGTAATGGGTTTTCCTTTTGTAATCCTTGTTAATCTAATGAAAAACTCTTCCAACATTTTGATGACTTCCTCTTACTTTTATAGCATTTGTTCGGCTGAGATATTCTTTGAATACTTTGAGTAAGACCGAAATATTTCTATATTCCGACGTTGTTTGAATTGTGTGCTCGGCTATTTGAAGGAGACTTCGACTAACGCCGAGGTATTTTGTTATTCGTATAAAAAACGAATAGCTGTTATCAAATGCGAAATGCATGATTCACGTGTCATATATGTGTTCACACACTATGTGCCTTGGAAATCTCAGTGGGTTCATGTAATTATTGCTTTTTGCTGAGTTTCGAGATTTATTTTTTCAAGAAACCTTTTCCCAGCACATATTTCACCTTTCCAACGCCTCTTCCCCCTTATAAATAGGGCTGTTTATTTGCTTCACTTCTTCATTCTTCATCTTTTCGACCAGCAAAGTTCGTTCTCTTTTGACCCGAGTAATTCGTTCTCTTTTGACCCGAGTAATTCCTTTCATAATATTGCTAGGGGTTTATGTTCCTCTCTCCCAGTTAACATCCTTTTTTGAGCTTTATAGCTGCCAAAAAGGGTGTAATTGGGAGATGGGATCCCGAATCCCTTTCGTGATCTAATCCTTTTAAAAAGGATGTTAACTGGGAGAATATCGTTTTGTGGGAGTGGAGAAAGGGGTACCAACTATCTCCTCCCGAAGCTGGCTGAGTGCCTCATCATCCAGCTTTCTCAGGGGGAGGTGATTACTTCCTACACCGAAGGAAAGTCGTGGCGTCCGAGTGGGGGGACTACTGGCCAATCGGTCTTGCTCCAGTTCCGAGGATTTTGAGGTCGGCTCGGCCTTACTTTCTATTTCAGATCTGTAATTTTCAAGGCTCGAATTCGGCCTTATTTTCAATTTCAGCATTGTACTCGGTTCCCTTAATAATTTCATGGCTCAAATTTGGCCTTTGGATTCAAACTTTCCTTAATCGATGCTCGTATTTGATTTCTCTTAACAATTTCAAGGCTCGAACTCGGCCTTAATAATTTAAATGGCTCGAACTCGGCCTTTAGGCTCAAACTTGACCTTAAATAATTAAACGGCTCATACTCGGCCTTTAGTAATTTAATAGCTCGAACTCGGCTTTTAGGCTCAAACTTGGCCTTAATAATTTAAATGGCTCGAACTCGGCCTTTAGGCTCAAACTTGGCCTTAAATAATTAAACGGCTCGTACTCGGCCTTTAGTAATTTAATAGCTCGAACTCGGCTTTTAGGCTCAAACTTGGCCTTAATAATTTAAATGACTCGAACTCGGCCTTTAGGCTCAAACTTGACCTTAAATAATTAAACGGCTCGTACTCGGCCTTTAGTAATTTAATAGCTCGAACTCGGTTTTTGGGCTCAAACTTGACCTTAAACAACTTAATGGCTCGTACTCGGCCTTTAGGCTCAAACTTGGCCTTAAACAATTTAATATTCGCAGAATAAATACATCGACAAAATAAGAAAATAGACCAATGTTCATAATAAATTCTTTATTGGATAGAAAAGAAAGTCTGCGGTGTGCCTCGTTAAAATCTTCTCGGTCAAAACCCTTTTTTGGGATAAAATACCGAGGTAGGAAAAAGAGTACATCACCTGACTATATACATCAACTGTAATAAAATTTCAAATGGGAAGCATTCCAAGTTCTTGGGATAGGCTTCCCTGACAATTCTTCTAACCTGTATGCTTCGTTTCCTAAGTTTTCTACCACTCGGAATGGTCCTCCCCAATTTACTGCTAGCTTGCCCTCCGTATGATCTCTTCTTGCTTCTCCTTTCATTCTTAGCACCAAGTCTCCGCGCACGAAACTCCTCGGTTTCAGCTTTAAATTATACCTCAGAGTATCTCTTCGTTTGCAGGCTTCCTCTCTGATTTTAGCCTCCTCTCTGATCTCCTCCACCAAGTCAAGTTCGACCCTTAGGTTGCTTTCATTCTCATTCTGCTCATATTGCATTCGTCGAAGAGACGGCTCACCGACCTCAACTGGGATCATGGCATCTGCTCGTATGTCGACCGGAGGGTGTTTCTTGGGTAGTGGATTGTGGCGTGCAGTGGTAGACCCAAAGAATACTCGGCAATTCTTCTGCCCAAGCTCCTTTAGCTCTTCCCACTCTCTTCTTCAGCTCTCCGAGAATGACTTTGTTGGCTGCCTCGGCTTGTCCATTGGTTTGGGGATGTTCTACCGAGGTGACCTGATGTTTAATACCGAGATTGGCATAGAATTCTCGCAATGATTTGTCTATAAACTGTCTTCCATTATCGGTGACAATTGCGAAGGGAATTCCGTGCCTGCAGATGATATTTTTCCAGACGAACTTTTGTACCTTCTGGGCAGTAATTTTTGCCAAAGGTTCTGCTTCAATCCACTTTGTAAAGTAGTCTACCCCTACCAAAAGAAATTTGACTTGACCTTTGGCTATGGGGAATGGTCCAAGTATATCCATCCCCCACATAGTAAAGGGCCAAGGCGAGTTCAATGTGTGAAGTTCTTCGGGTGGGGTATGACTTATATTGGCAAATCTTTGACATTCGTCACATTGTTTCGTCCACTCGAGGCAATCTGCTCGGATGGTAGACCAATAGTACCCTGCTCGGACTACCTTGGAGGCCATTAACCTGCCCCCGCAGTGAAACCCACAGATTCCTCTGTGAACCTCTTCCATTACATATTTTGACTGAGCTCTAGTTAGACATTTCAACATCGGTACCGAGAATCCTCTTTTATACAATTCCCCGGAAATAATAGCAAAATGGCTTACTCTAAGCCTGATTTTTCTGGTCTCGGCGTGATCTGGGGCAAAGTACCTGAGGATAAATACTCCCATATGGGGGTCATCCATTATCGGTCAGCTGGTTCATTGGCCATCACCTCTCCTAGTGTAATACTCGGTTCATTAATAGTTTCCTGAATAACTGTATTATGCTGGCCTGGCCTCTTCGTGCTGGCCAATTTTGACAGTAGATCGGCCCGAGTATTTTCTTCTCTGGGAATGTGTTCAATAGTAAATTTCTCAAAATTGGAAATTAACTCGTTTACTTTACATAAATACCTGGTAAGTTGAGGCTCTTTTGTTTGGTATTCTCCAGAGATTTGTCATGTGACCAGCTGTGAATCACTTCGGCATCTAACAGCTTTTGCTCCCATTTCCCTAGCCAGCATTAACCCTGCTATTAAGGCTTCGTAGATTCAGCTTGGTTGTTTGAGGTTTTGAACTCAAACTTTAATGATTGCTCTAGGATTATCTCTCCCGGACCCTCCAAGATACCCCCGCTCCACCGCTTTGACATTCGAGGATCCATCCACATATAAATTCCACCATAAATCTTCTTTATCGGGCAAGATTGAGCTCGGCTACGAAGTCAGAGATACATTGAGCTTTCAGGGGACCTCTCAGGTCGTACTTGAGGCCAAACTCGGATAATTCCACCGACCAAGCTATCATGTGGCCTGCCAATTCAGGCTTTTTGAGAATTTGCTTAATAGGGTGATCAGTTTTGACAATCACCTGGTGACTCTGGAAATATGGACGCAATCGCCGAGCTGCAGTTACAAGGGCTAAAACTAGCTTTTCTATGACTTGATACCGGGTTTCGGCGTCATGGAGAATTCTGCTGATAAAATACACCGGCATTTGCATTTTCTCTACTTCTTGAACAATGACTGCACTGATGGCGTACTCGGTGGCTGACAAGTACAAATACAACTCTTTCCCCGGAATAGGTCGAGTTAATATTGGCGGTGAAGACAGAAAGGTCTTAAAGTCAAGAAAGGTCTTCTCGCATTCCTCAGTCCACTTGAAAGTTTGAGGTTTCTTCGATAACTTAAAGAAAGGCCGAGATTTCTCCGCAGATCTGAGGAGAAACCGAGATAATGATGACAGTCGCCCTGCAAGTCGCTGCACTTCTTTAACATTTTGTGGGCTTCGCATCTCAATCACAGCTCGGTATTTGTCCGGATTGGCCTCGATTCCCCGGTGTGTCAACATAAAACCGAGGAATTTTCCACCTTGGACACCAAAAACACACTTTTCTGGATTCAGTCTCATATTGTTTTTTCTTAACTGCTGAAAAATTTCCTCCAAATCCCTCGGGTGGTTGTTGTGGTCATCGGATTTTACGACCATATCATCCACATAAACCTCCATATTCCTCCCGATCTGTTTTTCAAACACTTTGTCCATGAGCCTTTGATAGGTTGCTCCAGCATTTTTTAATCCGAATGGCATTACCCGGTAACAATAGTTTGAGCCTTCGGTTATAAAAGCTATTTTCTCCTCGTCTGGGGGATACATTCGTATCTGATTGTACCCCGGGTATGCATCCAAGAAGCTCAAAATTCTGTACCCGGAAGCACCATCCACCAACCTGTCAATACTTGGTAAAGGATAAGAGTCCTTTGGACAAGCTTTGTTTAAGTCTGTATAATCGGTGCACATGCGCCACTTGCCGTTTGCTTTTTTAACCAGAACCACGTTGGCCAGCCAAGTAGTGTATTCTATTTCTGGAATAAAGTTGGCTTTAACCAACTTTGCTGTTTCTTCTTCCACCACTTTTCTCCTTTCCTCACCAAGTCTCCTTTTCCTCTGAGCTACCGGTTTTACCTCAGGACAGATTGCCAGTTTGTGGCATAAGAAATTGGGGTCAATCCCCGGCATGTCTGATGTTGTCCAGGTGAACAAATCGGCGTTGCTCCGGAGTACTTTCTTTATTTTTTCTTTTAAATTCGGCTCAAGTTGACCGCCTAGCTTAGTGCACTGATCGGGCTGTGATCCAAGCTGGAACTTCTCCAACTCCTCAATGGGTTGTGGCCGTTTTTCTTGCATGTCAATCCTCGGGTCTAGTTCAACAGAACTAACTGAATTTACAGACTTGTCTTTTCCTCTGTCTAGTGTTTCTCCAGGTGTAGGTTTGAGTTTGCTTACACGCAAACTATCGGCATAGCATTGTCTGGCCATTTTTTGATCAGCCCGGATAGCAACTATGTCTCCCGAGTTGGAAGGGAACTTCATAGTGAGGTGGGGAGTAGAGACCACGGCTCCCAACTCGTTCAAGGATGGTCTTCCGATCAAGATATTGTACGATGTTACTGCATTAACCAATACGTACCTGACCAGAATAGTTTTGAACGTTTTGCTATCTCCAAAAGTAGTTAGTAGGTCTATGTATCCTCGGGTATCCACCTGTTCCCCAGCAAAGCCGACGAGTTTACTGTCGTATGACTGAATAGATTTTTCTGGGATCCCGAGCTTCTGAAATGTTAAATAATATAGGATATCAGCCGAGCTCCCCTGGTCGACGAGAGTTCTCTTGACCGAGAAGTTGGCCAATTGCACTGTGATTACCATTGGGTCGTCCTGATTAGGATCCACACCCAAGAAGTCTTCATCGGAGAAAATAATCGGTGGGGAAATCCTCGGGGGTTTGCCAGCTACCGAGTTTACATCCCGAATAGCCCGTAGGTGTTTTCTCTGAGCTGAACTCATTGTGCCTCCTCCCGCAAATCCACCTGAAATAGTGTTTATTACACCTCAGACAGTATTATCCTCCTCTCTCCTTTCACTCTGATCTTCCCTATTTTCTTCTCTTTCATTATTTTGCCGACCGCCGCCCCTTCCCGGGCTTTGGCGACCTCCTCTTCTTCTACCTCTGTCACGCACTTCACCATTGTTGTGACTTCTCCGAATGAAATTATTCAGATGACCAGCTTGCACTAACTCTTCAATCTTGTCACGCAGGACCCGACACTCCTCGGTGGTATGCCCGTAGTTACGATGTTACCGACAATGCTTCTGTCGATCAGCATTCTGGGGCGTGTGGCCACGATTGGGGAGCTGCAAAAGTTCTGCGTTGTAGGCTTCCTCAAATACCCGAGCTCGATTGGTGTTGAGGGGGGTATAGTGCTCATACTTTGGCCCCCTGTGTAAATGCTCAGATGTACTTTTGGATTTCTGCTTGTCACCTCCAGCCCTCCTCTTCTCTTTCCCTTCTCGTCTATCAGAATCATCGGTTCTTTCTCTTTTCTTAGACTCTTCTATTTCCTCCATATTAATGAATCCGACAGCTTTTCTCCTCAACTCATCCATACTGGATGGAGGCTTCCGAGCTAGGTGTCTGCCGAAAGGGTCGGGCCGTAATTCGGTCAAGATAGTATGTAGTGCGACATCGACACTGAGATTCCGGATCAGGACAGTCTCTTTGCTGAACCTGGCCATAAAATCACGCAGAGACTCGTTTTTTTCTTGTTTAAAATTTACCAACGAGGCCGAGGTTTTCTGATGAGCTCGGCTCGTGGCAAACTGAGCATTGAATTTAATCATAAACGTGTCAAAGGAGTCAATCTTGTCATGTGTAGAGCTGGGTATACCAACTTAACGCAGCATCTTTCAGCGTAGTAGGGAAGACTTTACACATGACAGCATCATCATTGATAAAGAGATATATTTGAGTAGTGAAAGCATCTAAATGACGTTCCGGGTCCGTGGTACCATCATACCTGTCAATGTTTATTGGTTTGTAGTTGGCTAGTAGAGGAACCTCCATGATGGCGTCGGTGAAGGGATGTCTCGGCCTCCACGCGCCGGCCCTTTCATTAGGCCTATTTACCTGAAGTGAAAGTTTAGGGGCCTGCCTAGGAAATTCCTCCTCGCCTCTTCGGTCAACATGATGAGAAACACGGGGTTGTGGGATTCCTTCTCTGCGCGTGTTTCTGGATCCTTCATTCTTAGTTGTCTGGCGCTCTCTCTCATGAGGAGAAGAGGCAGATCTTTCTCTGCTTTGTTCTCGTTCACGACGACTGTTCTGCCGACGAATCTCTTCATTCTCCCTTCTCAGCATTGCCACTTGTGCGAAAAGTTCTTGAATGATGGGATTGTCGGTCGTTATCGCTAGGTTTATGGATCGTTCTCCATTATCCCCATTGTTGGCGTTCTCCAGCCCCTCTCTCCTGCCGTTCCTGCTCCTTGTCCTCACCATTGTTTGTGGTATGGGAAAATTTTGCTTCGATTCCCACAGACGACGCCAATGTTCCGTCCAAATATCTCAAGTGAGAGATACTTGTCCGGTGAAACTCTGTGGGAGTGTTTATGGAATAGCTTGACAGAATTGATATTCTGCTCCTACGTATCCCAAGTGGGAATCAAAGCAAAACGTAGTTCTAAGTGAGGGGGTTGATCCCCTATTTATAGAGATGTTTTGGTATAACAGTTTGAGTTGGACTGTTACTGAGATCTTATCTGATAAGATCGTATTGTTATCATAACTAGATAAAGGTAAGGATAAAGCTCCGAGTTATACGGAGGGATATTTGGACCAGCGAGATGTTTGACCCAGTCAGTTGTGACTGGATTGCACGGGACCGAGGTGTCTTCATTCACGGTCTATTATGGGATGGGTCCGACTATTCATCCTCGGCTAACAAGTGCATTAACAAGTCCTTGACTTTGGAGGAGGTCGGGTCAATGCTCATTTATAAGAGTAAGCTCGATCAATCCAGTTTATTAACGAGTCCTCGGCCTTATTTTTTCGGCCAGTACAGATGGTAACTTTTTAATCAAGTCGCATATGGATTTCTAAAGTGACATCAATATGCGAGGAAGACCATGGTCGTGAAGATGAAGCCCTAGGAGGCCATGAACATCAATGATCTATAAACTTCATATCTACGAGAAAGGAACTTAGCTAAGAATCATGGAGGTAGGGTGAGGTACGTGAGGGATGGGGAGGGTTGGTTCAATGGTGGTGGGGTGGTGCAGTACGGCGATAGGTTGGTTTTTCCTTTTCAAATTTGTATGTGATTTAATTTTGGTAAAGGTGATATGGTGAGGGAAGGTGGGGGTGATGCAGCGGTGGCATGATGCTGGCACGATCGAGAAGGCAGCGGCGATAATATTACAATTTATTTTCTCCAACATTTTCTTTAATGCCTTAATTCTATTTATTGCTATTTATGTCAATGTTTTAATTTCTATTAATTATTTTAATTATGGTGCTATAACCTTCATGCTGAAAACGTATTGCTATTGTTTATCATTTTAATGAGACCGTTTTGTTGTAAATGGCATATTATGATTTTGTTACCTTGTCTTATTTATTTGCCTTCATAGTTAAAAAGGAGTATGGCAATTTCTCTTGGAGTGTGTGCACGTAAAGAAAAAAGCATCTTCTCCCGTGTTATCGTTTGCTTGCTTCTATTTTCGTTGACAATCTTTTCCACTGGTTCTCGTGTGTGAGCTAAAAATGATTTGAAAGTTCAAATGCTTGCTTTACTGCGAAAGGACAAAAGGCTTTTCTTTTTCTTATTATTATTTTGAAATGTGTAAGAGTTGATATAATTTTTGTTGTTTTTGGTGTCCAAAATAATATTATTATCTTGGAAGAGTCTCTTAAATCCTACAGGAGTTTCGTATTATTATTATTATTATTGTTGTGACGAAATAATCCTTAAGGATAGTATGGTTTCACATGTCTCAGACTATAAACTTTTATTAATGTTCTTAATCTTTTCCTATATTTATTTTGTTTATCTATTTTATTTATTATTTTTTACAACAATATGAGAATATTTATGTAATATAAAAATACAAATATAAATAAATTATTTGCATTTGAAGAAAAATAACAAAGAATATCACTTTTTAAATATATGTTTATTTATATATATATTAAAAGAAAATTTAAAACTGATGATGTATAAAAAACAAAATTCCCATTAGAGACAAATTACAATGTATTTTCGACAGCAACGCTTTTAGTCTAAAAGTTATGCTAATTTTTTTAATAATGTTGTCATAATAACTCAACCAATAATTTGAAAATGGAAAACCAAACATCGCATCATATTAGCAAAAACCATTCGAGAGATACATTCAGCATATCTTTATATCTTTATATATTACAAAAGAGTTGTTTTTTTGATGGAGAAGGTCCAGCTTTGAGTAAATGTAGAATTGAGATTTCTAATTTAATATCGTTAGTTATAAGGTGAGTGCCAAAGTGGGAGGGTGAGGAATTAATCGGTTTGAATATATAGAAAAAAAGGCTTATCCATTATCACTTGCAGTTGTTATATTTTGAAATGGTTCTGATCTTTTTATGTTACTTGTTATTTTTGAATCAAGTCAGTTTTCTTTTAATTTGAATTCATGTGAAGTTTTGTACTTTGGAGATTTAGGTGATTCAGATTTTATATTTTTGTAAACTGCAAAAAAATATAAAGTTAGCAGGGGTAATTTTGTAATTTAAAAAAATTGACACCAAAAACGGCTTTTTTTTTAAACTTTCCCATGATCTATTAGTATAGATTATTATTATTATTATTACATATATATATATATATATATATATATATATATATATATATATATATATATATATATATATATAAAGGAAGTAGGTCTAGGGTTTTGCTAGGCTTGTCATAGGGGTAATTTGGTAAATTATCTCAGGGGTAATTTGGTGAAATTAACAACAATTACTATAAATCATTCATTAGGAGTAAATTGGTAAACTTAATACAAAAAAAATGGAAGGAAAAAAGTTAACTGAAGTTATAAAAAAAACGGCTGAAATTAAACACCCCAAAAAAAAAAAAACGGTGGAAAAAATAATTATAATTAATATGAAATTTAAAACAAAGAAGAAAGAAACGGTAGATCATTGAGGTTCTCGTTGTTTTTCCATCTATTTATACAGTGCATATTTTCAAATATGCAAAGCATAAGGAAAGCTATCATTTGCCAGGGATGAGAATTTGGGCGTGGCTTTCTAATGTTGGTATTCTTCATCTCATAAATGACGGCCTGCATCTGCAGTTTTTATTTTGGGTTTGGTATTTTTATGTCACAAACAACATGATTGTATTTGATGTTTACGTTGTTCAGTGAAGGCTGATAGTTATTTATAAATGATTTTTTTTGTACAATTCCATCCTATTGCAGTGATGCAAAGTTCCCCTGAATATTAAACGCTATTCATGAAGAAATGCAATAAATTTATTCCCCTACTCATTTTTTGGTACTATAAATTTACAACTTTCAAATTGTTAGGAATTATATTTATTGGATATTGAAGATATATTTGAGTATTCTATCCAAATACTTCTAGTCAAATTAGACTCCATCAACTCCAGCATTACGTATTCAATTCATACAATTATACACGTAGATTTTTTTTTATAATATATATATATATATATATATATATATATATATATATATATATATATATAGACCTTTTTGTTGTATTACGCAACCCGTTTCATTCATCCTAATATTAGGTGGTAATTCACGGGTGAATCAGAGTGGTGCTAATATCTATAGAGGTGAATCAAGAAGTGTGGTCCTGACTGAGGAGGTGTTAATAAGGAAGCAAGAGAAGATTCTCAATTTAGAAGTCAGTTTGGGATTACACGGACTTATATATGTTCTTAAAAAAAAACCTACTCTAAACATTCTATAGCCCAGATATTTTTATCTTTTGCTGAAGGTGCATTCTTTACTGTAGTATTTTTTGGAAACTAAGTCCATTGTTTGTTGGACTTTATTTTTAATTTTTAAAATAAAGATTAAGTGGCCCTAATATCTCTCACTAAGTCTTAGTTATGTTATTCTTTTTCAGTTTTTAAGAGATAATGATTGTTTAAGTTGTTAAGGTGATTCCTGAAAAGAAGGATCAATTTCTTGATGGAAAAAATCCGATCTCTATAAATAACAATATAGAGTCCCTAGCGTAAACACAATTAATAATATTCAATACCTGTTTCCATCATATGGGATAAGGTTTATAGACCGGAAGTACTTTGTGTTTGCTGCAATATCAGAAACGCAACAGATCATCTTGTGCGTGACGAAGTGCTGTAGATCTTGACATTTAGGAAAACTGTTGGTTGCTTGACGTGGTCTAAGAGGAAGGAGCTGCAACATTTGTTATGTCAAGAAGTCTTCCTAGTATGGTATAACAAAGCTATGACTGGAGGTTAGTGATCTTAATCCACTATGTGTGTTCATGTGTAAATGAGAGTACATGAAAACTATTTTCGGAAAAACTTACATTTGGTATCAGAGCTTTCTTAACCTCTACCTTGCTTGCTCTTATCTGTTGTTTGACATGGAGTTTGGATTTTTCAGAAAAATGGGTATTGTGTTTTGACCCTTTAAATCCAAACTAAAATTTGAAATATGTATGAAATCAAGTTTCTGACTTTTCTATGATTTTAAATGGTAATTTTGGTATTGAAAATGGATGAAAACCGTTGGGTTTCCACTCGGGTCCACGGGTTCACAACTGGGTTAAAGTGACCTGGCTTAAGATTGAAGACGATCCCATACTATGTTCAGCGCACCATAGTGTTTCAATGACTTAAATGTTATTTTTGTTGAAATATAATAATGTTATTGTTGTTGATCGTACCTGAAGCATGAAAAGTGAGAACATTGCCTTTTTGAAATTGCTTTGAATATTATATTTGTGAATAAAGTGACATGATGCTTTTCACAATAGCACATAGACGAATTTTTTTCTTTTCAATAAACAATGTTTTATTAATTGAATATATGACAAAACAATGATAATATTGAAAGCTGTACTGGTTTAAGTATTGTTTTCATGATAACATGTGAATAGAGACAAATGCTTTTGACAATGGCACAAAGTGCTTGATAATAACGTGATGTTTTGTAACAATGCCATAGAGATGTTATTTTTATTAATGTGAATAAAAACAAACATGTTTGACCATTTGACCTCACATGACCATACTTTAAGATGAACCGCAACGTTGCAGCATGTTTATAGTTACTTTTTGTGAATGATTTGTTTATTCACTGTACATGCAAAATTTGTACGAAGGAGCAGTGTTTTTGTTTTGTACATACAAGTTATATTGAATTATATGATGCTTTTTTGTTGAAACATGTATCATATTGTATGTGATTTTATTATTCCGCTGCGTATCATATTTGTGATGATGTATTAAATTTTATGGAGTAGCCACAACATCCATATTCAAGATTATACTTAAGGAAATCACATAGCGGTTAAATATGATAATTTGTAATTAATTGTGATTGATATAATAAATTTTTCCACAGGGATTTATTATATTTTTCATAGTTGATTAGGATGAAATAATTAAATTATAATATCTTAAGTAGCCTACATGTATTAGGAGATGATGATGGTTTATTAGTTTCATCATAAAGCAATTAAAGTGGATCTAATTTGTGTTAAAATCTTAGCCCACAGGTAGATTTTGATGACATATTGATTTCACATGTGCCTCGAACTTTAATATAAGCATTTATTTAATTTGTCTGTTTCTTTGCTACAGTTCAATCTTTGATTATCTCTGATGACAAAAATGAAGTTCCTATGCTGGCTGGTGACAACTATAAGGAATGGAAGGAGAGAGTTCTCCTTCATTTGGGGGTGACGGACCTGGATTATGCTCTCCGTAGGGATGAGCCAGCTGAGCTCAATGCTGCTAGTACTCCGGATGAGATTGCGTTGTATGAGCGATGGGAAAGATCAAATCGTATTTCCATTATGTTCATTAAGACACGTATCTCTGCTAGTATCTGTGGCTCAATTCCTGAATGTCAGAAAGTCCAGGACTTTTTAAAGGCCATTGGTGAACAGTATGAAACTTCTGATAAGGCATTGGCTAGCACCCTAATGGTAAAGTTGTCATCCATGAAACTCATTGGAGTCAAGGGTGTGAGGAAACATATTATGGAAATGACGGATCTAGAGGCTCAACTTAAGTCACTTGAAGTTGAAATTTCAGACTCTTTCCTGGTGCACTTAATTCTGAACTCGCTCCCATCACAGTATGGTCCTTTCAAGATTTCCTATAATACACATAAGGAAAAATGGTCTATCAATGAACTCTTGACCATGTGTGTTCAAGAGGAAGGGAGACTTGCTCAAGAAATTGTTGAAGGTGCACTTACAGTGACTCATGATAAAGGGAAAAAGGACAAGAAGGAAAGGAAACGCATACCTCCTATTGCCAAAATTAAGGAGGAGTCCGGGTGCTTTTTCTGTAAAAAGAAGGGGCACATGAAGAAGGACTGCTATAAGCATAAGGCTTGGCTAGAAAAGAAGGGTAATATTTTTTCCTTTGTATGTTTTGAATCTAATACGACTGATATTTGTCATGATACATGGTGGATCCATGTTGCTAATACTATGCATACTTCTCAAGCCAGAGGGAGCCAGATGAAGGTGAACGATTCATCTATTATGGAAACCAGATGCGTTCGCATGTGGAAGCTATCGGCTCATGTAGACTTAATTTAGAATCTGGATTTGTTTTTGAATTGAATAATGTCTTTTATATTCCTGGGTTTTCTAGGAATTTAATTTCGGCTTCAAGACTTATTCCTTTGGGTTATTCAATAAATTTTAACACATCCGGATTTGATTTATTGTTTAAGTCTACTATTGTTGGAAATGATGTGTTGAATGACGGTTTGTTCAAATTAGTTTATCCAACACGATTCCATATAGTTTAATGGCTACACAAGAAAAGGCTGGTATTAAACGTTGTATCATGAATGAAAAATCCTCAATGTTATGGCATAGGAGACTAGGACATATCTCCATAGAAAGAATTAAAAGGTTGGTGAATGATGGAGTACTTGAGACTCTTGACTTTAATGATGTTGACACTTGTGTAGACTGTATAAAGGGAAAGTAGACTAACAAGACAAAGAAAAATGCCAAGATGAGTTCAGAAATATTAGAAATCATACATATTGATATATGTTTTCCCACTTCATCTCTTTCATAGATGATTACTCACGATACATGTATCTTTACTTACTCCATAACAAATATGAAGCATTAGATGCTTTTAAAGTTTTCAAAGCAGAAGTAGAGAAACAATGCGAAAAGCAAATAAAGATTATGAGATCAGATAGAGGTGGAGAATTTTATGGAAAATACACTGAGAGTGGACAAGCGCTTGGTCCATTTGCAAAGTTTCTTCAAGAGCATGGTATTATGGCCCAATACACCATGCCTGGCTCGCCGGATCAAAACGGTGTGACTGAAAGAAGGAACCGAACCTTGATGGACATGGTGAGGAGTATGCTTAGAAACTCCAAACTTCCTCGCTCACTATGGAGTGAAGCTCTTAAGACAGCAACATACATATTAAATCGGGTTCCAACAAAAGCAGTTCCTAAAACCCTTTTTGAATTGTTCAAAGGTTGGAAACCAAGTTTAAAGGGGGTTGCCCAGCTGAAGTTAGGATTTACAATCCAAATGAAAGGAAGTTAGACCCAAGGACCATTAGTGCATATTTCATTGGTTATGCTGAAAGGTCCAAAGGGTATAGGTTTTATTGTCCAATTCATAGCACTAGAATTGTTGAATCCAGAAATGCAAAGTTCCTTGAGAATGACGTGGCTAGTGGGAGTGATCCAACTCAAATCATTAGATTTGAGAAAGATCAATGTGAAAACACGATTCCCACATCAAGTTATAAGCTAGTAGTTTTTTGTGATGCACACCAAAATCAAGTGACTCAAGCTCCACGTCAAGTTGAACCTATTCTAGAAGATCCAATTGTTTAACAACAAATACAAGAAATTGAGCAAATTGTTGAACAACAGCCTCCTCAAGAGGTTGTGGATGCAGCCTTAAGAAGGTCGACTAGAATGAGGAAATAAGCGATTCCTAGTGATTTTCAAGTGTATTTACAAGAGTATGAATATGACTTTGGAGCTGAAAATGATCCTGAAACGTTTTCACAAGCAATTAACTATAGTGATTCTAAGTTGTGGTATGATGTTATGAAGGATGAAATGGATTCTATGGCAGATAATGGAGTGTGGGATCTTGTTGAGTTACCTGATGGGGTAAAACTCGTTGGATGTAAATGGGTCTTTAAAACCAAGAAGGACTCATTGGGCAACATTGAACGATGCAAGGCCCGATTGGTTGCCAAAGGATTCACTCAAAAGGAAGGAGTTGATTATAGAGAAACTTTTTCTCTTGTGTCCACGAAAGACTCCTTACGCATTATAATGGCATTGGTTGCTCATTTTGAGTTAGAATTGCATCAAATGGATGTGAAGATGGCTTTCCTTAATGGTGACCTAGAGGAAGAGGTTTATATGACACAACCTGAAGGTTTTTCCTCTAGTGATAAGGCTCACTTGGTTTGCAAGCTCAAGAAATCCATATATGGACTAAAGCAGGCATCCCGTCAATGGTATTTGAAATTCCATAGTGTCATTTCAACATTTGGTTTTGTTGAAAACAATATGGATCAATGCATATACCACAAGGTTAGTGGGAGCAAAATAATCTTTTTGGTCTTATATGTTGATGATATACTTCTTGCAACCAATGACTTTGGGATGTTACACGAGGTGAAACAATTCCTTTCTAAGAATTTTGACATGAAAGATATGGGCGAGGCATCATATATCATTGGCATTGAGATCCACACAATCCGATCTCAAGGAATTCTTGGTTTGTCTCAAAAGGCCTGTATTAACAAAATTCTAGAAAGATTTAGAATGAAAGATTGTTCACAAGTGTGGCACCTATTGTGAAGGGTGATAGATTCAATTTGAATCAATGCCCTAAATATGAGCTTGAAAGGGAACAAATGAAAAACATTCCATATGCTACTGTTGTCGGAAGCCTTATGTATGCTCAAGTTTGTGCAAGACCTGGCATTACTTTTGCGGTTGGAATGCTTGGGAGATATCAAAGTAATCCAGGAATGGAACATTGGAAAGGTGCAAAGAAAGTGTTAAGGTATCTTCAAGGAACCAAGGACTACATGCTTATGTACCGAAGATCTGACATTTAGGAAGTATTTGGTTTCTCGGACTCATATTTTGTTGGTTGTGTTGACTCTCGTAAGTCAACATCTGGATACATCTTCATGATGGCTAACGGAGCAATATCTTGGAGAAGTGCAAAACAGACAATAGTTGCTACTTCTACCATGGAAGCCGAGTTTGTTTCTTTATTCGAGGCAACATCACAAGGTATTTGGTTGAAAAGTTTTATTGCTGGTCTACAAGTGGTTGATTCCATTTCAAGACCATTGAAGATATATTGTGATAATTCAGCTGCTGTTTTTATGGCTAAAAACAATAAAAGTGGAAGTCGAAGCAAGCATATCGACATAAAGTATTTAGCCATGAAGGAACGTGTCAAATCAAATGAAATTGTTGTTGAACACATTAGCACTGAATTAATGGTTGCAGATCCGTTGACAAAAGGCATGCCAACTAAGTTGTTCATGGATCATGTAATGTCTATGGGACTCAATTCAGTTATGAGCTCTATTTAGATTGTAATGAAACTTTTGTTATTTTTTGTCTTCTCTTTTGATGTATACATTTTGTTGAGAAAGACATGTATTTTGAACTCAAGAATAAATTTTGAACATGTTCATTCAGTTATTCATCCAGTTGAAGTTGTAGCTTTTGCTAAGGGTGATTACATTGTGATACATGGAAGGTAAAAATAATTTTACTTAGAGAACCTACCGCCATGATTCATGTGATTAACTTTTGGATGTGAGCATAAAGTTATCAGTGTTATAGATATCAGAAAGTGTGAGAAATATTGGACCAAGTGGGAGAATGTTGGACTTTATTTTTAATTTTTAAAATAAAGATAAAGTGGCCCTAATATCTCTCACATATTCCACCACTAACTGACAAAGTCTTAGTTACGTTACTCTTTTTCAGCTTTTAAGAGATAATGGTTGGTTAAGTTGTTAAGGTGATAGTGGGATATCTGTTTCCTGAAAAGAAGGGATCTGTTTCTTGATGGAAAAAATCGGATCTCTATAAATAACATCATAGAGTCCCTAGTCTAAACACAATCAATAATATTCAATACCCGTTTCCATCATCTGGGACGGTGTTTATAGATTGGAAGTACTTTGTGCTTGCTGCAATATCATAAACACAGCATATCATCTTGTGCGTGACGAGGTGCTGTAGATCTGGAGATATAGGAAAACTGTTGGTTGCTTGACGTGGTCTAAGAGGAAGGAGCTGCAACATTTGTTCTGTCAAGAAGTCTTCCTAGCTAGTGTGGTATAACAAAGCTATAGGTTAGTGATCCTAATCCACTATGTGTTTTCATGTGTAAATGAGAATACATGAAAACTATTTTCGAAAAAACTTACATTGTTTCCCTAATTATTTGCACATGATGGCAAGGAACACTTGAAGGTTGTATCCATTAGTTAATAACTTATACTCACTTAAAGTGTATTATTCGATTTTGAAAAATATCTTTTATTATATTTTACATGCCATATTTATTTTAACAAAAATATTACAGAATAGTACAATTTCAAATAGTGTGCAAGCTTTGTTACAAAAATAAAATGTGTATGATGGTCGAGAAATTAATAATAAATTTTGTGCGCAAAGTAGTATAGTCATATATGATAGAGAGAACTTTCATCTTAAAATCTTATATTTTAAAAAAAATAGTATAGTCATATACTAAGATGAAAAAATGGTGGTTTCAGAAAAATGAGCTTCACCTCTGCATAGATTTTATAACTCTAAAGCCACCACTACTAGAAAACTTGAATTTTCAGACGGCATTTTCGGACGGAAATACATCCGTCTGAAATTTTCCGAAAATTTCGGACGGATTTTAAACAGATGTAAGATAAATCAAAGAAAATATAAAAAATAACAAATCCATCTGAAATCAGTCCGAAAATTTATCTTACATCCGTCCGAAATCCGTCCGAAATCCTTGATTTATTTTACATCCGTCGGAAATCCGTCCGAAACCCTTGATTTATCTTACATCCGTCTGAAATCCGTCCGAAAATTTCAGACGGATTTCACACGGATTTGTTATTTTTTATATTTTCCTTGATTTATCTTGCATCCGTCTGAAATTCGTCCGAAAATTTCTTCAGACGGATTTCACACGGATTTGTTATTTTTTATATTTTCCTAGATTTATCTTACATCCATCTGAAATCCGTCCGAAAATTTCAGACGGGTTTCACACGGATTTTTTATTTTTTATTTTTTCCTTGATTTATCTTACATCCGTCTGAAATCCGTCCGAAAATCGGAGATTAAATTTTAGATCGAGTATTTTCTTAGTTGATCAGTTCAACTATTTATCTTTACTCTAATTTGAATTTCGAAAACATATATTTATCAATCTTTATTTTTAGATTCCAAAAATTAAAAACATGTTTATTTTAGGCTTAATATTTATCACTCATTTTATACCCACTAATACAAAAATAAGAAATTCTCTCTCCTCTCTCTCTATGTAACCCGTAACACCCCTCTCTTTTCTTTTTTTCTTTCTTTTCTTCTTCTTTCTCCTTCCTTCTCTCTTCTTCTTCTTCCCCCCTTCAACTTCCATCTCCCCTCTTGCTCCAAAACCGGACCAGCCCCTCCACCATGACCAGCCGTCATGCCACACACGAACACGAAGACGCGACCACCATGTAGCGGGTTCGGACACCTTTGCTCTGCACGCGTAGGATCGTTTGGTTTCGTGACCATCGCAGGGAGCTTTCTGGTCGTCGCTAAATCGCCGTTCGATGGACGTTCAACTGCGCCTGACATGGGAGAGGACGATCACGCTGTAGAACTCGTGGAACCGAGCTAGAGCTTCGCTGTAACGGAGCTCCGCCGCTGCTCCGTCGCGCCTCCATCACTGCCGCCGTGCCGGTCGACTCCGTCAGTCACCATTCCATCTTCCTCTTCTTCCTTGGGTAAGTGTTTACCCCTAATTTCTTCTAGTTTCAAAAATCCTCAAATCAGTTTGCAAACCCTAACCCTAGCTCTTTGATTTCATACTGTGATTTGAAATTAAAACTTGTTTTTATACAATTGGGGTTGTGAATTGGTGTTTCCCTAAACCAATTTTATCATTCTTTAGTTAAAATGAGTTATCCCCAAATTTATTTTGAAACCCTAACTTTTCATCTTACTTTAATCATGAAATCGGTTCAGTTTTAGTACAATTGGGACTTGTAATTAATGGGTTCTAAGGTTAATTTTATGATTTTCTATTTGAACGTTACTTGATTTAAAGTGTTATGAATTTTATATATATATATATGTGTGTGTGTGGGTGTGTGTGTGTGTGTGTGTGATGAATTGTCGTTAACTGATACTTATGCTTTAGTCATTGTACTTACTGTTGAACCTTTTTACTCATAGGCTGTTTTGGTTACTAATGATATACTAAAGATTAAATAAGATATAGATGCTGAACTTTTTAGTGAAGATCAAAGTTTGGGGCCATGCAGAAAGCAATGTAAGTGTCTTTTCTTTCTTCTAATTATATTTATAACTTTTCTAAGAACCCTAAATCCTCTTTCATCCCAATTTTAAGTTGATCAGTGAAGTTGATTACGGTTGATTGATTTTTGGTGAACATACTTGTATCATATAGAGACTTGTGAATAATTATAAGAAGATGCTTGTGTTTGTATGTCATACTGATACACTTTTTCTTTTGATTGGTGCAATTAAATGCTCTCTTTGATGGTTTTTTATGTGATAATTTTACAATAATAAGCTCAAATCTTCTATTAGTTTTTTATGGCAACCCTGGTTTGCTATGCATCAAAATCAAACTGGACATGCGATGTAATCATTACCACTTAAATTGATATCTTAATTGATGGAGATTTTATCTTGGTAATTAAACTTTTTTGGCTTTTCTCGTGTTTCTTTATCTGGTGGTTATCAATGTAGCCTCATATCCTTTTATCCTTTTATCAAAGTAGCACCTATTATGGTAGAGATGGTAGAATCTTATGTTATGTAGTTTAGCCATGTGAGGAGAAGACCATGAGAAACCGCACTAAAAAGAGTAGAGAGTATCTTAATGTGATGGTGTCCATTATGTGAGTACAAGCCAAATGGTTTGAATATCCATATTTTCTATCTTGTTATTTAAATTAGTTATAATGTCTATTATCTTGTTACAGTGTGATGAATGCTTTCTCGGAAGGACTCACTATATCTTTTATTTGATTATAGTAACATCCTTCTCGTATATGATGGTGGCCACGAATTAATCAATGATGACGATGATTAGATGACAACGACGATGATATGATGATGATGAGGAGATGATGGATGATGTGCTAGATGAAGATGAAGAGTTTAGTGATCAAAGTAACAATGAGGAATAAATTTATGTCTTTGATGTTTGTAATGATATTTTAATGCTTTGAATCTTAATATATCATTCTTGTATTTCAAGATACTTTGTGTTTTTGTTTATTTTGAAGCTTGATACTTGTCTAGAGTGGTACCTTAATAATAATTATTTTTTATTATATTATATTAGATTCCAAGTCCAGGTACCTAATTTGGTATGCATAATTATTTAAGTTTGGCCCTTTTTTTTATTAATAAACATGATTTGTTTATCAAAAAATATTACTTAAATATGATTATCTAATCCGTGGGAAATCTGTCCAAAATAATATCATAACATTCGTCTGAAATCCGTCCAGAATTTGCATGAATAGCAATATTGAATTCGTCTGAAATTCGTCCGAAATTAAGCCCAATATAACTAAAATTCAGATTTTTGTGTTTGTCCGAAATCTGTCCGAAATTTGTCCAAAATCTGTCTGGAACTAATTTCGGACGGAATTTTGGACAGAATTTTCAATTTGCAACGGGGCTTTTTCGGACGGGGGATGTTCCGTCTGAAATCCGTCCGAAATTAATTGTCCGTCTCAAATCCGTGAGAAAAGTGTCCAAATTCCGTCTGAAATCCGCCCGTAAATCCGTCCGAAAATAACAATTTTCTAGTAGTGTACCAGATGTTAAAATAAAACAGAATTACAAAAACATACACAATAATTTTTTCAGTAGCCCGTCATTATGCTTCCTATTACCTTTGTCTCAGCATCATCTTACACATTATGAGTTATAGAGCATACAATGGATTCCTATTTTTGACTTCATCTCCCTCCTTCAAAATTCCCACAAGATCACCGTTTCATTTGCGTCACTAAATTCGAAATCGTCAGTTAGTTAGGTTACAATAACCTATAAAAGGTTAGTCAGGTTACAATAACCTATAAAAGGTTAGTCAAGTGATAAGTCAATATTGAGTTTAAAAAATAAACGGGGTTGTGGAAAAACAGCATAATCCAAGAGAATGTGAATTTCATATTCAAAAAGTATGAAAAAAAAAACACAAAAACAAGCAAAATAAAAATGCAACAACTAAAATTATTAGAAAGAAAAGTGGTGGAAGAAGGAGGATAGACTGATTTTGGAGGAGTTGTATTATAAGTAACATTCATCATGCGATCCTCCCCTAAGGTAACGTGAATTTAAATTCGACTTGATATCATACTTTTAAATATATCCTAAATCTTATACAAAATCTGAGTATTAAAATACATTTAAAAAATGATTAGGTATGGTACTTTTATTAGTCACGAAAAGGAATAGATGGGACCTTTCAAAATTTAAACATAAAGAATAGAAATAAATGAATAGAATTAAAAATAGTTTTCTAAGTATATTGAATTTATATGTTTATTATATTATGATATAAAATATGGTAAAGATTGGGAATAAAATTTATTTTAAAAATGCATACAATGTATTTTTTACTTACTAAATTATTTTAATTAAATTATTTAAATAATTTTTAATGATAAAATAAAGCAAACATTTTCTAAAATTCCATACAAAGCATATTTAAATTAGTAAATGATTTTAATTAAATGATTTAATCAATAAAAGATTTTTAGAATTGATTTAATATTTGATGATCTTATTTATTGTTAGGGCGAATGAGCATGTCAAATGCCTATCGTGGAACAAAACTCCTTATCAATTCAGACAATATCCATTGTTGTTTCCACAAGGGGGAGATGGATACTGAAGGGATATTCCATTAAGTAAGGGTTTGAGTTCATCATCATGCAACAAGAGACAAAAAGTGACAATGAGAGAGTTCTTTGCTTATAGAACTCAACAGAGAAAAACTGGGAGAGCATCGTTATTGCACTCCAAGCGTCTCTTTCAACATTTTTTGGTTGATGCTAACAGTAGGGTAAAGTCAGCACGTTTAATGGCATAAGTTAGGACTCACCAAAAATAATTGAGAGTCGAAATGTACAGAGGGCTGACATACGCATTATTGAGAGGAGAAACTAATCCTTCAACGACTGGGAAAATGATTATGTTGCCATAATCTTTCACATGAGGTGCACATTATATGTTTCAAAATTACCAACATGCAACGAGAATTTGTCAATGGGTGGGATATCAAGATCTAATCATTACATTTACATGCAATCAGAAATGGCCAGAATTATTTAGAGTTTTCGAAGATGTTGGACTAAGATCCAAAGACAGATTGGATTCGGTTTGTCGTGGTTTCAAGATTAAACTACAATATTTAATAAAAGGAGATAAAGCAACGGCATGTTTTTGGAAAAATAAAGAAAAAAATTTCATGAATCATTTATTTATAATTTAATACCTAAAAAACTTTGGTACGAACATTTTTTAGAGTTGATTTCCATCCAATTAAGGGGTTCTAACATCCAAAAAAGTATAATTAACCATTAATATCCCTAAATTTAAAATTTTACTTCACTGTGCAAGGATTTAAACAATGGAATTCCAATAGCTTGATTTGATAATTAAATTTAGGCTTATTATATGGGATGAAGCTCCAATGGCTCACAAATGTACTACTTCGAATCGGTTGAAAGAACATTTAGGGATATATTCGATTCAACAATCCAGGAAGCTTACATCTCCCATTCAGAGTGGGATTTCATATTCTAATGTTGATGACATAAATAATTTCTCAAAGTGGTTGTTAAGCATTGGGGATGGAAAGATTAGTCAAAAGGACGACAAAGATGGAGGAATCAAAATATCAGATGATCTACTCATAAAAAAAAAATACAGATGAACTACTTGCTACTATTGCAAACACCACTTATCCATCAAAATTAGAAAACACGAGTGACACAACATTTTTCCAACATAGGGCAATTTTAGCACTAAGAAGTGAAACTTTTGATATGTTGAATGATTACATGATGTCCTTGGTTCCCAGAGATGAAAAAACTTATCTTAGTTCTGATAGTCCTTGCACGATGAATGGCGATATTGATACAACAGATTGTGCTCATACACCTGAGTTCTTGAACACGATTAACTCATTGAGACTTCCAAAACATGGGTTAAAAATCATAATTGAAGTTCCAATAATGTATTTGAAAAATATAGAACAACCTGCACGACTGTGCAATGGTACTCGACTTATAATTACTCAAATGGGAAGCTATGTTCTAGAAGGAAAAGTCATCTCAGGAAGCAATAATGGTCCAAGGATATTTATTCCAAGACTATCACTAACAACTTCTAATGACTGGATTCCATTCAAATTTCAACTGAGCCAATTCCCAATTGTTGTTTCTTTTGCAATGACTATAAATTAAAGTCAAGGATAATCATTCAAACACAAGGGACTTTATCTTCCTCAACCATTTTTTTCAATCGCATGGGTAGTTGTATGTCACAATATCAAGAGTTACCTCCTGTAGTGGATTGAAGATACTAATATGTGATCATGGCCAAATTTCAAAAACTACTATAAATGTGGTTTATAAAAAAGTATATCAAATTTTAATCTAGGTGAGTTAATCTAAAATTATTAAACTTATTGGTTGTGTAAGTATAAATCATACTTTTATTAGTTCACTTTCACTCTTATAGGGACCTCACCAACTATATTACATGTCAAACTGTAACTGTCTAGGAGGTTTTCCTTTTCAAACAATATGATTTACTTAATTCATGTCATGATAATAATTTCAATCATTCCATTTCATGTACTACTACTCATTCTGAATTTCACTGATACTTCTTTCTTCAACAATTCTTTTTCTTCAAAATCATTACAAACAAACAATACATAAGTCCTCATTCATTTTATTAAACAAATATATTCAAAACAGTATAATAGCCCGTGCATCGGGTCTTGGTTCTAGTACGTAAAAAAGTAAAAGTAAAGGAGTGTCAAAACCTCCAAATAAAAAACAAACACAGCATCATATTTATTAAAACTTTCCAAAAGAAACACCAAATGTTGAAGCACTTAACTGCATAAAAGCAAAAAAAAAAAGAAAAGAAAAAGTAAGACACATGTATAATGTTAAAAGAAAACTAGGTATCCTACTTCTCTCAAATTTATGTTTTTTTTCTTGCAAATGGTTTTGATTCTTGTAGTATTGGTTATTTTGAAGCAACTATCACCAACATTTATATGCAGCCATAATCTATTCTAGTACATAAAGAGAAGGATACAAAAATTTTTTAGTTGTATATGATGTGGTAAGTTTTGTGGTCGAATATTGCAAGAACCAAACATGCGTGTGAGAACTAGCATGGGCTGAGAATCTTATATGGGCAGCAAAAAAAAAACAGTTAATGAAGTTTTTTTTTAGCATAGGACTAGTTAGGAAAAAGCTTCGTAGATCGTTCTCTAGTAGCTTACACTAGTGCAGAAAAGGCATTCTACATCGGAGTTTACACATCGGTTTTTTAGAAACCGATGTGTAAAATGAGGCGGTGACATTTTTGAAATTAAAACCAAAGTATTACACATCGGTTTAGAAAATAACCGATGTGTAAAAAGTTTCCACATCGGTTATTTCTAACCGATGTTTAAAAGTAAAATAAAAAAAATTTAAAGTCAGAATTTTTAACATTCAACATCGGTTTCTTTGAACCGATGTGTAAAATAGAGATTAACTACATCGGTTTCTAGTTAACCGATGTATAAAATTATAAATAAAAAAAAAGAAATTAAAATTTACTTTTACACATCGGTTTTTATTAACCGATGTATAAAATTGAAAAAAAAATTCAGAAGTTAAGGTTTACACATCGGTTTTTTCTAACCGATGTGTATAATATGGTTAACCACATCGGTTTTAGTCATAACCGATGTGTAATATTCCCTATTTTTTTCATTCCCTCCTTCAGTTCCGTGCCCTATCCCTGCATTCTTCAGTTCAGTTTCGAGTTTGTTTTGCATTGAAGAAAACCAGAAAACCCCATTCTATCAGTTAGTTTTGAAGATAGTGACAAACCAGATCATGTTTATAAGCTTAAGAAAGCCCTTTATGGATTAAAACAAGTCCCTAGAACGTGGTATGCTAGACTTAGTTATTTTCTTATGAAAAATGGCTTCATTAGAGGAAAAGTTGATACTACTCTCTTTAGGAAAAGTTCTAAAAAGGATTTCATTATAGTACAAGTCTATGTTGATGATATTATATTTGGTGCTACTAATGAAGAACTCTGCAAAGAGTTCTCCAAGCTTATGCAGAATGAATTTGAGATGAGTATGTTGGGAGAATTAAAGTTCTTCCTTGGTCTGCAAATCAAACAGACAGATGATGGAATATACATCCATCAACAGAAATATACCAAGGAGATCTTAAAGAAGTACAAACTAGATACAGCAGAACCCATGAAAACTCCCATGGAAGCAAATGCATAAATAAATAAGGATGGAGAAGGTAAAAAGGTAGATCAAACTATCTACAGAGGTATGATTGGTTCTCTTCTATACTTAACCTCGAGTAGACCTGATATTCAATTCAGTGTTTGCATGTGTTCAAGATTCCAATCTGATCATAGAGAATCACATCTCAAGGCTGTTAAAAGAATATTTAGATATTTGCTTGGAATTACTAATCTTGGTTTGATGTATTTAAGAACACAAGAATACATATTAGCTAGATTCTGTGATGCTGATTATGCTGGAGACAGAGTAGAAAGAAAAAGTACAAGTGGAGGATGTCAATTCATTGGAGCAAGCTTAGTCTTTTGGACAAGTAAAAGACATACTACAATTGCTCTATCCATTGCAGAAGCAGAATATATTTCAGTTGCAAGCTATTGTTCACAGCTTTTATGGGTAAAATATCAACTTGAAGATTATTCTATCTTTGAAATTAATATTTCTGTTTGATGTGATAATTATAGTGCTATCTGTTTATCTACGAAACCCATACATCATTCTAAGGCTAAGCACTTAGAAATTAAACATCACTTTATAAGAGACTATGCTCAAAAAGGTGTTTTTGACATTAAGTTTGTTAAAACTGAAAATCAGTGGGCTGATATATCAACAAAACCCTTAGCTGAAGACATGTTCTTATATATTAGAGATAATCTGAACATTCATTTCATAAATGAATAATGTTTGCTGGAATGTGTCTGATCTGAGTAAAAGTGTCTGATGACGTGGATTAATGATTGATACTTTACAATGCAGTTTTCTAAAATGTTTTTGAATTCAAAATGTTTCGTCTTTATTATTCTTAACTGCTCTTTTTGAAACCTCTTTCTTAAAAAGTAAAAATCTTCTCTCCGAAACACATTACTATTTCAAAAAGTCTCTTCTCCCTCTCTCTCTCGTGCAAACAAACCCCTTTCGAAACCCTTCATCTCCTTCCTCTCAAACCCAAATTCATGGCACCCAAAGGACCCTCACAGAAACTCGTACATGCTGTTACTCGATTGGGAATGAGCATCGAAGACATCTCCATGATTGTACCTGGGAGATTTGTCAAGATGAACAAAATCATAAAAGGAGGCATGAACGTGATGACCGAATTGGAAGCTTCTCAATGGGTCAATTTCTTCACTTTGAATGAACCAATATACCCATTCCATCTTCAGGAATTATGGGAAAATGTTGAAGAAAGAATTCTCAGACATAGATTTGCATTCGGACCAAATGTAATGGAAGACCTTATTCGTTCACTCTCAATAGTGTCCAGAATGCAACTGGTTGCCCTAGGCAAGGTGATGCTTTCACAGATGAATGGGAAACTCAGTATGGTGAAGAAACGGTACATCAGGTTTTGTATGTGGTATCTAACCCTAGGAATAAAGCTGCTTCTCAGCTGATTCCAAAAGGAAGGTTCTTGCTTGTCTTGCTAATTAACTGTGTAATGTCAAGAACCAGCGCTCGTGATAATGTCAACAAGATGGATATGTTTGCCCTATTTCATCTCTTAAGCATGATGAAGATTGATATCAATGATTTGATTTTCAAATACATGCTGAGGATGGTAAAACCCCAAATCAGGACTTCCTACACCTATGGGATGCTGATTACTAAACTGTTGAACATCAAGGGCATTCCCCTCACTATCAAGGTTGATATGGCCACTGCCATAAATGAAAGAACTCTTTCTCAAATGAAGCTGAGACCACCAGGAAGGATTCCTAATTCTGATGAAGATGACAAGAAGAAGAGATCTTCAGAAGAATCTAAAGAGGAAATTGATGAGTCTGATCAATCAGAAGTAACAGAGGTTTCTGTACCTTTGGACCCAAAGGTCATACCAAAGCTTCAAGTGAAAAGGAAGCTGGTCATCTCAGAAGCATCTGATGATGATGGCCAACCAATTTCCAAGGTTCTGAAGAAGGAATTGGTTCAAAAACCTGTTGTTGCCCCTCGAAAGGAACTCAAGAGGAAAGTTGCAGTTGCAGCTACACTAGTTAGAAGATCTACAAGGCCGAAGGTAGCTGAGCCTGTGCAGGTCGCTTTACAACCTGCTGTCTCACCAGTTAGGCCTTCTGAACTAGCACCTTCTTCACCCATTGTCTTATCCTCACCCTCTTACTTTTCCTCATCTTCCTCTCATAACTCCCTTCTTCACAACCAAATTTCTATTGCTGAAAACTTAATTGCTTTATCTCTTCGAGATTTCAATTTGAATCTCACTCCATAAAATTCGTCACCACAACCTAATCTTCATGATTCACCAGACCATATATCCTAAGACACCCCGACGTCTTATTAAAGAAAACTATATTTTATTTAATACTCAATCGTGATATTAACGTTAAACGAATATATAAGACGACAAAGAAATAAAAACCTTAAATAAAACAACCATCCAAATATAAACATAATATCACACGTATATAGATATGTATAGTATCACATAAGTACGGTCATAAGGTAATGTAAAGGGAATCTAATCAGTAGGATCCCATATAGGTACAAACCAGATAAGATAATAAAATACATCAAAAAGGTCTAAACAAAAGATGCCTCGCTGCCACTCTACACCCAGTCCCCTCTCAAAATACATCAAAAAGATCTCACCACACATCTATGTACACCTAGCAGGATAGTACTGGCCGGTACTATCACAGACGACTGCTACTATCTTCACTCACACCCATGCCCCCTCTGAGTCTAGATGGTCCCACCACTCCTCTGCTACTACTAGAAGAGCTCCTACTGGAATGCTGCTGAAACAAGCGTCGGTAGCCAAAGCTGTGACAAGACGATAATCTTGACGACTCGGATCCAGCTGGTCTCACATCTGGAACCTCCGGATCATCTGGGGCATGCATGTGGGCTACATCAGGTACAATCGGGTCGTCATCAGGTACGAGCTCAAGAACGTGTCTGGGTCTTGGCGCAGTGCAGTGCAGTCTTGGGAATGGTACAGGGACTGGAACTGGTACTATCTCTGGCATCGTCGACATAGGCGGTAATGGTGCTTCCGGGAATCCAATAGGAAAGGGAAATGTTTGGCCATCCCGAAAGGTCCCAACCAAACCAAATGGAGCTCCCTCTCCTAATAGGGTAGTCACCGACACTGGACCCGTATACACTGCAAAGCGGGTGACTGGGTCAGCTAGCCACCCTTGCTCGTCGACAAAATCAAACTCAAAAGTTCTTGTCAATGGGAACCCCACCGACTGCGTCATCCAAGGATGATCCCAATGAGCCATCGATAAAATCCAGATCTTCACGTAAAACGATAGAAAACACAAACACCAAAAAAAAGTAAAAGGAGATAAGAAACTATCTAGCATCAAAATATGGAAATGGATACGTAGCATCTAGTCAATAAAAGCACACAGACATGCATCACCACACACACACACACACACACACACACACATACATATATACAGGCATCCTTGAGATACATTATCTTCCTTTACCCTTAGCACTGATGTAAATGCTTATGTATGTTGACGTGGCCACCACCAATACTGTCACACATCCTTCGGCTACTAGTCAGTCATCCAAGCGACTCGTCCCCAAATCACGGGTGCATACCCTCATCCGTGGTGAGAATGCTCATGCAAAGCAATGACATTATAGCTGCACATTTTGCTTCGGTGCACACCCTGGTTCTCTCGCGAGGGTGCTCATGCATCGCAATGAAGCTATAGCGGCACAACTTAATTCTATATTGGGACGGTCCCGCGAGGACTTTGGACCTCGTGCATTCCCAACACATGAATATAATCCACAACATGCATATGAATGACTCTCACCGACATATATAAAGTCATACCCTAGTGCCTTAACCTTTCATCACTATCTCATGTAATACCTCCATAATATTACATCATTAATCTTATTATAATATAATATTAATTAAATAGTTAGGCACCTCTAACACATATGTCATATATCCCCCAACATACATCTCCATAAAATCATCATATATCAATAGAGTTCATTAAGCATGTTATTGCACTCAATCATGTTATCACGTCAAGCATATATAATTAATATAAATAGCCAAATAATCAAATAAACTCAATCAGTCCAAACATAGCATATTAAACCAAATAACACACAGTGAAAAGTTTAATAGATAAAATCACGCAACCTCGATTATTATAAATCTAACATAACGGCGATAGATCTACAATTTCAATATCATCATTGGTACCATTAAGTAGTCACCAATGTGATATTGACATTGTCCATTATTCGCCCACTAGTAAGGTTTAGGTCGCCTTACGCCATTATTGAATGAAATGCTACTTAGCCATTTTTGACATTAGATGGCTTCTTTCTCCCACCTGAGAAGTCGTAGTCTCAACTAGAAGCAACAAAAGAAGCCCTTCCCCCAAACTCCTAGCTGCTGCCACGCAAGCTACAGGTCCCTTCGGGCCTCTGAAAATTCATCTGAATACATGGTTATGAAGCGTACGTTACAGGTAACCCTAATCTGAAGTCGGAATTGAAAACTGATAGACAGATTGAAAGATAAATCTAATACCGTCACCGATGGTATTTCGACATAAAGAGGGTATAGATTACCCTAAGAAAAGAAATCTAGGGTTCACAAGACATTGTTGCCACGATCACGATGACGTACTCAGAATCACGTTAGGATGATCGGATTGCTCAAACTCTCGACCTGAAGCTCTCTCTCTAACTCTCACTAACTTCACTCTCTTCCTCACTGACTTCTTTTTTATCTCAGTTAAGTTTTGGCATGAGGGTAAAATGTTTCACCCTTTGCCCTTTTTATTTTTGCAAAGTTGTCACGCCACACTTGAGCGTGGGGTGGGTCACGCTTGAGCGTGGGATCCTCCACGCTTGAGTGTGGTTAGGTAACCGCACTGCGCATGCAACCAATCAAAGCTTGCCACTTGAAGTCAACGCCAGAGCTTGTCTGGTTGACCTCCATGCTTGAGTGTGGAGTAGGTCACGCCTGAGCATTGACCATTGACCACCCTAATTTTACATTTCGTCGCGTTTAGAGTCCGTTTGATCTCCAATTGTCCTCAAATTTGAGATATAGACTTTCCTATACTTAAGGAACAATCTAAATCCTCCAAAATACCTAAACTTTCCCTTAAATCTAAATTATTTGTTATGCACTCTCGAGCATTCTAAGAGAAACTAGAAAACCCCAGGTTACGTTTACGTTCAATTCCATACCGGTTGATTGCGTACATTCCATGTAAAGGTTCCTACACCTTAACCAACAAATTAAACATCTAATCCAAGTCTTAAACTTCATCATCATACATATAACAAAGTCATAAAAGTACGGGTGTTACATTACTACCCCATTAAAAGAAATTCCGTCCTCGGAATTTACGTATCTGAAAACAAATGTGGATACTGCTGCTGCATGTGTGCCTCACGCTCCCAAGTAGCATCTCTCGGAGTTGTATCGACTCAGGCTCAAGTACATGAGAAGGATATGGATAATATTTCCTCAATTGTGAGACATGAAAAACGTCATGAATGTTAGAAATATTAAGTGGCAAGGCTATATGGTAAGCTATTGGACCAATCCATCGAAGAATCTGACAAGGTCCAATGAATCTAGGAGTAAGCTTTCTAGACTTGATAGCTCTGCCAATTCCAGTCTTCGGAGTGACTCTCAAAAACATGTGATCACCTTCCTGGAATTGTAAGGGTCTCCTCCTTTTGTTACTGTAGCTCATTTGCCTATCTTGTGCTTCCTTAATTTTTTCCTTTATTCTTTTAACCTGTTCCATCGTCTGTTGTACCACATTAGGATCCAAAACTTGGCTCTCACCAGTCTCATACCAACACAACGGAGTCCTACATTTCCTACCATACAAAGCCTCATACGGTGCCATCCCGATACTGCTGTGAAAACTATTATTACAGGTAAATTCAATCAAAGGTAAGAATTCTTCCCAACTGCCAGCGTGCTCTAACACACAGGCTCTCAAGAGATCCTCCGATGACTGAATCGTCCTCTCTGACTGTCCATTCGTTTGAGGATAATAAGCAGAACTCATCCTTAACTTCATTCTCAATGCACTATGCAACTATCTCTAAAACCTAGATGTGAATCTAGGATCCCAATCGGAGATAAAACT
Source organism: Sophora flavescens (assembly GCA_030762895.1). NCBI lineage: Eukaryota > Viridiplantae > Streptophyta > Magnoliopsida > Fabales > Fabaceae > Sophora > Sophora flavescens. The sequence continues at coordinate 113,017,573 of CM061065.1, read as the reverse complement.
CGATGGCACACCATGCAATCTAACTACTTCCTTGATGTAGATTTGGGTCAATCTCTCCAAACTGTAACTCTCGCCAATAGGTAAGAAGTGAGCATATTTCGTTAATCTATCGATGATAACCCAAATCGCATCATGTCTATTAGGAGTTCGTGGTAATCCAACCATAAAATCCATAGCTATGCTATCCCACTTCCATTCTGGGATATCTAGGGATTGTAGCAAACCAGCAGGCTTTTGATGTTCTATCTTAGCCTTTTGACAAATCAGACAAGATAAAACATATTCTCCCACTTCCTTCTTCATCCTCGACCACCAAAACATCTTCTTTAGATCTTGATACATCTTAGTGGCTCAGAGGTGAAAACTCAGCTTACTCTTATGTGCCTCTTCCAAAATCATCTTCCTAAGCTCTAAATCCTCTGGTACACATATCTTGTCTCTAAATCTCAACACACCATCTGATCCTCTACTAAACTTCGACATTTTACCCTCATTTATGCCTCTACTCACCTCTTGCAGATATTGATCTTGAACCTGTTTATTCTTAAGATCTCTCAGAAATTCACTACTAATGGTGATCATACCTAAGCATATTTTATCCTCAGCCAACTCCATACCTAAGTTCAAATCTCTGAACTGCTCAATCAATTCCATCTCTTTAATCATCATCGCAGACACTTGTAAAGACTTCCTACTCAATGCATCCGCTACAACATTCCCCTTCCCAGGATGGTATTACAAATCAAACTCGCAGTCTTTGATAAATTCCATCCATCTCTGCTGCCTCATATTCAACTCCTTTTGATCAAACAAATACTTCAAGCTCTTATGATCACTGTAGACATTGAACTTAGCTCCATAGAGATAATGTCGCCATATCTTCAATGCGAAAACTATAGATGCCAACTCCAGATCATGGGTCGGATAATTCCTCTTATGAATTTTTACCTGTCGGGAAGCATAAGCCACAACTCTTCCCTCTTACATCAAAACACAACCCAACCCTTGATATGGCACATTATATTACACGTCAAACTGTCCTAGAGGATCTGGTAACGTTAGCACTGGAGATGTAGTCAACTTCTCCTTCAACTTCTGAAAACTTTCCTCACATTTTTCCATCCAAACAAACGCCGTTTCTTTCCTCGTTAATTGTGTCATAGGCAATGAAATTTTCAAGAAACCTTCGATGAACCTCCGATAGTAACCAGCCAACCCTAGAAAACTTCTCACTTCACTTACTGATTTAGGTCGCCCCCACTTAAGCACCTCTTACACTTTGGTAGGATGTACTGCTATCCTTTCTTTGTTAATTACATGACCTAAGAACTGAACTTCCTCCAACCAAAACTCACACTTGGATAGCTTTGCATATAACTGCCTATCCTTCAATACTTGTAGCACTATCCTAAAATGATCCTCATGCTCTTCCCGAGTACGGGAATAGATAAGGATATCATTGATAAACTCAGCTACAAACTTATCGAGGAACGGTTTAAAGATTTTGTTCATGTAATCTATGAACACTGTTGGAGCATTAGTCATACCAAAAAGCATAACTAAATACTCGCACTGTCTGTACCTCGTCCTGAAAGCTGTCTTGGGTATATCCTCCTTCTTCACTCTAATCTGATGGTACCCGGACCTCAGATCAAATTTAGAAAATTACGAAGATCCCTTTAATTGATCCATCGGATCATCCATCCAAGGCAAAGGATACTTATTCTTGATAGTTACCTTGTTCAATTGCCTATAATCTGTGCACAGCCTAGCACTTCCATCCTTTTTCTTTACAAACAATATTGGTGCTCCCCATGGCGAAACACTAGGTCTGATGAATCCCTTCTTCAACATATCATCCAATTGTTTCTTTAACTCAGCTAACTCTACGGGTGACATCCGATAGGGTGCTGTAGATATAGGTCTTGTCCCTGGTATGAGGTCTATGGTGAACTCCACTTCCCTCTCCAGTGGCAAGCCCGAAACATCAGGAGAGAAAACCTCAGGAAACTCTATCACGATAGGCATAAAATCTATACTTGAAGTTAGGAATGGCAACGAGCATGGGCGGGCAAGGATAGCATCCTACCCGCCCCCACCCGTGGTGGACAAATCGGAGCCCCTCCCCGCCCGCCACCCTCGTGGGTATCTGGAGGGCGTGTATTTGGCGGGTGTCGTGGGTATCTGTGGGTTTCGTGGGTACCCATGGGTACTATCAGCAACTAATTTTTTTGTTGGAAAAATGCATTAATTCCTTAAAAATATAAAAAATTGCAAAAATTTCAAAATGTCAACTAAAATAAAGATTAACATAATCAAGATACATCAATATTCAACAAACCATAAAAATCAAACCAAACTCAAATAATAAACGAGTATCATCAACCCTTTACAATTTAAACAAAACAAATTACAAAAAATACAAGCACACAACCATCACGACATCACATTCGTCCCTCTATTACAAATAACCAGAAATAAGTTACAAAAACATATTATGCAGCAACTCCAAATAGGCAAACAAAGAAGACTCCAAGCAAGTCCAAACATCCAAGCAGCCACACTGTTAAGATAGAACATAAATAAACTTAGAATGGACATAAGCTATGTTTACAAAAAAGATTCATAAACAATCATAGGATCTTGAACACTTACTTTCCATCGATTGCTTTTCATCATTGAGTTGCAATAATCAGATTTACTCATGGAGCATTAATAACACATTCCTGAAATAAAAGTAAATGTATCTAATAAAGAATGCAAACAACGGACATTATTGGGAAGGTTGAAATGAAATCTTAAAATTATTTACTAACAATGTCAACATCCATATCTTCCAATATTGTAATACATTCATCGATGTCGACTTTTGATTTTGAAGAACCTGAAGAAAGAAAAATAATAAGTAGTAAATTTGGTTACCATTCACATCAACCCATAGCCAATCTTGGAGACACATCAATGCCTCTAAAGTATCTGGACGCAATCTACTACAATGAGGAGTAAGAAATCGAACACTGGTGCTAAAAGAAGACTCGAAAGCAACAGTTGAGGTAGGAATTGCCAGAAAATCTCTACCAATCATTTGCAGAATTGGGTATTTTAACCCATTAAGCTTCCACCAACCCAAGACGTCAAACATTTCAGTTGAATCAAGCAACATTGGCTCCTCCAAATATCGATCAAGTTCTGACCTCCGACCTCTTATGGCAGTTTTTTGAGCACTAAGCTTCCTTTCATAATGTGGCCTCCAACCTACCTCTTTTCCACCACCCACATCTTGACTTTGGTTTGTCCTTGAAGATGAAGAATCACTATCCTTACCCTTAATTTTGATCTCATACTCCCTAACCATTTCTTGACAAATGGACATCACATCTTCCATTTTCTCATCAGCATTATCTCCATAAATTTTAGCGGAAAAAATAATCAAACAAAGTGTCTTTATACCTGGGATCTAAAATAATGCCTACAACCATCACCCCATTGATCACACTCCAATACTTGTCAAATTTGGTCATCATGGATGTAGCCATTTCATGAATGACAAGATCATGAATGTAAACCCACTCCATCAAGGCCAATTTAATTTCACAAACCTTTATAAAATAAACATTTGCAGTTGAATACAAAGTACCATAAAACAACTTTATAACATCATAAAACAATTCTAACTTCTTACAAATTTTTGTGGCCATCTTCCAATCATCTTCATTTGGCACGGTTTTATACAATTGATCTCTTTGTGCCAATCGTTTAAACACATCTTTGTATGCTATGGCAACTTGAAGCATTAAAAATGTAGAATTCCACCTAGTTTTTCAATCAAGAACTAGTTTTCTACCATAGGTAATGTTCACCTGGCCACATGTATCTATAAATTTCTCCTCGCTCTTAGGTGTGGCTGTCCAAAAATTAACACTTTCTCTAATCATTTCAATTGCAATGGAGATTATGGACAAACCATCTTTCACAATTAAGTTCATTATATGAGCACAACAACGCATATGGAACAATTTACCACCCAAAATAAGTGACCTAGGTGAAATCTTTTCTAAAATACGTTCAATCATAGCATCATTTGTAGAGCAATTATCAACTGTCAATGTGGATAATTTTGTATCTAGATTCCAATCCATCATATTCAATTAAGACTTTTGCTACTATAAGGAGCAAGCACATAAATGAACCTAACATCGAAATGAAAGTCTCAATGATAATATCATCAACAAAAAGAGCTGTGACAAATATAACAATGGTTATATTATATTTTGGTTGCAAGTGTATTTGGAATACAATAAACTGAGATTAAATCAAGAGAGCTCGCTTAGTCCTAACACATATGTATTTTAATGTAACAACATCAAGTTGTTTGCATATATCTAAACTCCAGACTCCAAATTTCTAGTTATCAGTTTATTTTCTAACCCACAATCAGTAAACATTCATATCAGTAAATAAAAAATTCAAAAATCACAAGCTAAAAATTGTTAAACATTCATATCACAACCAGTAATCACAATCACAATCCAAAAATCTCAAAAAATAAACATTCATAACAGAAAATCAAAAAATCAACACAGCAAATGGAAAGGGCTTCAGAAGAACATGGTTCAGATCAAGATACCGAGACCTTGTGAGAAGGGGAAGGAAAAGGGAGAGTGACGGCAGACGGAGACGGAAGTCGTAGACGGAGATAGAGAACCTTGTGATAAGAGGACGGCGGACGGAAACGGAGGACACAGACGACCAACTTTGATTTCACTCGCGGTGGAGCTACTCAAGGACAGGGATGCTCTCGCGCAGACTCGCAACGACGACAGGGACTGCCAGAGATGGAGCTCGCGGTGCTGGGTTGAGTTGCGCGAACCGCCGGAGATGAAGCTCTGCACTGGAATGGTGGACGCACTGGAATGTAGGACACCGGAGATGGAGCTCTGCACTGGAATGGTTGCGCGACCGATGACGCTTCTGTAGAAGTCCAGCGAGGTGCGGCACAAACAGGAGGTTGAGGTCCAAGAGGTGAGGTGCGGAGCAAATAGGGTTTATTTTAGGGTATTTTGGTAAGTTCCCTACGGGTTTGGGTATCCGTGGGCACGAGTACTTCTATACCCACCCCCACCCGTTTATTAACGCGTAATGAAAAAATATGTTAATTTAATCCGCGGGGTACTAGTTTAGGTCCCCGCCCCGTACCTGTTGCGGATTTTACCCGCGGGTAATTGTGGGCACTGGTAAAATTGCCATCCCTACTCGGAGTCTCCTTAGCTTCTACTAAGCAAAGCATCACGTATAGCCAAGACTCATCACTCCTCATAGGTACTCCTTCAATGGCAGATACTATGCTAAAAGGCTCAAGAAATGACAAGGTCTTGCTAGAACAATCTAACACTACACGGTTAGCAGAAAGGCAATCCATGCCAATGATAAGATCTATCTGCTGCATAGGAAAGCATACAAGATCCACAAGGAATGTCATATTCTCAACAACTATAGGTCACTGCAAACAAACGGACATGGTAGTTAAGGAATCATTAGTCGGGGTAGATACTGTAAGGGTATAAGGTAACTGAGAAACATGTAACTGTAAATGATCTACACACTCATGTGAAATAAATGAATGTGTAGCACCTGAGTCAAACAACACAAACGAGAGTCTACCAGATACCAAGAACATACCCTGGATAAGGTCTACAGATTGAGAGGATTCAACCCCTCTCATGGTAAATACTCTCCCTGTGGATTGAGGTCTGGCTGTCTGCTCTCCTACTGCCGCAACTCCTTTCCCAGCTCCACCTCTATAACCTGCAGCTCCTCTACCAGCAGTTGTCCGCTGCTGTATCCCTATCTGCCTGCAATCCTGAGCCATGTGACCTGGTTTCCCACAGTGGAAACAACTAGGTCTCTCCATGCAATCTCTAACATAATGCGGACCTCCACATCTGCAACAGACTGGGCCTCTCTGCTGCTGACCCGCTCCACCAACTGGCACTGCAAAAACTAGTACTGATGCAGATGTCTGAACACTCTGCACTGGTCTGGTATAGGGTCCCCGCCTCAACTGGGAACCACTGCCTATTCTCCTATGAAAACCTGTTCTAATAGGGCCTTCACTCCTCTGCTGTCTCTGCTCAGCAGCCTGCCTTTGATCTATGCCCTCTATAGCACTGCATCTCTCAACCAACTCCGGGAAACTCTGAATGTCTAAGGGCACTATAGCCCTCCGCATCTCATGTTGTAAACCTTCCTCAAATCTCCGGCACTGCCAATCCTCATCAGGTAACCTCTTATAGAACTCATAAAACTGTAACAAGGCCTCAAATCTAGCTGCATAGTCACCAACAGACATGTTTCCCTGTCGAAGACTCATGAATTTCCTCTCCTTCTCGCGTCGAACCAACATCGGAAAGTACTTCTCGAAGAAACACTCTCTGAAGGTCTCCCAGCTAATCACTCGGCCCTCAGCCTCCAGCAGTCTCCTCTTACTTCTCCACCATGCCTCTGCTCCTCCCGTCAACATGAAAACAGCATAAGTCACCTTCTGGTCATTTCTGCATCTCGTAGTATCAAAGATCTTTTCTAACTCCTGGATCCACCACCGCCCCTCTGGATCATTGTCACATTTGAACTAGGGTGGTTTCCCTTTTAGGAAAGTAGCCATCCCTGCATCCTCTGCCTCTGCAAGTCTCCTCTGATTTTGCTGCTCCTGGTGCTCTCTATCTCTCTGCATCATCTGAGCATTCTGTTGCGTCTGCTGCAACAGTGTAGTAACCAACTCACGAATGGTCTGAAGAGTCTCAGATGACACTCCTCCACCTCCAGCTCCTCCTCTAGTGTGAAAAGTCTCACCAGCAACTCTCTCTTGGATTATACCACCACCTCGTCCCCAACGTCCTTGACCTCTACCTTGAGCCATGATCCTGTCAAAGAAATCATTAGCTCACATTCATATGACATATAATACTACATAAAATTGGAATGTAAATACTATATTCCACATAAATGTTTATTATCGTGTCCGGACTCACAACCCAACTTCTAAGCATAGTCTTTATCCAATGTGATTCAACCAAAATGGCCAGTACACCCTAACCTCATAGTCTGATCAGAATCAAACTGCCCTGATACCACCAAATGAGACACCCTAACGTCCCATTAAAGAAAACTATATTTTATTTAATACGTTATCGTGATATAAACGTTAAGCGAATATATGTGGCGACAAAGAAATAAAAACCTTAAATAAAGCAATAAGGGAATCCCATCAGTAGGATCCCATATAGGTACAAACTAGATAAGATAATAAAATACATCAAAAGGGTCTAAACAAAAGATGCCTCGCTGCAACTCTACACCTAGTCCCCTCTCAAAATACATCAAAAAGATCTCACCACACATCTATGTACACCTAGCAGGATAGTACTGGCCAGTACTATCACAGACGACTGCTACTATCCTCACTCTCACCTTTGCCCCCTCTGGGTCTGGACGGTCCCACCATTCCTCTGCTACTTCTTGATGAGCTCCTACCGAAACGCCGTTGAAACAAGGGTCGGTAGGCAAAGCTGTGACCGGACGATAATCTGGCCGACTCAGATCCAGCTGGTCTCACATCTGGAACCTCTGGAACATCTGGGGCATGCATGTGGGCTACATCAGGTACAATCCGGTCGTCATCAGGTACAGGCTCAAGAACGTGTACCGGTGCTGGCGCAGGTACAGGTATTGGGAATGGTACTGGGACTGGAATCAGTACTATCTCTGGCATCGGCAGCATAGGCGGTATCGGTGCTACCGGCAATCCAATAGGAAAGGGAAATGTATGACCAGCTCAAAAGGTTCCAACCGAACCAAATAGAGCTCCCTCTCCTAATCGGGTAGTCACCAACACTGGACCCGAATACACTGTAAAGTGGTTGACTGGGTCCACTAGCCACCCCTGCTCGTCCACAAACTCAAACTCAAAGGTTCCCGTCAAAGGGAACCTCGTAGGCTGCGTCATCCAAGGATGATCCCAATGGGCCATCGATAAAGTCCGGATCTACATGTATAACGATAGAAAAGACAAACACCAAAAGAAAGGAAAATGAGATAAGAAACTATCTAGCATCAAAACATGGAAATGGATACGTAGCATCTAGTCAATAAAAGCACATAGACATGCATCACCACATATACATACAGGTATCCTCGAGATACATTATCTTCTTCTACCCTTCGCATTGATGCAAATGCTTATGTAAGCTGACGTGACCATCACCAATACTGTCACACATCCCTCGGCTACTAGTCAGTCGTCCAAGCGACTCGTCCCCAAATCCCCGGTGCACACCCTTATCCGCAGTGAGAATGCTCATGCAAAGCAATGACACTATAGCAACACATTTCACTCGGGTGCACACCCTGGTTCTCTCACGAGGGTGCTCATGCATTGCAATGGCTATAGCCGCACAACTTAATTCTAAATTGGAACGATCCCGCGAGGACTCTGGACCTCGTGCGTTCCCGACACACAAATATAATCCACAACATGCATATGAATAACTCTCACCAACATATATAAAGTCATACCCTAGTGCCTTAATCTATCATCACTATCTCATGTAGTACCTCCAAAATATTACATCATTAATCTATTTATAATATAATATTAAATAAATAGGTAGGCACCTCTAACACATATGTCATATATCCCCCAACATACATCACCATAAAATCATCATATATCAATAGAGTTCATTAAGCATGTTATTGCACTCAATCATGTTATCACAGCAAGCATATATAATTAATAATATAAATAGACAGATAATCAAATAAACTCAATCACCCAAACAAAGATATTAAACCAAATAACACATATTGAGCAGTTTAATAGAAAAAATCATGCAACCTCGGTTATTATAAATCTAACCTAACGACGATAAATCTACAATTTCAATATCATCATTGGTACCATTAAGTAGTCACCAATGTGATATTGACATTGTCCATTATTCCCCCACTAGTAGGGTTTAGGTCGCCCTGTGCCGTTTTTGAATAAAATGCTACTTAGCCATTTCCGACGTTAGATGGCTTCTTTCTCTCACCTGAGAAGTCGTAGTCTCAACTAGAAGCAACAAAATGAGTCCTTCCCCCAAACTCCTAGCTGCTGCCACGCAAGTTGCAGGTCCCTCCAGGCCTCCAAAAATTCACCTGAATACATGGTTACGAAGCGTACGTTACAGGTAACCCTAATCTGAAGTTTGAATTGTAAACTGATAGACGGATTGAAATATAAGTCTAATACCATCACCGATGACATTTCGACATAAAGATGGTATAGATTAACTTAAGAAAAGGAAGCTAGAGTTCAGAAGATGTCGTTGTCACGATCACGATGATGTACTCGGAATTGCGTTAGGATGATTGGATTGCTCAAAATTTTGACTTGAAGCGCTCTCACTCTCTAACTCTCCCTCTCTCTAACTTCACTATCTTCCTCAATGACTTCTTTTCTGTCTCAGTTACGTTTTGGCATGAGGGTGAAATGTTTCACCCTCTGCCCTTTTTATTTTTGCAAAGTTGTCACACCACGCTTGAGCGTGGGATGGGTCATGCTGGAGCATGGGACCCTCCACGCTTGAGCGTGGTTAGGTAACCGCACCACGAATGAAACCAATCAAAGCTTGCCACGTGGAGTCAACGCCAGAGCTTGTCTGGTTGATGTCCACGCTTGAGTGTTGACCATTGACCAGAAACCCTAATTTTACATTTTGTCGCGTTCTGGGTCCGTTTGATCTCCGATTGTCCTCAAATTTGAGATATAGACTTTCCTATACTTAAGGAACAATATCAAGACTCCAAAAATACCTAAACTCTCCCTTAAATCTAAATTATGTATAATGCACTCTCGAGCATTCTAAGCGATATTAGAAAACCCTAGGTTACATTTACGTTCAATTCCACACCGGTTGATTGCGTACATTCCCTGCAAAGGTTCCTACACCTTAACCAACATATTGAACATCTAATCCAAGTCTTAAACTTCATTGTCATACGTATAACAAAGTCATAAAAGTGCGGGTGTTACATATCCAATCATTCATCATCACCCTATCCTTCCCCACCTCAAGAAAATCAAACCCTTGTTCCTGTTTCAAAAAATTTTGATTCCATTATCTCACCTCTTTCTCACCCGTTACTCTCTCTTCACACCTCACCGCAAAGAAATATATCTGCCCCCAACAACCCTCCTCTCAGATACATTTCTCTTGAACCACAACCTATAGATCAAATAAATCCCGACCTTTTTAGTTCAGATGATATAAAGGCAATTCGGAATCTTGTTGTTGAACAGGCTTAAGTAATGTGAATCAAGCCTCTTCGAAAAACAGACCAACGCCTATTGCTTGCATGTAGGTCTGTGTTGAAGATCTGTCCTGATCAAGGATATGTCTGTCCAACGCCAAAGCTAAATCCGAAATCCAAGAAGCCATTTGTTTGGCTAGCAAGGAAGCATAAGAAACTGAAGTTCCCCAAATGGTTTACTTCATTCATGAGTCATCCTGAGCCTTATGTCTTTCAAGACCGAGCTCATCACTGTGGCCTATCTTTGTTTGACAAGTTCACGACTCCTACAGATGGCGCCCAACTCAGTTCTTATCAGATTCCCTGGATCGGATATCCAGATGAAGACAGAGCAGAATCAAGACAGCCCTATCCCTTTCAACCAACCCTTATCTTTACCCTTTTTCTTTTTATTTTACCTTTATGTTTTTATGAAAACCCTTTTTCGGTTTACATTTTTAATCTTCCAATCTCTGATGCTAATTTAATGTGGTTTTTCAATCATAATTACCCTCTTTTCACTTCCTTATCAAATTTAGAAATCCCTTCTTTTAGAATTCCCTGTTTGCAACCTTTTGGCTCATTGCACTCATTTTTTCCTTTAACTCTTTCTTTGTTCCCCATTTTCTTTGATCTTACTTTCATTTTCTCCTCGGGTTATTCTCTACCCTGACACTGTCTGGAAATTGTTCCCTATGAACCAACCCCGACTGCCAATTCTTCTGACCCTGGCCCCCCTCTTCATATCCAAATGATGACTCTAATAAAATGGGATCCACCATTATTGGAATGGATCCAATGGCTCGTGCAGAAATCAACAGTCTTCGTGAGACGATGCAGACTGTTGTAGCACTTCTCAACAAAATTGTTGAAAAACAAAACTTTTAGTTTTTATTTCCTTTGTTCGCAAGGTATTAGTCAATGATCGTTAAATCAATATAATATCTTTTTCTCAGATAATGTTTATCTGCTGCTTTATCTTTTTGCGGATGACAAAGGGGGAGATGTATGAATATCATTCTTATCTGAATAATGAATATCATTCTTATCTAAATAAAATCTCTAATTGAACTTAATTAATAAGAAGCTACGATCTTAAGTATAAACTTAACCATGCGTCTGAATACATTATGTAAGCATTAGTTCAGGGGTACCTTGAATATCTTTATATAGCACTCTATGTTTAAAATATGCTTTTATCTCAAGTTCATTAAAATCATAAGACAATGTTTGTCATCATCAAAAAGGGGGAGATTGTTAAGACCACATCTTTTGACATCTCTGATTTTGATGAATCCAAAAAAAGAATGATTTTAAGTGAATCTTGTGAAATCTACTAATATGTGTATTAAGTGTGCAGATCATGAAGCAAGAGTCTCATGACAAAGAAACAAAGTCTTAACGATTCGACGTGTTACGATGAGTCTAAACAAAGACTCAGCCTTTGTTTAATTCCAATAATGCGTCCGAGACTGCAAATCAACTTAAAGTCCCTTGCTTCAACTATATTCAAATACGAAGAATATTCCCTGATAATTTCGAATAAAGAAATTCAATATCAGAAAGCTCAAAGCACCATTCCGCACTTGAAGATTCTTTTTGTTGCAAAAGGCAAAGTGAACTTTACTTGATCGCAGACCCGCATTGCACAAATAAGGAAAGCCTCGCTGCCCCAATCTGAAAAAGCAACAAACACTGCTCTGAATCAACTGAACTCTGATAAAGCTATGCCAACCTATACGTTCAACTAGTCTTCAAGCTCACCAACGATCATAAACATTAAATGCAATACCAGAACGACTCTTTGGTATTTATGAATGAAGAACAAAAGAATACTTAGCTGAAGAACTATCCTCAATGGATTTATCTCTTTTGAGTATAAACAGAAGACCTTGAAGGCTATTGAAGATACCCACCTAAACATATTTACTCAAGCATTCAATACTCTCAAAAGCACTCAAAGCTCTCTTTAGTTCTTCATAGAATACTTCTCTACTCAAATCATTTGTATTTATTGAGAAGTCTTTATTGCGATATTACCTACCTTAAATACTTATTCACTCACCGAAGTGTTGTTTGGTAGATCTGCAAAGTTGTAATCTGTGAAGCTACTGCTTCATTAATCTCTTACCACTTGTAGAGCCTGAAGAGGCTTGCTGAAAGAATACTTGTTTAGGCCTGAAGAGGCTAGGTGTGCAAATAATACTTGTTTGAGCATGTGGAGGCTAGGTGTCCAAACAATACCTTTCTATAACCTGATTAGTTATAGTGTAATACTTGGTGAAACCAAGGACTGGACGTAGCCCAAGGTTTGGGGTGAACCAGTATAAATCTCCGTGTCTCTCCTCTCTAATTTAGTCTTTTTGTTTGCTTCACATTAACTGTGCTAACTGGGTTGAAAAGTGAAAAACTTTCTGTTTCATCAGACACATCTTTGTCTCCTCTACCCAAAGTTTTGGTGTTTGCGAAAAATTTAACTAAAACACAATTCAACCCCTTTCTCGTGTTTTATATCTGTTCATTTCAGACGTGTTGATGCGTTAGGGATTCAAGCACTACCTCAGTCATATCGAAGAATCGATAGTTGATACATGTAGTACTCACAGCTCTGATCTCAACGGTATAGTCGGAATCAAAATTGGATGGGCGGATTGTTCTCGGGCTCAACTTTCTCCCTCTAACCTCTCCCCTATCTCTCTCCCACGAGCTCTTTATTCTCTGCTTCGAAACTTATAATTTTCTCCAACTTTTATGTTTTAAGACAACTAATGGCACCTTTCAGTACTGCGCACGCTTGAGCGTGAAATTTCCCACGCTTGAGTGTGACGGTCTGCCTCACCACGTCTAGTCCATGCCTCGTTCAGTCATCCACATGTCAGCTCCTCTTAGAACTCCCCACGCTCAAGCATGACTTTTCTCACGCTCGAACGTTGACTAACCAAATCGACAAACCCTCATTCGCATGTTTAGTCGCGTTTTGAGCTCGTTTGAAGGCCGATTGACCTCAAATTTGAAACATAAGCTCAAAAATACCTAAGGAACAAGATCAAGCCCTTAAACATGACTAATCCCTTCCTTAAACATTAATCGAGAAAATGAAGCATTACACTCTTGCCTCTGGTAGGTGTTTTCTCTCTGCAATCCCATTTTGTTGGGGGGGGGGGGGGGGGTATTAGCACAAGAACTTTGATGCACAATCCTATTTTCAAGAAAGAAATTCCCCAAGACCATATTAATGTATCTTTTTCCATTATCACTTCTGAAAACTTGAATATTTGTCTTAAATTGATTCTGCACCATTTGAAAAAAATTCTTAACATCTATAAAAGGATAGACCACTTTTTTGTGGGAAAGTGTACTTGTTTTATTAGGACCCCAAACATCACTGTGACTAACAGAAAATAGTTTTGATGGTTTATATGGTTGCATAGGAAAAGAAAAGGGATGATGTTTTGCAAATTCACAGCTTTTACAATGAAATAACGAATGATCTTTATTACAAAACAACTTAGGAAATAAGTGTTTTAAATATCTAAAGCTTAGGTGGCGTAACCGTAAATGCCATAACATAATATCATCATTGTTATTAAAAATTAAAATACATTCAAGGCAGGAACTTATTGGTTGGTATTGTTTCCTTGACCCAAGTCCATCATCAAAGTAGTAGAGTCCTCCACTCTCCTTAGCACTACCAATCATCTTCCCCTAGTTCAAATCTTGAAAGACACAATGAGAACAAAAGAAATTAGCTTGGCAGTTTTTATCTTGGACTAATTTACTGACAGATATTAGACTACAAGACAAATTAGGAACATGAAGGACATCTTGGAGAGTTAACATTGGAGATAGGACAATAGAACCTTTTTCTAGAATGGTTGAAAGAGAGCCATCTGTAATTTTAATTTTTTGGTTACCTGGACAAGGACTATAGGAAGAGAAAAAACTAGACTCTCCTGTCATGTGATCAGTAGCACCTGAATCAACAATCCAAGTATGGTTGGAATTGACACTAAGAGGGACATTTTTAAATAAATTACTTTCTGGGATATGGAGCAAGAAGGGGTTTGATACTCAAGAAGATTGTACAGTTGGCTTATCCGTTCCTTGGTGAATGGAAGCGAGCTTAAGGAAGACTGCTTCTCTTGATTAGAGGTACTAGTCTAGAATATACGACCCTCACTTCCGCCTTTCGTCTTCCAATTCGGTGGATTGCCATGGAGCTTCCAACATGTCTCGTGAGTATGCCCCGCTCGCTTGCAGTGATCGTCGGTGTCACTATACCTATGCCATCATCGCCTATGCCACCGCCGCCTATACCTGCGTCAGCATCTCTTGCGCTACTACCTGGGCCGCCACCTTCGATATGGCCTCTTACGATGTTGCTGTCAACAGAGGAGTCGTCACTATTGTTATGGGAGGCACTTGTAGGAGCTTGTTTCTAGGAGGTGGGTTGCTCCATAAGGGAGTGGGGAAAAGAAACTCTAGATCGAAAAACCTAGAGCTGCTGATACCATGTAAAAAAGCATAAGGGTAAAATGCTATTATGATTCATTCATAGTAGAAGTCTCTTTTATATAGAGATTACAATAAAGGCAAAACAAATCGCTTCTATAATTAAGGAAGAAAATAAAACAAAATAGAATCAGAATAATAAAGATAAGATCAAATAAAATCAGATATATTTTCTTGATTCTCCTACAGTAGCATTTATTTCCCTTTTGTCTATATATTGTATTCATTCTTGTACAATGAAACCAAAGAATAATATTCAGATTTTCAAAGTTCCTTCTTTCTATATGGTTTCATCAGCCTAGATATTTCCTAGGGTTCTGTAACGCCCCTTTCCAGGGCACTACGTTTAAGGACGTATTATGATTATAAGGTCGAAAGTAATGGAATAATTGTATAAGGTTTACTAAATGTTACGATTTCAAAATTTCTTTTCATGAAACTAGTTGGTCAAACTTAATGTAAAACATATATGGTAAAATATTAAGCATTTCTGGATATAACACATGCATAGATTAGCGACTAAAGATGCCTCGGGCACCAACATTAATAAACATAAAATAAATAGACATAGTTCTACGATACATCAACTCAAAAGATCCCAAGTCAACACAGGTAGCTCATAAGGCTACGAATATAGAGAGCATAAATTCCAAAGACAACAACGTAATGGAGTAAACATATCTCCATATTAAAAAAATAAGATAATAATTGGGTAAACAAGGATCTAATCAAGAATGTCCAAAAACTAATAACACTACATAAAGGCCGGATAAACCCAATGCAAGGTCCAGTCGTAAACTCCATTGTCACGCACCGTTCCATATAGACGGAAATTAGCACTCCAAAACAAAAGAGGTGATCCGCCACGATAGTCACGAATAGTCCAAGTCACCGGTCCAAAACAAAGAGTCTATCCTGTCATGAATCTGTGCCGTGATATGCCACGACACCTACGATTCTCCCGTTTTCATCCTCGTCTAAAGAAAACAAACGACAAGAGACATTCGACAAGTATACTACCGTATAGTCCAAGTATACTACTGTTGACACTAGACCCCTGCTCCGGAGCCAGCAGGACATTCGACAAGAGTGGTTAGTAGTACATGTTTCACATCTGCCTATATTTAGCTAATGTGCGTCCAATATTCAAAGCCACATGTTGAATTAAAAGCCATGATATTTTTTATCGCTTTCATTCTTTACTTATCCCTTTGTTTGTTTGATGAGCTCTTTCTTCCCCATAAGATTTTATATGCACCTCCAAGAAGCGATACGAATGAATGGTAAAGCTTTTTTTTCCTATCACAAAGATTCAATTTTTCCTTCACCCCTTCTGATCTGTTGCCTTTATTTTGTCGTGTTTCATCAATCCTTAGTGGTGCAGTAGTAGTTGAATTCCTGTAATGTTTAAAATTGACATGACAGCAACATCAACATGCACTATTAATATATTGTGGGTTTTCTTCATTTAAAAAGGCGTGATTGGTTCACATAGGACGTATTCTAAAAATTTCAACTAAATCCTATTCATAATTATCAATGCAAGTCTAAGTACTATAAACATTTGGTTTTGTATTATTGAATCCTTCAAATGGGAACATCCCAAGCAAAAATGGATTATATTAAGGTTGTGTTGTTAAAACAATTGAGCATATTTTTAATCATATTAATTATTGCTTGCTCTTACATTTCTCTATGTTTTTATTGAGTCATGGGATGAGAATGATAATACATTCAATTTTAGTTCTTGTTTCATTAATAGACATAAAAAGAATGACACATTTTATTTTTCAGACATCTTCTTAAGCAATAGTAAGTTAATAATAATACAATTGGTTGAAACATTCATGTACAATTTAGTAAAACTTTGTTATAATAGTTTATTAATTTAATGATTTTAAACTTTTACCTTTTATTAATAATGTAGGAGAAGCCACTACAACAGAAATGACTTTAGATAGCGTTTCCGGATGCCTTTTAATAGCGTTTGTAACCGCTATCTATGCCACCGCTATTAAAACTCGTTAGCAAAGATAGCATTTAGGAAGTGCTATTAATAGGTGACTTTAGATAGCGTTTGTTAATACAAACGCTATCTATCCCCCCCACCCCCCCCCCTCCCCCTTTTTTAAATTTTACATATTTCTTAACTTTTATCTCCATTCCTGCATATTGAACTACATCACCAAAAAAACCACAATTGTTGCAGTCAATACAAATGTTCCCTTGCTTCCACTATACTTCTGAAGTAAATATGTATGCAAAAAGATGCATAAAATTAGGGAGAAAAAATAAGGAGCCAAGTATATAAGGGAATCCAAAAACTTCATATATTTCAGCCACACTGATCATATACAGTTTATAGAAGCAACTGATTCATAATATTAAAGCTTCTCAGTTTCAACATCATCCAAAACCTCAAGTCAACAATGAAACTTCATTAAATTTGTTTCAGAAACTGCTAACTAACAATGGTTACAAGACAGCAAGTGCTAGCTTGCATGAGACCGATCACAGACGGAATATGCCCAGAGAGTTTATTGCCTTGCAATGACCTACAAAAATCAAACAAATCCATCAAGAAATTCCCAGAGAAGGGAAGTGGAAGACCAAATATCCTTCTTATTAAAAATTGAAATAGGTTATAAAGGATCATGCAACACATACAAGGTTGCTACTTGCAAAAATCCAATATTGTATGGTATCTCTCCAGTTAGCTGGTTGTAGGATAAATCCCTGAAATCAAGGGAGGACATTAAAGAGGTTACAAATAATACAAGACAAGGTATAGAAAAGTCCGACATTCGGTTGGATTACATACAGGACCTGGAAGGCAGTACAGTTGCCTATGTTTTCAGGAATACTTCCAATCAAGCTATTGTTTTTCACATCACTTGCAACAACAAAAAAAAAAAAATAGCAGGGGGCAATAATCAAATACCCTTAGGAAATGCACATTTTTGTGGCTTGGAATGAAAAGAGAGTGATTGTGTAACTTACAAGTACCACAATCCAGTTAACTGGCACATGTCTGATGATAGTGAACCTACCAAATTGTTCCCTCACAAGCCACTATTATATGAACAGGGAAATAAAAAAATCAACAACATTGGCAGTAAGACCACATATAGGGTCTAGTAGAAATGATAGACTTTATTTGCAAATTGGTTATACTCACAGATACTGCAAAACTTCATTCCAGTATATAAGCCTTGGTATTTCACCACTAAGATTATTTTGTGCAAGGTCTCTAGAACAAAATTTCCAGGTATTGAATATGTCAGCTATATAGAACTTAAGAATAGCATTATGTGGAGTGGAGTGAAAAATACCAAAAATGACTTACAGAATCTTCAAGTTAGGAATCTGAGACAAAGTTGAAGGAATTGGTCCAATTAACTGGTTATTTTTTAAAATCCTAAGAAACAATTTATAAACAAAAAAAAAGATGTCATAACCCCATCAAAGGATTGGCAAAACAAACTGTCAGTTACAGAGAAATGCTAACAAAAACTCACAGGTTTTCCAGTTGCTTCAGCTTAGAAATTGAAAATGGTATATCCCCTCGTATGCCATTAAACGACAAGTCAGAGTAACTAAATAAGATGGATCCAGATGTGATGCTACCAAAATGATTCCTTCATAGACTTCATATCAAAGAGCAAAATACTTTATCCTGGACCATTAGTCTATTAACAACACAAAATGTTGATGTGGATCTCTAGTTAGAAATCTAAAGTATTATTCACATACCAATGAGTATTGCTGCAACTACTGTGATCAATTTGACATAATCAAATAAACTTTTCAACAATATAGCGACACCAATCTTCCTTGACTTCAGATAGTTGAGCAGTGGAGTATGTGGAGCATTTGAAGTTTGGGAAGTACTGCGACATAAAAATTAAATAAATTAAGTTACAATTGCTAAAACATTTGAACAGTCACAGTTAAAAGCTAAGTAAACAACATACCGCCATTGGTATTTTAAATTGGTTCTGAAAGATAGTTTCCTTCATGAAATGCATGACATAGTACCCACAATCTGTACTGTTGGGTTGTCTTGGGCACTATAAAAAATAAAATAGTAAATTAATATAGTTTTTTTTATCTAATTGCGCATTAAGTTTTTGCAAATATACCTTTATCTGAATCCATTTAATGTTGGTTGCTTTTAAACGCGACACCTTAGCTCCGATATTTGCGTGATAAACTTGCAAAGCACTAATCACAAAATCAAACAGACTTCATTAAGAAACATATTTTCAATCATCACAAACACACGCATGTTTTTTTTATTTTATTTTGAACCACAACAGCCACAACCCAGTATATGTCAATTCAACACAGTTATTCTAATGTCAAAAATCAAAAGCACATTAGGACCATGACAACTTGCAACATGTATCTACCATGGAAGCCATTCGACAGAATCATAGAAAATCAGAAATATAAAAGCATGCTTACTTATTGAACAGATTCTTTAATTCTGGGCGATTCCTAGGATCAACATTCAAGGAATCCAGATAGTAAATAATCTCTTCAACAATATTTATCGCGCACAGCACCCAATGATTCCTACAAAAATGTTGAGATAACAAATCCTAAGCACCTCAACTTTTATATAATTCATTATTGTGAATTAAGTCCTATAGGATAAGTGACTCACCCAACATTGCACGACGCTAAAAACAAGGGCTGATATTCTCTTTCTGTAGTTGCAAACCGGTCAGCTATATACGTTGTCTGTGAATCCCTCCCGAAGTAGCCGTATGTATTTGTTTGGTGTGGGGACAAGAACAGAAACCTCCTCGTTCTTTCCTTTGGAAGCAACAATTCTTCATACAAATACCTTCAATTAAAATATAAAAATGGATTACACCAATGACATCAATATTTAAATGGAAAGACTAAAAAAATATTGTACACTTTAAGCCTGATTTAGTACCTGATATATACGGAAATAACGGAGGCAGATACCCATTCATGATTTACAATTTCTCTGATATTTTCAGTATTGATCATATCAATGATATGCTGACCAAAAATATTTTGTTCTATCTCTATGTCCAATTGGTCATCATTTTTCATATTCTTTCGTTCATGTATTTTAAGAAAATTCAAATATTCCAGAGAAATGTTAGTTGAATCAGCTGTAGGAGGGTTGGCCTCAGAGTTGCCTCCTTTATTTTCTGGGGTTGTAATTGACTCCTTTGTATATTTAGACACTCTGCCCTTGCCTTTAGATTTTGCAGGTGCCTGGAAATTTTGCATTTCAATATGCCAGTTAGTGATCAACTAATGTAATAAATATACGCCGTATATGAAAAGGTGGAAAAATGCAATTACATACCATATTAATTACAACCACGAGATCAATTGGCCATGCCACATAAGTACCTATTGCATCTCTTACTGTCATTACATCTGCACCATCGATAGGTACCGGCAATGGCGCATCCCCCTCAGTTGAAACATCAACTCCAACTTTCACATGGTTAAGGGGTATTGGTCCAGTGTGCAGTGTAACACCCGGCTCATTGTATACTTGACCCATACCAACCATACGATAGTTTGGGGTTGATAAATATAGCTGACATGAGTTGACGCCCTAATCCAATGATAGATGAATAAGCTGTGAATTAAGGCATCCAATTGAATGTATTTAACTGCGAATGCAATACTAGTAAAAAAAAAAAGGCATGCATTACCTCTGGAAGCTTGATGGCAGATGGTAGAGTGCAACTATCTTTGACGCTTGCTGGGGTTGTGAAATTAGCCTGCCTCTCCTCATCCTCCTTTTTTTTTCAGCTTATCTTCCAAAATGTTCAATCTTTCTGAGAGTTGAGACACCAATGTCTCCCACCTTTTCGTTTCAGAGTTATGTTTTGCACGACCTTCAGGTGGGAAGTAGTCTTTTTGAGAGACGCCAAAACCCACACCCCTAACACGACCAGGGTTCTCTGGTACACCTAGGGCTTTAGCAAGAATATCCTGGCGACCAAAATCTTGTATCTCTCCCTCTATCGCAGACTGTGAAAGTTCCTCCTGACACATAGTTATTGGTAAATGTTAAAATTATTATATATTGTCATAAGAAAATAACAAATGAAAATGTAAACGTTAGTCTACTAACATATTTATTCCACACGTTCTGCGTATTTTTGTTGTCAATTACACCCGCCTTGTTCTCGCGGGCTTTCCTCCACACAATATGGCGTTTAATTTTCTTAACTTCTGGCCCCGCCTCCTGTATCTGTATATTGAGATAATATATATTAACCAAACAGTTTAAAAGTCATATTTACCACACATGCAGTTAAATATATATATATATATATATATATATATATATATATATACACACATACCAATTCATCCTCAATGTTAGCATACCCCTTACGTGATGCTTTGTAAGGGCATGCAGGATCTAGCGCTCTGTTGCGATTTTCATTGCTTAATTTCTATTCAGACACATATAAGTAATATTAATACATGGTTAATGTCATATGTACGTATACATATAATTATAATTACTAACGTGATATTAAACATACCAGGAATCGTGCATCTCCTGTGCGTATTGCTATAAAATCTATCCACTCATCCCTTGATATGTGTGGATATTGTGATGGAGGTTCCTCTATGATACTCCCGTTAGCATCTCTTATAATTTTTTTTGTCAATCTAGTTTTGAATGCCCTATGTAGGCTACCAGCTTCTTGAAGTACAAATTTTTTCCGAGATTCATCAACATTAAAAGACATCTACAAAACAATATAAATAAAGTGTCAAAGTAAGTATGTTTACATAGTTTACAATATAATTCATAAATTTTAACAATTACCTGTACATCAGCCCATATGTTCTCTTTGAAAGCATCCAAAGCTTCATCCTTCCAATTAGAACAAATAATTGGGACCGTTTGCCGAACAACGGCCCCAATGTAACTCTTCAATATTTTTCCATTAGCACGAATTGGTTGGTCCAAATAATTCCATTCAACCTAATAAAAATAATAAAGTAATTAAATCTAGATATCAAACAACATTATGAAATCCTTAGATTAGTAAGTAAATTACCTCAAATTTTTGTCCTTTACTCCTAGCACGGATGACCGCCTTCATAATAGTTGGCCCACGTCTCGTCACTTTGGCAGCACTAGAATTACTTGAAGATGCCATTTACCTACAAAATATTAGACACAAGTAAAACATCAATGGACATTAATATAATATTAATTGATGCAAAATATAAAACAACAATTGATAACAAAATCAACACTAGCATTACCGGAAGATGCTAACTATAATATAAAAGGATCAGAAAGTTCATTTAAACACAAACACTACATACATGTTTAAGTCAACCTTTTTCTTTTCTTCATTGGATTGAGATTTGTTTGTCCTTTATTAGTACGAAATGGTGGATTGACCAAAAGCCCCTCATCATGATCATCTCTCATATACATACCATCATCCCTAGTTGGATCAATCTCAAGTGATTGTAATGTCCCGATGAAAGGATCATCTTCAATATCAACATCTCCATGGTCTTGATCATCAATATTAGTAATTATTTTGTTAGTCAAAAGAACAATGGACCTTTTCATATCAGCTGGATCAGTGACATAGAACACTTGTTGAGCTTGAGATGCTAATATAAAAGGCTCATCTTTATACCCCACCCTATTAAGATCCACCTGCATGAACCCTGACTCATCAATCTGAACACCGTTATTATTGTCAACCCACTTACAACCAAACACACCAACCTTAAACTTTGTGTAATCCAACTCCCATATGCGTTCAATGACACCGAAGTATGACATATTTGCATATATCGGGTTTCTGTCTTTGGCACTTGAGATATGCATCGACTGAGCTACAAGAGTCACACCACTGTTTTGCATTGTACTCCGACCATCTTGTTCTTTTGTATAGAATGTGTACCCATTAATTTGATAACCGTGGTAAGAGAAGACATGCAAACTTGGACCTTTGGCTAACCATCTCAATCTATTTGAAACTGAAGTAGCATTTTCAGTCAACTCTGCAAAAATGTGATCTCTTAGCCACGTTATAAAACAACGATTGTGTTCTCTAGTTAGCCAATTTTGATTCTTATTTGGATACAAACTCTTAAGCATGTCCTTGTGTTTTTCAACATATGGCTCAACCTCATCGGCATTGTGCAGAACATATAAGTGTGCTTGCTCCCATTCTGTCTTTGATATAGTCACCATTTCAGTTCCAGTAATTCCTTGCCCCATCATTCTCCATGTGTGACGAGACTTTGACAGCCCTATAGAATCAGCATTGGATAGGTATTCGGTACAGAATTCAACAGCTTCTTCGACAATATACCGTTCAACAATACAACCTTCTGGTCGTGGTCGGTTTTTCACATACCCTTTTAATATCTTCATATAACGCTCAATCGGGTACATCCATCTCATATAAGCTGGCCCACACAGTTGTGTCTCTCTAACAAGGTGAATGGTTAGATGAACCATTATGTCAAAGAATGAAGGTGGAAAGTACATCTCAAGCTCGCATAAAGTCACAACAATTTCTCTTTGTAATGATGGCAACTTCCCAGGGTCAATCACTTTGCTGCACATTGCCTTGAAGAAGAAATAGAGTTTAGTTAAGGCCCCTCGCACTTTGTTAGGTAAAATAGACCGTATACCAATGGGTATCAACTGCTCCATGAGAACATGACAATCGTGGGACTTTAGACCTTTTAACTTGAGATCTTTCATCGATACGAGGTTCCTAATGTTTGAAGAGTACCCTTCCGGAACCTTAACTCCGTCAAGAAACTTACAAAAAACAGTTTTTTCTTTTCTAGATAGAGTGTACGCAGCTGGAGGAAGATATGTACTTTTACCCTTCTTCGTCGGTCCCAATTCTCTTCTTATTCCCATACTAACCAAGTCCAACCTTGCATTGATGCCATATTTAGTCTTCCCTGGCACATTGAGTAACGTACCAATAACACTATCACATATATTTTTTTCAACGTGCATCACATCGAGGAAATGTCTTACATATAATGATTTCCAATATGGCAACTCAAAGAAAATCGAACTTTTCTTCCACCCTCTTGTGACAACATCTCTCGCAAAAGGTTTACCGAATTGGATATTCAAATCCTTTACCTTTTCAAAAAGTTGATCACCCGTCAACGGTGAAGGAGCTCTACCTTCTTCCGAGTTCCCATTGAACGCCTTTCTCCACCACCGGTAATGATGACTTGGATGCAAAAATCTACGATGCCCAAGAAAGACATTCTTCTTACAATGTTCTAACCGCATCCAATCCGTACCCTCTTCACATATAGGGCATGCACACTGACCCTTGATGCTATATCCTGACAGATTATCGTAGGCTGGAAAATCATTAATTGTGCCAAACAACATAGCTCTCAAATTGAAACTTTCTTCCTTATACCCATCATACACCTCCACACCTGTCTCCCACAGTTGTTTCAAGTCTTCAATCAAAGGAGTCAAATAGACGTCTATATCATTTCCTGGTTGTTTGGGCCCAGAAATTAACATAGATAACATAATAAATTTGCGCTTCATGCATAGCCATGGGGATAGGTTATAAATCACCAAAATCACAGGCCATGTATTGTGAGAGCTACTTTGAACACCATGCGGGTTAAATCCGTCAGTAGCGAATGTAAGTCGTAGGTTTCTTGAATCTTGCCCAAAATCAGGATAATCATGATCAAGTTTCTTCCATTGAGGAGAATCTGCCGGGTGCCGCAGCTTGCCATCTTTGATCCTTTCATCCTCATGCCATGTCAAGTGCTTTGAATCTTCTGAACTACGGTACATGCGCCTAAATCTAGGTATTATGGGAAAATACCACACAACCTTCTCTGGATCTGATTCTTTCTTCTTATATTGTGAGGCATTATATTTAGGACACATCTTTAACGATGCATATTCATTCCGAAATAAAATGCAAGCGTTAGGACAAGCATGTATCCTCTCGTAGCTCATGCCAATAGAGCGTAACATTTGTTTAGCCTCATATGTCCGACTAGGAAGCACATTATCCTCCGGCAACATGTCTTTCAATAGTGTGAGTAAGTCCGTAAAGCTCTTATCAGTCCATCCGTTGCCCGATTTCAAGTTATACAACTTTAACATCGCCGACAATCTTGTGAATTTAGTACAACCATCATACAATGGTTGCTCTGCATCACTTACCAACCTCTCAAACATTTGAGGACAATCCCGAAGATCCTCTTCAACAACATTTGCAATGTCTTCAAAACGATCGCCCTCATAAGTATTTGTGTCGGTATCGTATGATGAATATCTCACACGATTCCTCATTTCACTAGACTCAGCTCTTGTCTCACCATGTTTTGTCCAACATGTATAACTTTGATCGATTCCATTACACACTAAATGTTCGTCCAAATCGGCTGCACTAACTCGCCTTGCATAACAACAATCTAAACAAGGACATATGATTGTACTAGGGTTTTCCGCATGCCGAACTGCAAACCTAATGAACTCTTTCACCCCATCCTCATACTCATTCGTTAAACGATTGGCAGACATCCATTTCCGATCCATGCTTTCCCGATCTACAAAAATATTTATTAAACATATTTACTATGAGTTTGGAGTGGTTGATGTCTACATGCAATGTATACAGATTAAAGGAATGAAAGGAATGAAAACTGTTACCGGTTTTCCGCATGGCAAATTGAGTGTGGACAGGGGCTGTGTATTAGTGGGGAAGCATCAAAAGGGATAGATGGGAGAGAGGGGGGGGGGGTATTCAGTTGGGTAAAGGAAAGGATCAGTGTAGCAGTTTCAGGTACCTTGAAGAAAAACAAAACTTCAGGCATTCAAGGAAAGGTTATTTATCTTTAAAAGGTTGGTACTCTTAATACTCATATAGGTTTTTCATTGCCGATTATTCTTTATCACACAAGATATTTGATATCATATTGCAAATAACCAAAGTATAGACAAGCATATGCCATAGACTAAAAAGATATAAGAAAGAAGAGAATTATAATAAACATAGTAAGTCTGCAAGAGAACTTAATGGTTCTCAACTTACATAAATTAAACTGCAATTCAAAAACAACTAAAATATTCAGCTAAAGAGGAACCGCCTAAACAAGGCACTGTGTTAGGACAGTGAACAATTCCAGTTTTAGGATTGGAAAACACAAAATATGGCTGGATGATAAACACACCGACACTAAGAATCTGAGACAACTTGTTAGAGTATGGTGTACTATGCATACCACTCACATCAGGTTAGGTAACTTAGATCCTTGCTGACTAAGCAAGATGGTTACAGACCGTTAAGGGTTTGTTAGAAGTGACAATAAGTAAATGTGACTTCACCAAAGTGTATCACATTTTTCAACTTACAATATTCGATTCAATATCAGTTCTAGAGAACTCTCTCTCTCTTTCTATTGTCTCACTTTGGATTTGGGATTCTCTCCTTTTTCCTCTCACGTTAGAGACAAACACAAAATCAAATTTCCTTGTGTATAGGATCCTCTAAAACTTGCTTTTTGTCTTTCTTGCTCATAATATGAGAGAAAAAGGAGAGAGCAAAAAGAGAGGATCCTAATCCTCTCACTTCTCAGTTCATAATACAACTAAAGAAACCAAACTAGGGAACTGAGATTATTGCTTCTATTTCTGCAGTTCTAGTAGCACCATGTCATTTAGGGTGGACCTACCAAAATTAATACCTGGTTGAAATCTCACCTTCGAACAATTGAAACACCACACAATTTCTTGCAGAAATCAACACCAGTATAGACAGACCCTGCAATATAAATCTCATTTCAGTTAATTAGTGCTGCCAAACTAAACCTCCATTGATATACTACTATTGCCTCTTTACCTCACATGTTGCAATTCACAAAGCACAACTCTTGTTCCCAAAACAAGAGAAGCAATTATGATGAACATAAAAACTGACAGGACACAAAGACAGATGATTACCTGTTGGAGTAACCACTTCCTTTAGGTCATGTTGATGTCTCTGTTGGAAAAGTTGAACTGAATGGTCCTCCGAAAAGCACCAGCTCCATTTCTTCACTAGAGACAATCACCGTGATTGCCACCACTGACGCGGCAAACAACAAAAATCTGAGGATAACATCAAATAGTAAGTTATCCACGCCGGCCAGAGTAGGTGGTATTTTCAAGTTGCTCATTACCTCTAATTGTTACCAAACTCGGACCAAGAACTCTCAGACCCAAGAACTACATTCATTTTCGTTCGCAATAGGGGAGAGGGACATAGAGAGCATACCTTGGTCGTAGGTGGTGTGGTGATGAGTGGCGGAGCAATGGGGGCGTGAGAGAGAGTCTGAGGCGTGAGAGCAACAGTGAGAGGGAGAATGCGTGAGAGGGGACGAGCTCTGCGGAGATGGCAACCCTAGACTTGAACTGATGAGGTCAGTGGTACGCAGAAACTGGGAATTGAAGGATGAAAGGATACGCGCGCGCGGGTATATCACCTAAGATAGCATTTCCTTTAGGAAAGGAAACGCTATCTTAGGTATCACCTAAGATAGTGTTTCCGTGTGGAACCGCTATCTTTTCCTACAGTGGCACTTTTAATAGCGGTTCCACACGGAAACGCTATCTTAGGTGATACCTAAGATAGCGTTTCCTAAAGGAAACGCTATTAAAAGTCCCCCCATCACTTTTAATAGCATTTCCACACGGAAATGCTATAAAAGGTGCGTTATTAAAAGTCTAATCTGTTGTAGTGCTGAGATGAGATTAGAAAAAATTAGAGTAATGTCGGGAATAATTGATTCAAGTTATAAGAGAAAAACCATTGGAACTGTTAATCATAGTGACTCTTCAATTCTTGTATATGCTTCTCAATTTACCAACGTTGAACTACATTACTATATCGTTCCTAGAGTGGAATATAAAAAGGTTGATATATTTCTTCACTTGAAAAAGATTTAGGAAAGCACTGTTCTAATATTTGGCAATATCAAGTTAACCAAGGTGACAAGATTTGTGGAGGTTCTATAAAAGTTGGTGACGTCTAACATGCACATCCAAAGAAAGGTACAACATGCTCATCCATTATTGTCTGTTGATCTCTATTGACCTTTTATGTAAGATGCACTGTTAACTTGTTACCGGCTAACCCGATTTAGGTTACCACCACCCCTACCAAGGATAACTGTGGCTGCAGATCTCCCTTTTTCCTTCGAAGAATTTTTTCCATAATCCGGTGATACAGAGGCTCGGTGTTGGCTACGGAAAACCTCAATCACTGAGGATTTTACGATAAAGGCTGGGTGCCAATGATAGAGAACAATGATCCATTGTCGTCGCACATCGTCGTCCCCACTGCCATGATTGTACAAGGAACCTCGTTTCAACCATGTTTGTCTCCCTTTCATCCTTCTACAATGAAACATTATCACTTTCGTCTCCGCTCTCTCCGCCGACTGGTCCTTCTCCCTCCTTCTCCACCATTCAAGATCCACCTCTCCTTCACTCCCAATTTTGATTCTGTGTTTTCCTCCGCTGAAGAAGCCGCTACCGAAAGTGCCGCTTGTACATCGAGCCTCTCCTGAATGTGATTCGGCCTCCCCCTCACCAGTCATGTGATCCCAACGCTCTTCGACTTTCGGTCTCCACTTCGGTGCTGGTGGGACCTCGCCTCAGCCTCCACCGTCGCTCGTCGCTTCGTCTTATGCGTGACCCGCCCCACCGTGCTCAGTTGCAACACCATCGTCACCGCCATGTACCGAGATTCCCTATTTTCTCGGATCCCTCGTATCTCCTTCTAACCTCGCAATTTCCATCATCTGAGATGCAGCGAAGTGTGGCACCCCAAATTTCACCCTGATTATGCTTAAGGATATATGTTACTATAGATGCATAGATGTTATTATTATTGTTATTATTAATAATAATAATATTATTATTTTTACTAATGACGTTAATATTATTATTAATATACTTGATAATGTAATTATTTATATTGTTATAGTATTTTTATAAATATATATATATATATATATATATATATATATATATATTATTACATCTGATAGTATGTTTACCTATGTTGTTATGATAACGATACAAATATGGATGTGTTAATATATAATTATATTTATATTAATGTGTGACCATGTATGTCATATTGTAAATACCTACTAATTTCTAATTATATACATGTATATTAATATTAATATATGATTATTTACATTAATATGAGATTGTGTCTGTTAATGCGTGACTTAGAATGAATGTATGATTTGTATGTGATTCTATATGTTAATATATAATATGTGATTTTATTAATAATATGTGATCAAATGTATTCATATAAGTGATTCTGAATGATACTACGAGATATTTTATGATTTAGTATTTAAATTCGGGAGAGTGTAACTCTTAGATTTTAGTCCCTAAATCAATCATATGTCATAGAGATTCCTCCCTTGCAAATAGAATCCTTAAATGACTAAGCCATCTCATCCTAATCCTTAAAGTGTCAATAAGATAAGAATTAGATTTAATAGGAGTCATAATTAAAATAGAAGAATCATTTCCTTAGTTATCTCTTGAGATCTTATCATAATCTTCTAAGGATCCTATCTAGAAATAACCACCATCTCTATCTCTAAGCTTCTATCGCAGTTTTGACCGTGTTAGAGTCTTATTTAAGATTCGATTGGGAAACATGAGTTTTTAGATCTTTCTCTAAGCTTTCTAACGCCACCAATAACGCGTCAATCAGACACTCTACCTCAAGATATGTGGGAAATACCAATATGTATGCATTTTGCGCTAAAATAGAAGCCCATTACATCCTAACTCATTTTTAAACCATCAAGACACGACCTAACCCACAAATAATCAGTTGTTAACCTCTAAAATCTGCCTCTCTTCATATCTTAGGGTTTTCCTTGGTTTCTCTCAAGAATTATTGAAGGAAATTACTCACGATCATCGTTCTTCACCATTTTTGGCCGGAAGGACATTGCTTCTGATACAGGCCTCTTTTAATATCGATTTTATCATTTTGTTTATGATTTTTTTGCTGCAAACAAGGTAAAAATTCGTGTGCCTTGTTCTCCTTGCTTTCCCTCTTAAGTTTCTTGATTTAAAAGCTTAATGCATGTGTTTTTGGTCTTGTTCTTGAGGAAGTGATCAAACGTTCGTGAGACGAGACCCAAACGGACATTTTATAATCTTCTTTTTCAACTGCAATCTTCATACTAGGTATAGGGGAGAAG
Organism: Sophora flavescens; assembly: GCA_030762895.1. NCBI lineage: Eukaryota > Viridiplantae > Streptophyta > Magnoliopsida > Fabales > Fabaceae > Sophora > Sophora flavescens. The sequence goes on along the minus strand of CM061065.1, from coordinate 112,987,444 downwards.
GAATTAGTATGAACATATAGGTTGTGGGTAACGTAAGATAAGGGTTAACCCATGACCATTTCGCGTGCTATATGCTTTAATCGATGTATGATTGCTTGATTATTATTATTCATATATGAATAAATATATTTGTCTACATGGTCTTTATGATTTTGGTATGATGTATGTGAAATATTGATGATGAATGATTGTATGCCATGATTAGGTGCGTTAGTGTTTCGATGTTATGGAACGATGAACTGTTGTCGTTAAACTATGATAATTAAAGACATAGAGACGTTAGTGTTGAATCTATGATTAGGATTTGATTAACTAATGTTCATAAGACATGAAGATAATAGAGCGGAGTGTGATTAATGCTCGACAAAATAGTCAAGGAACATCTAGGAAGGATATCTGAATGCTTTAGGAAGACTTTTGAGATTACTAGATAGTGCTGCAGGATTGAGCACGTTTGTGCTCAGTACATTCGGTCGTGCTCCAATAAGCATGGTTGTGCTTTAAGCCATCATGTCGTGCTTCCAGCATGCATGTCGTGTTTATGTGTAATTTGGGTGGCTTCACCCTGATTCCCCTCATATAGAAACAAGATAACCATTGAGATAAAAACAGGGGAGATATTCCAAGTATACAATTAAATATTATAAACCTTAATTAAGATCTTAATGATAAATACATTAATGTTGGTTAAGACGATAACGACGAGTTATCACATGTTGATGTTAATCATCTTTGATGCTTATTGGTAAAAGTTTACAAACCTTTATTAATGGTGTTGAAGGAGGTGGTTGTTCAGGATTGATTGCGTTAGCATTGTATGCATTCATGACATGAAGTTTTTAGTAGGGGAAGTTATGATGATTGGGGATTTCATCCGAGAGTATGGTGAACTAGCCGTCAGCGATGATTCATTCGAGAGTTAGGTGAATCAAGCGCATCAGTGGTGAATCATCTGAGAGTAAGGTGGATCGGCTATCCAAGTGGTTCATCCGAGAGTTTGGTGGACTATCGGCCTTGGTTCTTATTTTCCAATGTGGATATGTAACTCCAAAATCATCTTATCGAGTTAGTAATGGATCTACATTGCATATGGAGTAGTGAAGTAGCACTGCATCGCATAATTTGTTATATTGTGAAATTTTATATGTTGTTTGATCATCTTACTGACTATTCCATTACCGTTTATGTTTATACATATGGTTTCATACTCCCTATTGTGGTTGTTTCTTTGCATGTATCTTGGTTTATGCAGAGGACGGCGAGCAGCCTGTTGAGGAGTAATCTCGAGGAGATCGGTTGCTCATAGTATAGGATTTATGTTTAGTTTCTTTTGATGTATTATCGGTAATGGTTACCAGCTCTAATATGTGACATCGAGGATTTGGGTTTTTGTTTATTTACATTTTCCTAAGTAGTTGATAGTTATGTTTTGTTTACTTTTGGATCATGTGTTACTTACTACCTTATGGTTTAAATTATTGTTTCTTTTATATATGATTTAGTTTTATATTTATCGTATGCGGGATAGTGGGTGGGTGTCACACCAAACACGTACACTCTTGCGCTGATTCTAGCTCAAGCCAAACCCGAAGTTGCATCGTCGTTCTCCCCGCATGTTTCATGAGATGAATGTTGAGAAAATGAAATTAGTAATCGGAGGTATTGGTATTGTCGACGGCATGGTGAAGGCCGAGGGATTGGAATGAAAGCATAGAAAATGGTTCAAACCCGCCTTCTCTTCTGCTTGCAAATAATAACAATTAGAAACCTTTTTTTAATAAAAAGAAAGAAACCACAGTTAGCTGATTATTTTGGATGGTGCAGCCTGCACCAATGTTATGCACGATGCATGTTAGCACACACCATAAAAGTTGGACCATATCAACTTCTAAACATTCAATATCCAACTTCTGGTAGATGAAATTATTGTCGTCGCTTTCAGTCTTGTTGGTTTGAAAGTTTTCAAGTCACTTAAAAAGATGTTTAATAACCAACAAACCCATGCGCTAAACACTGAAATTTGGTTGCTATATTGGTTAGCCATCGAAGTAGCAACAAAATAAACGCGGTCACAAAAACCATAGGCACTAGCCCCTTTGGAGACCAAATTAGACATTCGGTCGCTATTTGCAAGCGCCGAATTTGGTCACTAAAATACAAGTTTCAACTTTCAATCGCTGACTAGGTGGCCGCTTTCTAATCTAGGTTTAAACAATGGCTTATATCCGATTTAGCGATCAGACTTTCAATCTCTAATTCAATTGTAAAACGTGAATAATTTTTAAAAAAAATATTTAATCCAAATATATTATTAAATTTATTTTATTACAAATATTATATTATAAATAATTTTTTATTATTAATATTTTACTTATTATTAAAATTATTTGATCAATATTATATATATTAATATTAATTATATTATATATATTAATATTAATTATATTAATATTATAAATATCTTTTTATTTAATAATAATAGGGACCATTAATCAATATTGGAGAAGAATAAAATTGTTAAACTTATGAAACAAGCATCATATTAATAAGATGTAATTCACTACATAGAATATAGATATGGAAATAGTAAAAATACAAAAAAAAATTAGTCAAGATGGAGGTGGGTTGTTCTACTGGTTGTCAGCATCGTCCACGCCCTTGTCCTAGCCATCATCCTAATCTAGAGGAGGCGGTGTAGGACATGGTGGCGCAACTGGAGGCTGAAGTTGCAAGTGCTGCAAGATGTACCACATCATATCTATATGCTCTTGGCAGCCTTGTGTCTCCTGCCTCAGCTCAACGTTGCAGTCGTCGCCTCCAATGACCTCTCTCTGACATATTTTGCGACGAACTCGTCAGTCAATCGTGTGAGACAAAGCTTCTTATGTAGACAAATGATCTACTGTCTACGGCCTGATTCTACCAGGTGTGACGCTCCGCCTTTGGAAATTCTCAGTAGCCCAATGCTGCTATGGTCCATCCAAGACATGAGCTTCCAAGCCCTTATCTTTATCTGTTCTCAACTTATTCATTGCATTTTTCATAATGTAAAAGCCCTGTGATCAAATGTGTCGGGGTTCCCATCCAGGGTTTTAAATTGCGGTTGCGGTCGCGGTTGCGGTCATTGCGGCTGCTGCGATGCGTAATGCGGCCGCTGCGGCGTGAAACGTTTTGAAAAATTCACAAATTGAAAATAAATCAATTTTTTTTTGTAATTCTTTATATATCTTTTATTAATGATGTTGCACAAATTTCTATTCATTTTTAATACATTGTATTATGTTTATGAATAATTTAAACTTAATTTAGTGAAAATAAATTATAAATAAAACTTTTAAGCATATATAAGTACAAAATTACAAAGAAGTAAGAAGGTCAGAAACTTAATAGTGCATAAATATATATGAATCACAAATAAAAAGATATTAGTGTCACATATAGGAATACATACACCCAGCTGCAATTGTGATTCTAAAATAACGTCACATTGTCACCACTTAGAGATACGTCTTCACTACAAAAAAAGAAGAAGATAAAAAGTAAATAAATTAATAAATTTAAAATAATAATAATAATAATTAACAAATATATGAATCAAAGATAATAAAAATTGAACTTACATGATAATTGCTACCACATGGTGGAATGACGTGGTGGTTCATAACCTCTATTCTCACTTTGGCTATCATCTTCTGTAGCTCCTTGTCCAAAGACATAATCAAAAAATCCACCACTTGATTGCTGATGATAAGGATCTTGATAATTCATTGATGGTTGGTAGTATGAGGGAGCTTGATCACTTGCGTATGTGTTATATGTGTTGAAATAAGGATATTGATAATAAGGTGGATGAGGTTGTTGACTACTCTGAGAAGAATCATCAATACCAAAGTCACTAAAACTTTGTGCAATACTAGAAGAGGAAGAATCTTCAAGTGGAAAATTCTGTTTTCTTTTTCCTTTCCTCGAATGTGACCCACCTCTGCTGCTCTCGGGTAATGAACTACCAGAAGGAGCCATATCAGTCAAGCTCCTATAACGCCTATTATATGGTGAATCTTGAGATGGATCATTTTGAAATTGCCCATCATCATCACCATCATCATCACCACCACCTTCTTCAGCTTCTACATCACCACCCCCATCACCACTATTATTACTTGGTGGACTTAAACCACCACCATCTTCATTAGAATCATCATTATCATCAACAACTTCCACATCTTCATCATCTGTATCCACTAGAGGCAACCATTCTGCATTTTGTACTCCATCTAATAGTGGATCTTCTCTCTCTTCAATCCATGGAGATAATGCATCTTCTTGAAATATATAATCAAGATTGATAGGATTAAAATTTGCTTCAATTTCATCTTGACTTTTTCTCATTTGATGCCTCATTTTCAATTTCATATTGTAGTGCGTGAAGACAAGCTTTTGCAGCTTTTTATACTTCAATCTATTCCTTGTCTTTGTGTGGATATAACTAAATGTGCTCCAATTTCTCTCACAATTTGTGGCTGAAGTTGTTTGGCTAAGAACTTTTATAGCCACACGTTTAAGCTCAGGAGCACATACACCAAAAAAGGACCACCATTCAGCTTTTTAAAGGAGCAACAAAAGGTAAACAAATTATTAGTTATTAACTTATTATATTAAAAAATAAAGTTAAAGTTCATTGATTTATAAAAAAATATTATTTTACCTGGATTCATCTTAGACCAAGCTGCTTGAGCTTGAGGAGTACCAAATGTTTCAACCTTATCTCTAAAAAGTACTAACTGTGAAATATAACATAATACAATATGTAAATATCTTCATTTGATAAATAATGAATTATAAGTTTAAAAATTTAAATATTCATTACTAACCTGGTTCAGAGCTTTAATCTGATCATCAATGTTTCTTTCTCTTCTGAAGATGACTCTATTTGTTCCTTCAAACGTTTCTTTATAGACATCATCCCCATGTTCAACTCCGTATTGAAATTGCGGATTAAGAAAATAACCTAAAAAAGGATAACATATTATTATGGATGAAAGTATAAGTATAAAATTACATGATAAAAATAAATTTATAAATTATATCAACATACCGGCAGAATGAAGATCGGAATGCATGTAACTCCATCGCTTGTCTATTAAATCATTATATCTGGAATGATAACGAGAATTTTGTCTAATTGCTTGTTTAGCTCTATCAATGGCTTCATATATGAAACCCATGGTTGGTTTCTCGTCACCATCAACAAGTCTCAAAACTTTTACTAAAGGCTCAAACACCTTCAATATGTCTTGGGACTTACTCCAGAATTCACTGTCATTAACAATTGTTCTTGCTTCATATGACGGTCCATTTCTCGCTTTACCAAATTTAGATCGCCTAAACTCTTCGGAGTTGAACATGTTTCTCAGACCTTGCTTTTGCTGTACAATTGCTTGAAGTTGTAGGAACTGCGTTGCAAATCGGGTAACACCAGGACGGACAATTTCTCTACCTCCAGTATATTTTTTCATGAGATCGACTGTCCATATATGGTTATAGAGAAAATTTGTCACAGTCTTTGCATCAGTTAATAACTTCTGTACATTTTTCTTTTTTTCCTATATCCTCCAAGCAAAGATCTAAACAATGAGCCGCACAAGCAGACCAATACAAATGAGGCTGTTTCTCCATCAGTTTCTGACCAGCTGCTTTCAGTGCTACTTCATTATCTGTAACAACTTGAACAACAAACTCTTCCCCCACTTCTTCAACAACTTTATCTAATAACTGAAAGTAGTAATCTGTGTTTCTACTAATAACATCAGAAGCATCAATAGATTTCAAGAAAATTGTCCCCTTACTACTATACACCAAAAAATTCATAATATGAGTATGGTTGATACCGTCCGTCCAACCATCACACATTATTGTCACCCCTTTTGCTTTCCATGTACCTCTCAATACGTTCAACCACCTCTTCATTTCCCTGTATTCATTCTCTAAATATACATCTGAGATTTCATAAGGGGTTGGACATTTAACCCCTTTACCTACCTCAAAGAAATGTAACAATCAAATTATGCAACCAAGGAGAGTTAGCTAAATTCATAGGTAAGCGTTCATAAATAAAAAACTTGCTTACTGCCTCTCCTAGCTTCCTCCTCAATGTCTTCATGATACCCTTGCTGATTTTTGGTTGCTTCATGCTTTTGCTCCTCATAAGATCAATATTTGTAGATCTCAACTCTAGAGTGATATCTTCAGGCCTTTCACCCCCACAAACACTGGCATGAGATCTTCCACCTTGTTCATATATATTTCCACGCCTCCCGTTTGTTGTCTAAATTGTTGCCTGTCTTCCCATTCGCGATGTGATCTAAGGCTTTCTGTGTAGCAAACCTCATTCGTTCATCAATAAGGTGATCCACATCTTCAGCTTCATCTTCATCTTCTCCTCTCAAGGCGTGCTTCAAATTCTTCTTTTCTTTTTTTGGAGTCATTTTTCTTTGCTTTTCCTTCAAGAAGAAGCTTCATCATACCTTCTCTAGCCAATTTGCTCACTCTAGCACAGCCAGGACACTTGTCCTTTCATATGTGCTATATGTTGTTTCAATCTTGTAATGCCACCTCTTACTATCTTGTGACAAAGTTTGCATTCGATATTGTTACGACTTCCTGCCATCTTGGATTTCCAAAATGCCATCCAATGTCATCACTCGGAGCACCATCTAATCTCTGTGTAGGAAATTCTTCTCTTTGAGGCATTGTGTAAATTTTATACAACCTGTTCAATATTTATAAATAAACATCAATCAATAATTCAACCAAACTTACAACTTTAATCTAAACTAGCCTTCAAAAAGAAAACTTTTATATAAACTAGTAATTAACAAAACACAGATAATCTAATTAATAATTACAGTAAATTATTTAATACAACAAATCATTTATTAGCATATAATTTGAACAATAAATACTAGCTAAACATATACTAAATCAGTAATTACATTAATATATCAATATATATTTTATTTCTCTCTCAAATTTTTCCTATATTATTCACAAATCTTAATTAATTTCCCACCTAAAATTTTTAATTAAAAAAAATTCCCTCCCAAAAAATTCCCCCCACCCAATTCAGTCCTCCCACCCCACCCAACCCAACCCAACCCAACCCACACACACGGCACACACAGTGGATAAGATTGGTTCTGGATTCTTCTTATCCTCTCTCTCTGACTCTCGTCAGTCACTCACTTCGTCCCTCACCTCACGGTTCCTCAATCCTCACCATTTCTTCCTCCTCACCATTTCTTCCCCACCATTTCTTCCCCTGTCCGGCTGTCCCTCACCTCACGCCTCATGGTCCTCAGTTCCTCACCGTTTCTTCCCCTGTCCCTCACCTCACGCCTCACGGAGTCACGGTCCTCACCATTTCTTCCCCTTCCCCTGTCCCCCTTCAGTCTTCCTCGGTTCCTCCCCTGTCCCTCTGACTCTCTGAGTCTCTGATGACCCTCTCTCGTCCCTCACGGTCTCAGCTCAGTCTCTCAGACTCTCACTCACTCTCACAGAGTCACAGTCTCTCACGTCTCACCTCTTATTCTTCCCCCCCTCTGTTTCTTTTTTTTCTTCTTTTTCTGCAACCCTAGCTGCATGGATCTGCAACCCTCCTCTGTTTCTCGTCCCTCACCACGGTGGCACGTCACTCACCAGTCACCAGTCACCACTCACCCCTCTTCGGTTACCCTCCCTCCTCCTCTGTCACTCGTCCGGCGCCGCGGCTACCCACCGGCCAAAACCCAGATCGCAGCCACCCTCGGCCCCTCCCCCCTCTCTCAGGCTCAGCCTCCCCTCTCTCTCTCAGTCTCAGGCTCCGCCTCACGACCCACGGTTTCGGGCCTCCACCTCACGGCCCTCCTCAGTCACGGACTCACGGTCACGGTCTCAAGGACTCACCCACTGAACCCCACACCCGGAGGACGACGGCAGAGCAAAGGAGGAAATGAAGATCTTACCTGAGCAGATGAGCAGATGCAGATCCACTGGAGGAGTGTGAGACTGAGGAATGATCGAAGAGGTTATACTATACGAGTGAAGTGAAGCAGATGAAAGAATGAGACAGAGTCTGAGTGAAGAAGTGAAGTGAACCAGCAGAAGCATAAAGCAAAAGGAGATAAAGGCAAAAGTGAAAAGGTTAGGAGAATATAATCTGTACAAATAGATTTTGAATTGATTTTGTCTGATTCTGATTCTGAGAATTTGGTTCCATTGAAACTGTTTTGGCCTTTTTCGTTTTGGCTCTCTTTGCTTTTGGCTCTGCTCTGTTTGCTTTTGCTCTGTTTTTCTTTTGGCTCTGTTTGCTTTTGGAACCCCGTTGCGGCTGATGCGGCCGCGGGCCGTTCTGGTGTTACGTTGCGGCGACGCTGCGCGTTACGTTGCGGCGCTATGCTGCCACGTTGCGTTGCGGCCGTAACGGGTGATTTGGATTCCCACCGCAATTGCGGCTCGATGCCGTTGCGGTGCGGTATTGCGGCCGCATTAGCGGTTGCGGACCGCATTTTGAAACCCTGTTCCCATCTCTCAAAGATGCCACGTCTTATTTACCATGCTTCTTACTCGATAATAACCACAGTGATCATAGTGAATGGAGGCATACGTCTGCTTAAGTAGGATCTAAAAATTGGAATAAATTCAATGATAGAAAGACATTTTTATGCCATGAAAAAGGCACATGCATTTCAGAGACAGCAAGGAGGAAGAAGCTGTCGCAATAGGATATGTCAGTGAACCCTACTTTTATTTTTTATGTATATAGAAGATCCATAATTTTGTTAAAATAAAACTCATTGAATTCAATATATGTTGAACATACGCAGATACATGCCAGAGGATAACAAGGAGGAAGAAGTTATTGCAACAATAGGATAAGTCAATATAAGAATAAAAATTATATTAGTTTAAATACCTCTCAAATTGGAGCAGAAGAAAGAAAGGAAAAGAAAAGAAACAGATTTTAGATGGATGTTCTGTTTCATCCCATCATAACTTAAACAATCCAAATAATAAAACTTACAAAGATTCTATTTTATTTGGCTCCATTCCACAACTTTTATGCAATCCTAAAATACCCTTAGGGCTCGTTTGATGGTCAGGATAAGAGAGACAGAATAGGATAAACTATCATATGCTATCAGAAACTGTTGTTTGGTGAGCCAGCAGGATAAGATAAACCAATCCTGTCACTTATCCTATTATGTCCATTTAGTTAAAGTTCTATCCTGAGGGGAGAGATGGGTTAGAACTCCACTACTAGAAAAATTGAATTTTCGGACGGAATTTTCGGACGGAAATGTTTCTGTCCGAAATTTTCAGAAAATTTCAGACGGATTGTGTTATTTTTTATATTTTCCATGATCCGTCCGAAATCAGTCCGAAATTTCGGACGGATTTCAGACGGATTGTGTTATTTTTTATATTTTCCATGATCCGTCCGAAATTTCGGACGGATTTCGGACGGAATGTGCTATTTTTTATATTTTCCTAGATCCGTCTGAAATCCATCCGAAAATTTCGGACGGATTTCAGACAGATTTTGTTATTTTCTATATTTTCCTTGATTTATCTTACATCCGTCTGAAATCCGTCCAAAAAATTCGGACGGATTTCGGACGGATTGTGTTATTTTTTATATTTTCCTTAATTTATCTTACATCGGTCTGAAATCCGTCCGAAATTTCGGACGGATTGTGGTATTTTTTATATTTTCCATGATCCGTCGGAAATCCGTTCGAAAATTTCGGACGGATTTCGGACGGATTGTGTTATTTTTTATATTTCCCTTGATCCGTCCGAAAATTTCGGACGGATTTCGGACGGATTGTGTTATTTTTTATATTTCCCTTGATCCGTCCGAAATCCGTCCGAAAATTTCGGACGGATTTCGGACGGATTGTGTCATTTTTTATATTTCCCTTGATCCGTTCGAAATCCGTCCGAAATTTCCGTCCGAAAATTTCGGACGGATTTCAGACGGATTGTGTTATATTTTATATTTCCCTTGATCCGTCCGAAATCCGTCCGAAAATTTCGGACGGATTGTGTTATATTTTATATTTCCCTTGATCCGTCCGAAACCCGTCCGAAAATTTCGGACGGATTGTGTTAGTTTCTATATTTTCCTTGATCCGTTCGAAATCCGTCCGAAATTTTCGGACGGATTTCGGACGGATTGTGTTATTTTTTATATTTTCCTTAATTTATCTTACATCTGTCCGAAATCCGCCCGAAAATTTCGGACGGATTTCGGACGGATTGTGTTATATTTTATATTTCCCTTGAACCGTCCGAAATCCGTTCGAAAATTTCGGACGGATTGTGTTAGTTTCGGACGGATTGTGTTATTTTTTTATATTTTCCTTGATTTATCTTACATCCGTCCTTGTGTCCTTGAACTTCTATGGTCCTAATGAAGCCTAAATGGACTTGTTTGATCCTAATAAAGTCCAATTCGACTTTTTAGGTCATATACGACCTAACTGGGTCAATTTGTACTTCTTTGATCCTAATGGAGCCCAAATGGACTGGTTTAATCCTAATAGAGCCCAATTTGACTTGTTAGGACCTAATTGGGCCAATTGGCCCGATCGGCCCAATTGAACTTCTATGGTCCTAATGAAACCTAAATGGACTTGTTTAATCCTAATAGAGCCCAAATCGACTTTTTAGGTCATATACGACCTAACTGGGTCAATTTGTACTTCTTTGATCCTAATGGAGCCCAAATGGACTGGTTTGATCCTAATAGAGCCCAATTTGACTTGTTAGGACCTAATTGGGCCAATTGCCCCGATCGGTCCAATTGAACTTCTATGGTCCTAATGAAGCCTAAACGGACTTGTTTGATCCTAATAGAGCCCAAATCGACTTTTTAGGTCATATACGACCTAACTGGGCCAAATTGTACTTCTTTGATCCTAATGGAGCCCAAATGAACTGGTTTGATCCTAATAGAGCCCAATGTGACTTGTTAGGACCTAATTGGGCCAATTGCCCCGATCGGTCCAATTGAACTTCTATGGTCCTAATGAAGCCTAAACGGACTTGTTTGATCCTAATAGAGCCCAAATCGACTTTTTAGGTCATATACGACCTAACTGGGCCAAATTGTACTTCTTTGATCCTAATGGAGCCCAAATTAACTGGTTTGATCCTAATAGAGCCCAATTTGACTTGTTAGGACCTAATTGGGCCAATTGCCCCGATCAGCCCAATTGAACTTCTATGGTCCTAATGAAGCCTAAATGGACTTGTTTGATCCTAATAGAGCCCAAATCGACTTTTTAGGTCATATACGACCTAACTGGGCCAATTTGTACTTCTTTGATCCTAATGGAGCCCAAATAGACTGGTTTGATCCTAATTGAGCCCAATTTGACTTGTTAGGACCTAATTGGGCCAATTGCCCCGATCGGCCCAATTGAACTTCTATGGTCCTAATGAAGCCTAAATGGACTTGTTTGATCCTAATAGAGCCCAAATCGACTTTTTAGGTCATATACGACCTAACTGGGCCAATTTGTACTTCTTTGATCCTAATGGAGCCCAAATGTACTTCTTTGATCCTAATGGAGCCCAAATGGACTGGTTTGATCCTAATAGAGCCCAATTTGACTTGTTAGGACCTAATTGGGCCAATTGCCCCGATCGGTCCAATTGAACTTCTATGGTCCTAATGAAGCCTAAATGGACTTGTTTGATCCTAATAGAGCCCAAATCGACTTTTTAGGCCATTTACGACCTAACTGGGTCAATTTGTACTTCTTTGATCCTAATGGAGCCCAAATGGACTGGTTTGATCCTAATAGAGCCCAATTTGACTTGTTAGGACCTAATTGGGCCAATTGCCCCGATCGGCCCAATTGAACTTCTATGGTCCTAATGAAGCCAAAATGGACTTGTTTGATCCTAATAGAACCCAAATCGACTTTTTCGGTCATATACGACCTAACTGGGCCAATTTGTTAAAGAGGTGTTGTGACATAGAGCATGTGTTGAGGTCTTGATGAGAGGTTAAGGCACTAGGTTATGACCATAGGGATCTGCGAGGTTCACAAGTTGTGTTGTTTCTATAACCGTATGTGAGACACATACAAGACCCGAAGTCCTTGTGTTGTCTAAGTCTATGCCTGTGAGGGCTCCTACCGAGAGGATACCCTCAACAGTGTTTTGGTAATGTAATAGATAAATTTGGAGTATTTATATATTATAATCTTGCGAATATTTTATGTTATTAATGAAAACTGTTTATGTGTATAAAAAACCAATTTGGGATTACTGCATCTATTTCTCTCCTAAGTCTTTATCACGACTGGAGTTTGTGTATTTATTCTTCCGCTCCTGGCAGTTGATGTAAGACCAGAGACCATTTATGGTTGGATTGAATTTTGAAGTTATAAAACTGTCTATCAGGTGTTTTTCCGACGTCATACAAATCTTCGATTTTTAAAGGGGTCATTTCGAAAATGATTTGTGAAAATCTCTAACGCTAAACGCGCGCTTAAGGAACTAATAATGGTGGTTTTTAAAGTAAATGTCACAAAGGGGCACAACGGGGTGTCTCAGGCGGCAAGTCTTGGAGATTGTTGTTTGGTATGTGTTTCTCTGTTATGTGCAGTAGGGGTTGTCTTCGTTTTCTGTGGTGTTGATCTTTTTCTACAGCCGATTTGCTCACCTCCTGGGAGATAAATCAACCGGTCTAGGAGCCTCCCGGCTCTCTAGCAGTTCTCTTTTATTTATTTTGCATTCACAAACCTTTCAATTGTTTATCCTTTCTGTGGGTCATTGTTACGAATTAGTGATTTTCTCAATGTTTATCCTTTCAGATTGGTTTGGATGGAATTCGTATGTTAGATCCAAATACCAGTCGAACATTGAGAATATATCCTCTTGAGAACATAACAAGATGTGAAGTAAGTTTGTTAGCTTCCTTATTGACATTTTGACTATTTCTTCAAAATTAATTTTTGTAACTAGTCTCAATATAATATGTTTCTAATTTAATTATGCAGAAATTTGATTCATCTACCTTTGCATTCTGGTCAAGGAGCTCGGTGGATGTGGAGCCGGGCGAATCGATTGCAATCCAATAGTTACACTACTAACAAATTTTTGGATCTTTGTGATCTTTGCTACTATATAAGTATTCGAGAATTTCATCCTCCTTTTGTGGAAATAGTTTTTGCTTGATGAATTAGATTATAAGAATGTAAATTTTATAAATATCTCATTGGGAGATCTTGGGTGTACTTTATGTTATTGGGGGACATGATTTAGTTTTAGTTGCTTGCCTTGTATGAGTTGCAATGTGTAGTGTACATTCAAGGCCATGTTTTTACTCACGATATGTTTTGTACTATTTGAAGATTCATTATCATTGGATAATGTTTGTTATATTTAGTGCAACTTACCTTTCAACCCTTTTCTCTCTTATTCACCGAATCTTCTGTTCTTTAATCTTTATCAAATTTAAAGATTCCAATATTGATTGTTTGTGTGTCGTTTGTTTTGTGTTTGTGTAGTGGAAATAATGTTGGTTCTTTTGGCTATCCTAATACTCTTGTGCATTGCAGATTTTTTGTTTAGCCTCAACATTTGACTATCCTTTGAACTAAAGTGTAGTGTATGCTTAGGCCTAGGAATTATGAACGGACATGAGTTAGATAAAGATTCAAACAATTTGAGGGTTTGCTAGCAATAAAGATCCAAACAATTTGAGGGTTTGCTGGAAAAATCTCTTGATAATTTTTATTATTTATACTTTCTGCTAGTCGCATCAATTTAAATGCCAATATTAATAAATAGCCTTCTAATTATGCTTTTTGGCTGTTAACAATGCTGACAGATAAAATATGTCCTAAGCATTTAGCACTTTTTAATTGATAAACAATTAGATTGCACTTTCCAACTATTGGAAGTACCATCGATCTTACTGATCTGTAGCATGTATATTTGCTCAGACGACTATACTAAACAAGATAGATCACATGGGCTTCTTTCTCGCTCTCGTTCTTTTGGGGTTCTAGAGTACGATTGAACACATGTGTGCACTTATTTTTGTTTGTTAATTAATTGACTTGCTTGGTTGATGGAAAGGTTCATTCTTTTATCGAATTGTTGGATATAAATCTTTCGGTGTGTATCGTGGGGGCATCTCCATTGATGCATGTCATTCTACTTCTAAAGGAAAAATGTCAAAGCAAATTTGGAGAGGCTGGATTCTCGATTCCTCAACTTTTTGGTTCATTACATGACCTTCACAATTCACGATGGTTTGATCTTCCGATAGTTTTTATGTAATGACTTTTGGATTGCATGTACCAATTGGTATTTGATTTTTAGAAGTTGTATGGTACCAAGACTGTATTTTGTAACAATAGTCAAATTCATGATTTTGTGATTGAATGTGAAACTGCAAATGTTAGTGATCGGTGCCATATAATTCGCATGGATAGTGAAACTGTAATGTAAGTGAAGTGATCTGTCACGGTCGTGATGAGCATCACGGCCGGCCGATGACGACCGCCTTGAATGTTGTTTCACTAAATGGTCATTACCACGGCCGTGATGGGTATCACTACCGGGCCGTGATGTCTCTCGCTTACAAGGGGTTTGGCTCAATTAACATGTCACGGCCATGACAGATTTTGACTTTTGATTCTTCCGTGGGAAATCCGTCCCAAATCCGTCCGAAAACAAAAATAAATCCGTCCACAATCCGTCCGAAAAATAACCAACAAAATCACAGCATCCGTCCCAAATCCGTCCGAAAACAAAAATAAATCCGTCCGAAATCCGTCCGAAAAATAACCAACAAAATCACAGCATCCGTCCCAAATCCGTCCGAAAACAAAAATAAATCCGTCCGAAAATAACCAAAATCCGGATTTCCACTTTGTCGAAATCCGTCCGTAAATATTTTCGAACGGAATTTGGGACGAATTTTATAATTTCCCACGGGGCTTTTTCGGACGGGTGCCATTCCGTCCGAAATCCGTCCGAAATGAATTATCCGTCCGAAATCCGTCCGAAATTTGTCCAATTTCCGTCCGAAAATCCGTCCGAAAAAGATGGATTTCTAGTAGTGCTCAACATGATATGATAAGGGGATTTACAATATTAATAAAATATAAAAATATTTTATATATAATAATTAAAGTATAATAAAACATAATATGATTACAAAAAAAGATATAATAAAATATAAAATATTTAAAATGATAAAAATATTAATAATTAATTTTAAAAATTGTTGTTATTTTGTCACAAGACTAATTTTGTTATTTTTTATTAATTTAAAAAAAATGAAAAATATAAAAATTATTTTAACAATTTAACCACATGTAAAGTAAAAACTAAAAAGAATATTTAAAATTATAAAAAATTAATTTAAGTTAAACAATATATTTTGGTGCTCAAGTTAAACAATATTTTAAAAATTTAAAAAATTATATGTAATTTTATCACAATGCTAATTTTGTTTTTTTTATGTATTTAAAAAATGAAAAACATATAAAAAAAAGTAAAATCTAATAAAATATGAAAACATTTAGAATAAAAACGAAAATTTTAAAATTCATACTAAAATTAAATTTTATCCAGTTGGTTATCTGGTGGATACCAAATGTCGGATATGATAACAGTTTATCTTACTCATATCCTATCATACTCATATCCTATCATACTCATATCCCGTTCTCTTATTCTATCCGTCCCTATCCTATCCTGATCACCAAACAAGCCCTTAAAAGATTGAATAATCCACAACCAGGAACTGGATACACATAAATATATTTGGACTAGCTTATTTTAGAATCATAAAAGCTTTTTCTCAGAAAATGTTCAAGCGATAACTTTTAGCTGAAAAGCTGTTTCCATTGAAAGTAAAGTAATTAAACACTTATACTACTTCTTCTAGCTCCAAGCAAAGAAGATAAGCAATTAAGCCAACAACGGGTATATATCTAAGATACTTGACTAAAACAACCTTGCTTTCCTGGATATTCTGAAGGTTGTCACCAATCAACCAAGGCTGGAAAATAATGTAAAGACATATATCCCATATGAAGGCATAGGCCAGCCTTTCTGATCCTAGGTAACCAACCAAGAATTCCCATCTTTCTGCCATGCCTCCAAAATTTGCATCTGCTCGACCAAATAGAGCCCACAATAGAGATAAAAGACATGCACTTCCACCAATAAGTCCAACAAAAGAGGCACCATTTGTCATCACAGAACCCAATTGTGAACGTTTGCTAGGAACACTGTCATCATCAGCATCGTTCAACCGGATAGCCATATATGGGATCAAAAATGCTGGCATCATAAATAAGAGTTAAGACGATTAAAAAGCAGTTACATTACATCATACATAAAGTATAAATAAGTTGAGATTAAAACGTACACGGACATCTTTCATATATTTGAAAATTAAAGTAAGTCAGTAACCTCCTTCATCTCAAAGTTCCCTTATTTTTTTTCATTTTCATTCCAAAAGATTACCATATCTTATAGTTGTTCATCACTATTTGACACCAGAGCAATGAAAAGAATTTTCATGCAAAGAGAGTTCTATGAAACATACTGTTTGTCAGGAACATTTGCAGGCCCCAGAGTACATCTAGAGAACCCTTGTATCTGTCTCTCTTACGATCAGTGAACAGCAAAGGGGCAAACATTAACGTCCAGCCGATCACAAAGTTGAATAGTCCTTCAGACATCTGAAGCAACAAAATGGCCAACATCAGAGAGACTTTCCAATCAAATGGTGTAAATTTGGTGCCAATAATATTTACTTTGTGCAGTGATACTTACAGGATGAAGAACTGGAGCCTCGATCAGACGAATGCCAACTACTCTACCAAAATCATCAGTGCAGTAATCATTAAAGAGCAATGATAACCCAGATATATTTTTTTTAAAACCACAAATATTAAAAAACGGCACAACAAAATTCAGTTCTGTCTGATTCTGAACATAATAGCTGACTTGAAAGTTCCACATGTTGCTTTTGTATTAAATAACCTCACACATTAAGGAAGCATGTAGCCAAATCATATATTTGTTCTCAACATGAACACCGATACTTTGCAATCACGGATAAGATACCAGTAAGATTGTTTTGTTTGAGAAATCGGAACAAAAAGAATATATGCACATAAACCTTCACTGAAGCAATTAACAGTCACTTCTGCATGAACCGATAAACAGAAAGGATTATATACAACACTTTTCTGGTAAAGAATATGACATATGACATATCATAAAGGATTCACTCAAATTTATCTGCATAGGATCAATTTCCTAGAAGCATGCATTCATAACCTTGTTGTGAGTCATCTCATGGCATCAGAAACTGTCTGTGTTACATGCCAATATAAAAGTTTGGCAACATTGAATTTTCATATACACATGGAGAAAAGGAACCAAAGTGAATAAATCCTATCAAACAAACTGAGGCAACATTGCTATAGCAAGCTTCCCCTCTCCAAATTCCCTGAATAGAAAGGAGGACAAGAAAAGGGAGAGATCCCTTTGAATAGCAAATAAAGTAATTTTAAAATTTATGAGAATATTTTCGTGACTCTCAGATTCACAAACTGATAAGTGGAAAAAAGAACAAAGTCTTCCTTTCACTAAACACGGTGACTGAAAACTAGTTTATTGACAAAAATAGTTATATGAGTATAATGGTAGAAAAGGTAAAATAACGAAAGTCATACTTATATGACAACGGAATGCTCATAAATTCATCCAAAGTGACAAGAATGAAGAAAGCAAAAGCAGTCAGCTCAGTAATCATTTATTAAATGTAATCAGCAATAGGTGTACGTACCAAAGTTCATCAAAGGCAGGATGAAAAAGAAATTGAGAGAAAGACCCACAAGAGAGTTAATTGTGTCCGAACTGATGGCCCATACAGGATCTCCCTGTTACAACACAGGTTAATTTTCAGGTTTTAAATCAAATCAATCTCTCAGGTATAACATATCGAAGAAAAAAATTAATTGACCCCCTTGAGACTTGGCTTATTTACATCCAACACTCCTCTCATTTTAGAAATTACACTGACCTCCCTTACCCCCTCAAGTCAATTAGCATTTAACATTACACTTACCTCCTTTATTTTCAAGAGTATCGGGTATAATATAGCAAAACCTCAACCTCAAGGGAGGTTAATGAAACTCAACAAAACTCAATCATCATCCTTAACTCGCCACCCACAATGACAGTGATATTAAAAATAAAAGTCTATAATGGATAGCAAAAGCAAATGCCAAATGGTCACACGGAGTCAAAAGATCTTTTGTCAATTGCACATGTTTAGCTATGTGATGCAAGTTCGGTTTACATTTCAAAGTTGCAATGACTTTCAATTATATGTGTCTCCAGAAACTAAAGATTAGCCTAACACTTCAATTATTGCAATTTACGGTTTAATGAAAACAAATATTTGTATAAAATTAAGTAGTACTGAAGGTGTCAATTAAATCGGATATATAAATTTACCCCCTTTTCAAAACGGATATATTAACAAATTTCAGGAGATGTCACACTGATGGTACTATTTCTTGAAAAAAATCTTCCAGCAATACTGAGAAAGGCTGCTAGCACACACGTAACATGTAATGGGCATATGACAGTCAAGTGTTGACATTATTCACTCCCTCTCTGTACCTCGCTGGGACAGTGTCATCCCTCGTAGCTAGCTGAGTCACTGTGGCATTGAGTCAAAGAAACACCATGTTGGGTGGTGCCTTCTTCCTTGAGGTGATGACCTTAATGGAGGGTACTTGGGTGGCAAAGTGAGGGTGAGGTTGAGTTTTTGTTGTTGGTTTCATTGACCTCCCTTGAAGTTTTGCGATATTACAGCTGATACCCCCGTTGGGGTAAGTGTACTTTTAATGGCTAGTTAACATCAAGGGGGTAAGTGTAATGACAAGGTTAGGTTAATTTCTGAAACAAGATGGGTGTCAAGTGTAATTAAGCCAAACCTTAGGGATGGTCGTCATAATTTCTCCTATATCAAATAAATAAATAAATCATATGCAATACAACAATTCAAAACCTCCAGGTTACTAAAGCAAAGTAAGAGAGAAAGAAGTTTTGTCAACAAAGCCATATAAACAACTTCCTATATAATTATATGATTATGATGATGGCCTTTGGAGAGTTCAAGTAGCCAAGTTAACAAGTCAAAATAGGAAGCATGATAACCAGCATTATTTCATAGTTTGCATAAATTAGTCCAAAAATTCAAATCACTCGAGTGTTATGTAGCTAAAAGAAACATACATTCAAGATAGCACATCCAATTGCACAAGATACTAACCCTGTGTTTGGAAAAGATGTATCCAGCATGCAATTCATTTTAAGCGTGTATTTTGTTCTATCCAAAATCTGGAATTTCAAATAACCGATAAGGTGACTGAATTTCGAAATTCCTTCACTAGGTCTCTCTGTCTCGCCATGACACTCTACCCGCTGCTTCTCATGGATATCATGGCCTCTGATTCACACTGAAACAACCAATCACCCCCCAAAAAAAAAAAAAAAAATCATCCTCAATTCCTCACTCATCATCATCAATCCCAGCTCATCATGATGAATCTGGTGTCATCACATGAACAACAGCGAGTACAAGATGGTTTGGTCAAACGGTTTGACAACCTCCTGTAATGGATTCTCCTCAAGAAGCAAGAAGCCCTCATTCACACTTCTATTTCCACCATTTTCTTAGCAAGGCCATAGCTGCAATTTTTTCAAATTGTTCCTCAATAGGTGCTAAATGAAAGCTTATCATTTTATTTACCCCAAGAAAATGCCAATGCTTAGGTATTAGGTTTCAGTTTCAATATTCTATAAATGATAGCAATTGAAGTACATCATTTTACTTTCTGTGTATTTTAAATGGATTAAATTGCAATGCACTATCATCTAGAGATATTTTATACTTTCAAGTTTCAACAACTGTATGTTGAAACATCATATAAAATGTTTGACTCTTATAAAAGTCACACGTGAGGTAATTTATAATTAATTGACAATGAGGGAACAACAATATATCAAAATTAAACTCATTTTAAAACACAAACTAAGATAACATGCATCACCAAAAAGGGTAGGAGCAAAAACTGAAAAAAGGGGACATATACATACAGGTGCATAAGGAAGCAAGAAGAGCCACAAGATATAAATACCCTCAGCAACCCACAACGCTATTCGGAGCACTCTCCTTGAATTCCCATCGCCCTCTTCCGCCGATGATGACGTGGCTAACGCCGTGGGTTTACGGCGAGCCGCGTGGCATGAAAGGGTCCTCTGTTTTGGAACGAGTGGTTTTGTCGAGAACCAATGGGTGGAGCTGAGAGCGTTGTGAACTGGTTTTGGCTTGTGTGGTTGGGGAAGATAGAGTGAAGATTTTGGGGCTAAGGGTTTGGATGAAAAAAGGAAGGAGCACAGAAATGTTGGGGACGACGTCGTGGTGCTCGTCGTCGTCGTCATCATATCTTCATATAAAAAGTGGTCCAGAATTCAGAGATAAATAGTACGAAAGAGAATGCTACTGCTCACTTCCAAGTTTAAGAAGGCGAGGGTAAATTCGGTAACGAATCTCAATACATTCGAAACAAAATGCTGTAAATAATCGACGTTTTTTTTCTTTTTCAAGAACCCTATTTTAAAAGTTAACTCCCTTATTACCTCACTCCCAAAATCATATACATATATACCCCTTTTTATTTTCTATACGTGAATGTCAATCACCACTTCCCTTTTATAATTATTATTATTATTTTTAAACATTGAGAAGTCGTAATTTTCAAATACGACTTCTCTTCATCAAATTTTTTTTCCGTATAAAATAATTTAATTAAGAATTTTGTTAATTAATTTTTAACTCTGATTAATTAGGCTATTTAAGTTGATTATTGTGTTGATTGGTATATTAAAAAGTCAATTTTTATTTAATGATTAATTTTATGAATAAAAATAGTAATTAAAAATATTAAACATCAATTAATTAGATAGTTTTAATTCTTAAATCCAGTTACTTAATATGTTAATTATACGGTATACAAATAAAATATGTGATTACAACATAAATTTGAGAATTAAATACATTAACCATTAATATTAAGAAACGAAAGCCTAAATTAAAAACAATAATGAAAACCATAAATTAAAATCCTAATAACACTATCAACACAGAAAACCAATCCCCAAGGTGGTGTCCAGTTCCACAACGTGTTCGACGTCTGTTACGTGGTGGAAGTTACCTGCGTTGCGGGACAACTTCTTGATCATCGTCACCGGCGGTTGGCTCATCTTGCTGCACAGGCTCATTTTGATTTAAGTTTGATGCTGGCATCGACAAGTTATGGAATTGTTCTCCGGTATACAGCATCGAAGAACTTCCAAACCCACTCATGTGGGGGAAAGCTGGCTCGCCAAATGAGTACATGCTGTCTATGTATCTTTGTCCCGACGCTGGTGTACTGAGATCTGCACCGAATAAATTGCTGACAAATTCATCGTCACTTGAGGCGTATGAGAGTCGAAGATTGCCGGTCCATTGGGGAGGAGGCTCTTGGTCTGGGGTAGTGTTCACGAAAGATTCAGTTTGAGGTTACTGGGCTTCAAACCGCACTGTGTAGGCATCTGGTAGGCTTGGTTGTCGTGGTGTTGTTTGCCTTGCACGCCGTTGTGAAGGCACTTGGTGGACTGCAGCCGAGGTTTCACCAACATTAGGTTGACGTCAACCCCGTCCAGCTCGTCGTGGGTCTCGCAGTTGTTGGTGAATTGACAGGTAAGGCCTGAAATTTTGCCTAAACCACGTCATATACTAGGCTGTATGAGATAGTGGATCCTGAATAGGTTGCCCTTGGACCACGTTCTCTCTACGATTCCTCCAGTATGGCAGATACCCTTCGTGTCTTTCCAGCCAATTTGTGTAATGTTGATCCCTTATTTCAAGGTTGTGTTCGATATCCAAATCATTAGGTGGTTCGGGTATGTCCTGTTGGATGCCAAACTGGAGCTTTACCTTATCTGTTTGGTGCCATTCAATCATAGAGAAACAGATCAACACAGTACAAGCACTTCATGATCCGCTGTCTCTGAATGCTCTGGTTGGCAGGACATTCCGATAACTTTCACACGACGTCCACAAAAACTGAAAGATAAAAGCATGATCAGTAATATTAAGCATGATGGCAGCAAGTACAAGTGAATATTTTTGACTGTGACATATTCAACTTGGTCAGGTCCCATGTGATCAATCGTTGTTCTGTAATCGGAAACAGAGTGTTGAGGAGTTCCGGTATATTGCAGCCTCCCCCCACTCCATCTAGTAAATAAGCATTTTTAAGTCAGTCCACTATTTAGAAACTAAAGTAGATCTAATGTAAGATAATTTTTAATTAACCTGTGTGCCAGCGCCCATGTCGCATCACAGGGGCACCACGATGCAATGAAGGGCATCCAATACCATGCTCAGGACTATAGCAGTAGAAGACAACCACCCATTGAAAGGGCACCGGGTAAGGTTGCACGACACATTTCTTTGTAAAGGCATGCCAAACATGCTTATCCCCAACTGTAGCGGCCAGCCTGCTGAAGATCTCGCAGCAAAGGCAGGTACATATGGTGGACTCTGTTGTTTGATTTGTTAGGTATGAACAACCCCCGGATCAAGCGCAGTATGTTCACTCTGCAATGCACCTCAACATCGAAGGGTGTTGCTTCATCTGGAAGAGTTGCAAAGGTTTCTTCCAACCATCTAACCTTTACGGTAGAGCCCTCCTTCTGATCTTCAGGAGGCACCACACCCAGCAGTTCGGCACAGAGTTGATCAAAATCCAAATAACTGGGGTCAATAACTGGTAATCTGCTAACTTTCAGACCCAGTTGAAGCGCAACATCCTCCATGGTTATCGTGCATTCACCCACAGGAAGATGAAACATGTGTTTCAGGCCTCCACCTTTCAAGCATTGCGTTATCAAGGTCATGTCAATCCTGCAGTGACCGCCTTTCGCAGGCATCAATAACCTAGCTTCCTACAACAACGGTTCAATTTGATGGTTCGGAGGGGAAATGCTATGCAAGTGGCCTTTAATGCTCACATTTTGAGGGTTTTGGAATAAAAAAAATGTTAACTGGATTACTAAATAACGTAAGTTGCATAATATTATAGCTAACGTTATTAAACACTGGCTACCAGTTACCTTTTCACTGTTGGTGGTTGATCGGTGAACGTGTTGCAGCTTGAGCAACGGTTGAGCCTCCATTGAAATGACTTCGGGTTATGAGGAAGACAAAGAATTTAGGAGTAGCTGCTGAATATGACTCTCTCCACGGAGAATGGTTTGTTTCTGAATGAATGAGGCATCCGGGTTTATAGAGTTTACGGGACCGATCTGGGCCGTTCATTTCGTCGGTTCAATCTAGCCCGTTCATTTCCATTGGTAGAAAACGACAAAAATGTCATCGTCCAGTCACTTTCCCCACGCGTGCGTCATCGTCATGTCACCGTCGGCAGCTACGGGACAGCTCACGTAACGTGATTGCGGGTCCCACTCGTCATTTTCATGTCACCATCGGCATCTACGGGACAACACACGCTGTCCGAGGGTGGGCCCCGAGCATCATCGTGGGGTCAACGAACGTGATATTAACTTATTTCACCAGAGCCATATACTATAAAGACAATAAACATTCATATTCTACAAATTTATCAAAGAGTTACAAGAGCAGATGGAGTTACAAGACTTAAACACACACCAACATAAAACTAGATAACTGCGACCTGAACAAATACTTAAACATACACCAACAGAAAACTAGATAACTGCGACAAGAACAAAGTGTTTGTTGATTCATTCAGACCCACTAGATCCAGATGGCCTCCTAAGCAAGGCCAATATCTCGTTAGGGGAACGTCCCAACATAGCATATAACTCAATAGGGCCCGCCCTCCTGTGTTCATTAAACACAGCAAACATGTGGCGTACATCGTCATCCCTCGCTACTGTCATTTCACTGAAGTGGAAACCCCTCCCGGTGTTTATCGTTATCCCACAGCCATTGCTTCTGGGTATATCCGATATCACCAGCTCTATCTTGCCTCCGATGATGAGGTAGCAATGAAGTTTGACATGTTTATCGAAAATTGCAGAAACCTCGGCGTAACAACTATTGAGGTATACGCTAACATGGAGGATGCTTACAATTTTGACCCCCATGTTGGTTCATCCAACCTTCAAGCCATTGATCTTAATGCCCCCACACAAGACTTCTACGCAAACTTTTCCGAACCAGAACCCTACCACACAACCATTCCTTTTGGCTCACAATACGACTGGGGGGGGTGAACAGCATCTTACAGTCACCCCCAGTGTTTGATCCCGCACAAACATACCCTCCATTTGAACACCCACAAACATACCATTCATTTGACCAAGCAACCCCTGCCTACACATCCCTTCCACTCGAACCATCATCGGCACTCCCAGCAAGTAATGTAGCCGGACTTCACAAGGAAGAAGTCGGTCATTTTAGCGACGACGACGATGAACTTCTTGAATTCGACGATGATGATGCCCTTGACGTCGAAAATGAGGCGGTCCCCTTATCCACAGCTCCTTCATACGACGCATCCCCACACATGCATAATGTCAATTTCGACCAGTCAGTGTATTATGAGGGATACGGCCATGCTCTGACTGTTGAGTCACCGGCAAGTGTACCGGGTCGTCGCAAGTAATAAAATAACACGGTAAGAAATTATCGAGGTCGAACACAAGGATTGGGGTACCAATTCTACCAATTCGCAGGAAATCCAATACGTTGGTCAAGTAATAGAAGGTGGTTGAGGGAGAGAAAATATAAGGTCGCAAATCAATCAACTAATCAAGTAAAATAATTAACTAAAAATCTGAAATTAAAATGTCCAATGTCACAAATCCACCTACCCAATATGCATTCCCAAGCGATGATGAATTCCTCCCTAAGTTCAATTACAATGTCAACCGGGACCCCCAAATTCTCCTAAATCCACTGTCGTGCTCATTAGGACGTATTCGAAGATTGGATTAATTACTTACTAGGTCTCATAATCCTAATCATCAAACTCTGTTAATTCTTGTTCCCTATAAGGTTGCACCGATCTCCTACTCACTCTCGTGCAATATTCGATCGATGATCCCAATTCAAGTTCTAAATGCGAATCGCTGACTAAGCCTCATCAACGTTAACAAGTCAATCACGCATGCATATGATCAACACAATCAAATCAGAATTGGAAAACATTAATTGAGAAAAATGGAGAAAGACATACATCACATCGAATCTACACTGCCATGGGTGGCTTCATTATTCCCTCAGACGAGGGGATTAGTTCCTCATGCTCATAGACAAACAATCGGACATAACCTCCATAGTAAAATAAGAAAAAGAAGAAGGGAGACGCAGCTCCAAAGAGACAAGAAACTGGCCTAAACACTACTATATACAAGTGGAAAAATACAAGGATTCGGATCCCCCCAAAAGCTCCCTCTTCTGATTTGAAACAGCCTATAAATAGGGATTCTGGTTCTCGGCCGCTCGTGGGGCGAACAAACTTTCGCGAGGCAAACATTAGTTTTGGCGCGCTTTCAATTTGGATTCTCGCGAGGCGAGAGTATGTTCGCGTGGCGAGTCTTCAAACCTTAATCTGTCACAGCCGTGACCTTCATCACGGCTAGGCCGTGATGGTCTCTGTCTTCCAGGGTCTTCAAACTCTCGCGGGGTGATAAGCCTTTGGCTTATCTAGTTTTATAACTAGATGGACTGTGGTTTTTGTGCAAATTATTCGAGTTCAATCTCGTTTTCGCCCAAATTTGGCCTTGTTTTGTTCCTAAGTAGACTTTTACTCGTTCTAGGCATTTTTAATAGTTTTTAGTCTATTTTGAATAGAATTACGCTTTTTGATTCTTTTTATTGTTTCAGGTTAGAAGTGAAACTCCGGGAGTCAAGGAAAGTCAAGAAATAGTGGAAATTGCCATTCTGGAGATGCTCGCCTCACGAGTGTATGCTCGCCCCGCGAGTCTGAAGATCAGCTAAGCAGCAACGTCATCAATTCTGTCTCACCCCGCGAGAATATCCTCGCCTCGCGAATCATGAAGACCTGCAAGACAGAGACCATCACGGCCTAGCCGTGATGAAGGTAACGGCTGTGACAGATTAAGGTTTGAAGTCTCGCCCCGCGAGAGTTTGAAGACCCTAGAAGACAGAGACCATCACGGCCTAGCCGTGATGAAGGTCACGGCTGTGACAGATTGAAGTTGGAAGGCTCGCCCCGCGAATACACTCTCGCCTCGCGAGAATCCAAAATTGAAAGCGCGCCAAAACTAATGTTCGCCTCGCGAAAGATGGTTCGCCCTACGAGCGACCGAGAACCAGAATCCCTATTTATAGGCTGTTTCAGATCAGAAAGGAGGATGGAAGTTTTAGCCACTGTTTTAGATCAGATTTGGTGCGAATCCTTGTTATTCTGGAGCTGCGTCTCCCTTCTCTTTTCTTTTCTTATTTTATTATGGAGATTATTGCCGATTGTTTGTGTGTCGTCACGGGCATGAGGAACTAATCCCCTCGTCCGAGGGATCAATGAAGCCGCCCATGGCGGTATAGTGTTCATGTGATGTATGTTTTTCTCTCCTTCTCTCAATGAATGTTTTCCAATTCTGATTTGAATGCGTTGATCATATGTATTGCGTGATTAACTAGTTAAATGTGTTTGAGGCCAATCGGCGATTCGCGTTTTAGAACTTGGATTGGAATCACTAATCGAATAATGAGCACGACAATGGATTTAGGAGATTAGTGCAACCTTATAGGGAACAAGAATTAATAGAATTCGAGATTAGGATTATGAGACCTAGTAAGTAATTAATCCAATCGTCGAATACGTCCTATTGAGCACGACAGTGGATATAGGAGAAATTGGGGGTCCCGGTTGACATTATAATTGAACTTAGGGAGGAATTCATCATCACTTGGGTACTATACATGATTGGGTAGGTGGATTTGAGACCTTGGATATTTTAATTTCTGATTTTAAAACCTTAGCTTTATTTGATTTCTTATTTGAATTGCGACATTAATCTCTCTCTCTCAACCACCTTCTTTTACTTGACCAAACGCATCGGATTTCCCACGGATTAGTCGAATTGGTAGCCCAATCCTTGTGTTCGACCTCGGTAATTTCTTACCGTGTTTATTTTATTACTTGCGATGACCCAGTACACTTGCCGGTGTCTCACCAAATTTTTGGCGCCGTTGCCGGGGATTGGCACAACCAATTTTCCTAATTTTTAGGAAATTTGATTGATTGGTTAAGTTGATTTTATTTTTATTTTTCTGTTATTTCCTTATTATCTCTCTCTACTTCTTTGATTCCACTTGGTCTTGCCTTGTTTTGTATGCGAGGTACACGAGGGAATGCTTCTGGGTTGCGAATATTGTAATGGAGACCATGACACTTGGAGCCGTCCTTTCTACTCCTCTCAAGAATATGTGGACTCATGCCATAATTTCTATGACAGCGTGCCCCAGGACAACTATCAGAGTTAGAATCAGTATTGGGGTTATATGAGTAGAGACCATCCGGATTTCGTTTGGAGTAATGATGGCGATGGTCTAGCCTGGCAACCACAACCTCAACAGAATTGGCAACCACAACCTTGGGAGTTGGCTTTTGAGAAGATGAATGCGGCAATGGAAAAGATGGTAATCAACACAGAGAAGGTGAATACGAAAGTTGACAAGTTGGCGACTCATACAGGGATGGCACTTCAGAATCTAGAGATGCAGATTGCCCAGCTTGCAAAGCAACTAAATGAGCCTCTCCCAGACACTCTCCCAGGTGATACTGAGAACAACCCTAAGAACCTATGCGAAGCCATAACAACTAGAAGCGGTAGGGTGTTGGGATCTGATTTGGATGCAACTAGTTCTCAGGAAGTTGAGGAAGAACCACCACATGTTGAGGAAGAGCAACTTGAAGAAGAGGAGTTGATAAGTGACAAGGCACCGGAGCAAGGGGGTAGAGATCAAAATGAAGATAAAGTGGTAGTAGACTCCACCATGCTTGCCAAGCAACCTGAAATTGCTGCATTAGATAAATATGTTGGCTTGCATGCATGTGTGGACACTGGTAAGTTAGACCCTCCCACTTGTCTGGCACACTTCCTCGAGAAAACGCCATTTGACCCGCGAGGAAGTGAGTTCATAATTACAGAGGTCAAGGGAGTTTTCACACTCAGGCTAGATGGAAGTATGGATAGAGTCGTATTGCTTCTGCAAGGGCCACTTCACAAACCATGGGATCTGGGTGGAGGATTTGATATGATGAGCGTCTCTTGGCCCTTGTACCACAGGCTATGTGATCCAGGTGGATGCTTCTTAATAAGTCAGGCTCGGGACGTTAAACAAGCGCTACTTGGGAGGCAACCCAAGCTAGGTATCCTTTGGTTTTAGTTTCTGTCATTTTCATTGATTTAAAAAAAAAAAAAGAGCATGATTCGCCACGCGAATCCACAATGGCCCCGCGAGACAAGCCCTGAATCTCAGAGGCTCACTCACGTTTCTGTCTCGCGCCGCGAGGTCTACTTTCGCCTCACGATTCTGGGCATCAGCATCTGTTGGAATTCCAGATTCGCCTCGCGAGATACTACTCGCCTCGCTATTCTGGAAAGTGTGAATAACAATTTTCCAGATTCACCTCGCGAGTTGTCTCTCGCCTCGCGAATCTGCACTTAAGGTTTTAATTTGCAGGAGTTCTTCCAGGATGGTATGCAACAGAAGGGAGCCCGTGAGACCAATTGGATGAGGAGGCAACCATGGAAACCTGACCAGGGAGTACACTCTCCTTTCCTCACTTTTGCTTTTATTTTTATTTTTGTTTTTGTTTTTGTTTGTCACTCTTGAATAATTTGAGAAGATCAAGAGTTTATGTATGAATGTGTGTCGGCAAGCTTGTTGGATTTTAATTAAATTAAGCATAGATTGATTGCATGAATTATTTTGACCATTGATGATTTCCCCCTAGGTTCTGAAAATAGAAAATTGATCCCCATGTGAAAAATTGAAAATTGAACTTTGAGAATTTTATTGTGATTACTTGATTTATGATAAGTTTGGGGTGAGGGGGTGCACACACTAGGAATTGTATCTCGGTCAAACAATTTGCAAAATGTCCAGGTGAGGATTTGAGCCTCCAACTTTGTTTTTGATTGTGTGAATCACTGTTAAGTTGCACTTCCCCGGATTTGCTTGAATCTTTTCATGGTTTGCATGTTTATGTGTTGCATCAAATGATTTAGGCAATTTTCTTTGAATAACTAATTGGCCTAAAAAGGACCATCCCTAATGCATGTTTCCTAGTTAGCCACATTGAGCCTAATTAGCCTATTGTTTCTTGATGACCCTATATTACAAGCCAAAAATCTGAAAAACCATGTTAACCCAATCTTAGGATTAGGAGAGCATGGAAGCGTAGCAAGAGAAGGGTTGTGAGGAACTAAGTTTGGGGTGGCTACAAGGTGGTGTGTCATTTTGGGTTGAGAAAAAGAAAAAATAAAGGTTGATTTAAAAAAAAAACTGCCAAAAGAAAAGGGGCAAAACAGAAAAAAAAATAGCAAGGAAAAGGTTGTAGTCACCCGAGGCAAAAAGAAAAATAGAAAAAGGAATTTGAGTGGAAAATGTGTTTAATGCTCATGCTCTCTTAGTTCCTAGGGACTTAAGCCTAGTATCCTTGAATATCCTACCCTCATCCAGGCCTCATTACAACCTTGATAAGACCTTCTGATGTTGCATGCATGTTTTTGTGGGAACCATTTTTAAGATGAAAATCAAATTCATGGGAAGTGCTCTTGATATGTGAAGTGGAGTGAAAAGTTGATAGCCTAGACACAATTGAGCGAATGAGTGAAATTTTACATACCCTTGTGAGGAAGACAGTTGTTTGAAATTGGTGATCTTCCTTTTGTGTGTGACCCTGATCCTCAACTTAGATTAATGATTGCATGAATGATGAAGTTCTCAATTGTTTAAAGTAAATGAATGTGGGGATTACGTTGATGTAGGGGGGGCAATCATTGGCGAAAAAAAAAACTGTTTTGAGTGCATGAAATTTGTGCGAAATCGATTGATTCCCTTAAGCTTGCCAAGTCTTGAGTCGTTTTTGAGTTTTAGCTTGCTTGGGGACAAGCAAGGTTTAAGTTTGGGGTGTTTTGATAAGCCTTTGGCTTATCTAGTTTTATAACTAGATGGACTGTGGTTTTTGTGCAAATTATTCGAGTTCAATCTCGTTTTCTCCCAAATTTGGCCTTGTTTTGTTCCTAAGTAGACTTTTACTCGTTCTAGGCATTTTTAGTAGTTTTTAGTCTATTTTGAATAGAATTACGCTTTTTGATTCTTTTTATTGTTTCAGGTTAGAAGTGAAACTCCGGGAGTCAAGGAAAGTCAAGAAATAGTGGAAATTGCCATTCTGGAGATGCTCGCCCCGCGAGTCTGAAGATCAGCTAAGCAGCAACGTCATCAATTCTGTCTCGCCCCGCGAGAATATCCTCGCCTCGCGAATCATGAAGACCTGCAAGACAGAGACCATCACGGCCTAGCCGTGATGAAGGTAACGGCTGTGACAGATTAAGGTTTGAAGTCTTGCCCCGCGAGAGTTTGAAGACCCTGGAAGACAGAGACCAACACGGCCTAGCCGTGATGAAGGTCACGGCTGTGACAGATTGAAGTTGGAAGGCTCGCCCCGCGAATACACTCTCGCCTCGCGAGAATCCAAAATTGAAAGCGCGCCAAAACTAATGTTCGCCTCGCGAAAGATGGTTCGCCCCGCGAGCGACCGAGAACCAGAATCCCTATTTATAGGCTGTTTCAGATCAGAAAGGAGGATGGAAGTTTTAGCCACTGTTTTAGATCAGATTTGGTGCGAATCCTTGTTATTCTGGAGCTGCGTCTCCCTTCTCTTTTCTTTTCTTATTTTATTATGGTGATTATTGCCGATTGTTTGTGTGTCGTCACGGGCATGAGGAACTAATCCCCTCGTCCGAGGGATCAATGAAGTCGCCCATGGCGGTATAGTGTTCATGTGATGTATGTTTTTCTCTCCTTCTCTCAATGAATGTTTTCCAATTCTGATTTGAATGCGTTGATCATATGTATTGCGTGATTAACTAGTTAAACGTGTATGAGGCCAATCGACGATTCGCGTTTTAGAACTTGGATTGGAATCACTAATCGAATAATGAGCACGATAGTGGATTTAGGAGATTAGTGCAACCTTATAGGGAACAAGAATTAATAGAATTCGAGATTAGGATTATGAGACCTAGTAAGTAATTAATCCAATCGTCGAATACGTCCTATTGAGCACGACAGTGGATATAGGAGAAATTGGGGGTCCCGGTTGACATTATAATTGAACTTAGGGAGGAATTCATCATCACTTGGGTACTATACATGATTGGGTAGGTGGATTTGAGACCTTGGATATTTTAATTTCTGATTTTAAAACCTTAGCTTTATTTGATTTCTTATTTGAATTGCGACATTAATCTCTCTCTCTCAACCACCTTCTTTTACTTGACCAAACGCATCGGATTTCCCACGGATTAGTCGAATTGGTAGCCCAATCCTTGTGTTCGACCTCGGTAATTTCTTACCGTGTTTATTTTATTACTTGCGACGACCCGGTACACTTGTCGGTGTCTCACCACGGGGCGAGAATCTTCTCGTGGGGCGAGACAGAATTGATGATGTTGCTGCTTAGCTGATCTTCAGGCTCGCGAGGCGACCATCCACTCGCGGGGCGAGCATCTCCAGAATGGCAATTTCCACTATTTCTTGACTTTCCTTGACTCCCGGAGCTTCACTTCTAACCTGAAACAATAAAAAGACACAAAAAGCGTAATTCTATTCAAAATAGACTAAAAACTACTAAAAAATACCTAGAACGAGTCAAAGTCCAACTTAGGAACAAAACAAGGCAAATTTGGGTGAAAACGAGAGTGAACTCGAATAATTTGCACAAAAACCACAGTCCATCTAGTTATAAAACTAGATAAGCCAGAGGCTTATCAAAACACCCCAAACTTAAACCTTGCTTGTCCCCAAGCAAGCTAAAACTCAAAAAGGACTCAAGACTTGGCAAGCCTAAAGGAATCAATCGATTTCGCACAAATTTAATGCAATCAAAACAGTTTTTCTCCAATGATTTCCCCCTTTGCATCAATGTAATCCCCACATTCATTTACTTGAAACAATTGAGAACTTCATCATTCATGCAATCATTAATCTAAGTTGAGGATCAGAGTCACACACAAAAGGAAGATCACCAATTTCAAACACTTGCCTTCCTCACAAGGGTATGTAAAATTTCACTCATTCGCTCAAATTCGTCTAGGCTATCAACTTTTCACTCAAATTCACATTTCAAGCGCACTTCCCATGAATTTGATTTTCATCTCAAAAATGGTTCCCACGAAAACATGGTTGCACATCAAAAGGTCTTATAAAGGTTGTAATGGGGCCTGGCTGAGGGTAGGATAATCAAGGATACTAGGCTTAAGTCCCTAGGAACTAAGAGAGCATGAGCATCTGACGCATATTCTACTCAAATTCCTTTTTCCATTTTTCTTTTTGCCTCGGGTGACTACAACCTTTTCCTTGCTATTGTTTTTTTGTTTTGCCCCTTTTTCTTTGGCAATTTTTTATTTTTTTTTTGCCTTGGGATTCAACCTTTATTTTTCTTTTTCTCACCCCAATATGACACATCACCTTGTAGCCACCCCAAACTTAGTTTCTCACAATCCTTCTCTTGCTAAGCTTCCATGCTCTCCTAACCCTAAGATTGGGTTAACATGGTTTTTCAGATTTTGGCTTATAATAGAGGGTCATCAAGAAACAATAGGCTAATTAGGCTCAACGGGGCTAACTAGGGAACATGCATTAGGGATGGTTCTTTTTAGGCCAAGTAGCTATTCAAAGAAAATTGCCTAAATCATTTGATGCAACACATAGACATGCAAACCATGAAGAGATTCAAGCAAATTCAGGAAAGTGCAACATGAAAGTGATTCACACAATCAAAAACAAAGTTGGAGGCTCAAATCCTCACTGGACATTTTTGAAATTTGTTTGACCGAGATACAATTCCTAGTGTGTGCACCCCCTCACCCCAAACTTATCATAAATCAAGTAATCACAATAAAATTCTCAAAGTTCAGTTTTCAATTTTTCACATGGGGATCAACTTTCTATTTTCAGAACCTAGGGGGAAATCATCAATGGTCAAAATAATTCATGCAATCAATCTATGCTCAATTTAATTAAAATCCAACAAGCTTGCTGACACACATTCATACACAACACTCTTGATCTTCTCAAATTATTCAAGAGTGACAAAAAAAATAAAAAATAAAAAATAAAAACAAAAACAAAAGTGAGGAGAGGAGAGGGTGCTCCCTGATCAAGTTTCCATGGTTGCCTCCTCATCCAATTGGTCTCACGGGCTCCCTTCTGTTGCATAGCATCCTGGAAGAACTCCTGCAAATTAAAACCTTAAGTGCAGATTCGCGAGGCGATAGACCACTCGTGAGGCGAATCTGGAAAATTGTTATTCACACTTTCCAGAATAGCGAGGCGCGTAGTATCTCGCGAGGCGAATCTGGAATTCCAACAGATGATGGTGCCCAGAATCGCGAGGCGAAAGTAGACCTCGTGACGCGAGACATAAGCATGAGCAAGCCTCTGAGATTCAGGGCTTCTGTCTCGCGCGGCCACAGTGGATTCGCGTGGCGAATCAAGCTCTCTCTTTATATATATATATATAAATGACAGAAACTAAAAATAAAGGATACCTATCTTGGGTTGCCTCCCAAGTAGCGCTTGTTTAACATCCCGAGCTTGACTTATTAAGAAACATCCACCTGGATCCCATAGCCTGTGGTACAAGGGCCAAGAGATGCTCATCATGTGAGATCCTCCACCCGGATCCCATGGTTTGTGAAGTGGCCCTTGCAGAAGCAATACGACTCTATCCATAATTCCACCTGGCCCGTGTGTGAAAACTCCATTGACCTCTGCAAATATGAACTCACTTCCTCTCGGGTCAAATGGTGTTTTCTCGAGGAAGTGTGCCAGACAAGTGGGAGGGACTAACTTACCAATGTCCACACATGCATGCAAGCCAACATATTTATCCAATGGAGTAATTTCAGGTTGCTTGGCAAGCATGGTGAAATCCTCTACCACTTTATCTGCATTTTGATCTCTACCCCCTTGCTCCGTTGCCTTGTCACTTGTCAATTCCTCTTCCTTAGGTTGCTCTTCCTCAACATGTGGTAGTTCTTCCTCAACTTCCTGAGAACTAGTTGCATCCCCGTCAGATCCCAACACCCCACTGCTTCTAGTTGTTATGGCATCGCATTGGTTCTTAGGGTTGTTCTCGGTATCACCTGGGAGAGTGTCTGGGAGAGGCTCATTTAGTTGCTTTGCGAGTTGGGCAATCTGCATCTCTAGATTCTGAATTGCCAACCCTGTATGAGTTGCCAACTTGTCAATGGCTGTGCTTGTATTGATTGCAAACTTCTCAACTGCCGCATTCATCTTCTCCAGAGCCAACTCCCAAGGTTGTGGTTGCCAATTTTGTTGAGGTTGTGGTTGCCAGGCTAGACCACCGCCATCATTACTCCAAGCGAAATCCAGATGGTCTCCCCTCATATAACCCCAATACTGATTCTGACTCTGATAGTTGTCTGGGGCACGCTATCATAGAAATTATGGCATGAGTCCACATATTCTTGAGAGACGTAGAACGGACAGCTCCAAGTGTCATGGTCTCCATTACAATATTCGCAACCCGGAAGCATTCCCTCGTGTACCTCGCATACAAAACAAGGCAAGACCAAGTGGAATCAAAGAAGTAGAGAGAGATAATAGTAAATAAAAATAAAAATAAAAATAACTTAACCAAATAATCAAACTTCCCTAAAAATTAGGAAAATTGGTTGTGCCAATCCCCGGCAACGGCGCCAAAAACTTGATGAGTCACCGGCAAGTGTACCAGGTCGTCGCAAGTAATAAAATAACACGGTAAGAAATTACCGAGGTCGAACACAAGGATTGGGGTACTAATTCTACCAATTCGCAGGAAATCCAATACGTTGGTCAAGTAATAGAAGGTGGTTGAGGGAGATAAAATATAAGGTCGCAAATCAATCAACTAATCAAGTAAAATAATTAACTAAAAATATGAAATTAAAATGTCCAAGGTCACAAATCCACCTACCCAATATGCATTCCCAAGCGATGATGAATTCCTCCCTAAGTTCAATTACAATGTCAACCGGGACCCCCAAATTCTCCTAAATCCACTGTCGTGCTCATTAGGACTATTCGAAGATTGGATTAATTACTTACTAGGTCTCATAATCCTAATCATCAAACTCTGTTAATTCTTGTTCCCTATAAGGTTGCACTGATCTCCTACTCACTCTCGTGCAATATTCGATCGATGATCCCAATTCAAGTTCTAAACGCGAATCGCTGACTAATCCTCATCAACGTTAACAAGTCAATCACGCATGCATATGATCAACACAATCAAATCAGAATTGGAAAACATTAATTGAGAAAAATGGAGAAAGACATAAATCACATCGAATCTACACTGCCATGGGAGGCTTCATTGTTCCCTCAGACGAGGGGATTAGTTCCTCATGCTCATAGACAAACAATCGGACATAACCTCCATAGTAAAATAAGAAAAAGAAGAAGGGAGACGCAACTCCAAAGAGACAAGAAACTGGCCTAAACGCTACTCTATACAAGTGGAAAAATACTAGGATTCGGATCCCCCCAAAAGCTCCCTCTTCTGATTTGAAACAGCCTATAAATAGGGATTCTGGTTATCGGCCGCTCGCGGGGCGAACAAGCTTTCGCGAGGCGAACATTAGTTTTGGCGCGCTTTCAATTTGGATTCTCGCGAGGCGAGAGTATGTTCGTGTGGCGAGTCTTCAAACCTTAATCTGTCACAGCCGTGACCTTCATCACGGCTAGGCCGTGATGGTCTCTGTCTTCCAGGGTCTTCAAACTCTCGCGGGGCAAGAATCTTCTCGCGGGGCGAGACAGAATTGATGATGTTGCTGCTTAGCTGATCTTCAGGCTCGCGAGGCGACCATCCACTCGCGGGGCGAGCATCTCCAGAATGGCAATTTCCACTATTTCTTGACTTTCCTTGACTCCCGGAGCTTCACTTCTAACCTGAAACAATAAAAAGACACAAAAAGCGTAATTCTATTCAAAATAGACTAAAAACTACTAAAAAAACCTAGAACGAGTCAAAGTCCAACTTAGGAACAAAACAAGGCAAATTTGGGCGAAAACGAGAGTGAACTCGAATAATTTGCACAAAAACCACAGTCCATCTAGTTATAAAACTAGATAAGCCAGAGGCTTATCACTGACCACGCCCTCTCTACAGACATATGATGTGAGGGGAGGAATTCACGTTGACAAGAAATTCCACACAAAAAATGATTGTCTGTCAGCAATCAAGACTTACCATATCACAAACTCACTGGACTACAAGGTCATCCAGTCTGATGCGGGGAGATTTACTGCCTGTTGCAAGCAGGGTGGATGCATTTGGACGTGTAGAGCTATCCGCACCAAGGAAAGGATCTGGGAGATCAGAAGACTGCCAGCAGATCACACGTGTGCAGTAGCAGCACTATCACAAGATCATCGAAAGCTTGACTCGAACATGATCCGTGAAAGCATCAAGGGACTGGTTAAAGAGGATCCGTCGATTAAAGTATCAGTTTTGATTGCACACGTTATCACACACTACGGGTACACGACCAGCTACAGGAAGGCGTGGATAGCGAAACAAAAGGCTATCGAGATGGTCTACGGCAACTAGGAACAATCTTATAATGACCTACCTAGATGGCTCCTAGCCATGCAAGCGTTTGTCCCGGGCACGATAGTTCACTTGGAGACGGCGCCATACTACATTGGTTATCAATTAGTGTGGGATAGGGTCAGATTCAGTCGTCTATTCTGGGCCTTTGACGCATGCATCAAAGGGTTTCAATTTTGAAAACCCGTTGTCCAGATTGATGGAACTTGGTTATACGGAAATTACAAGGGGACCCTCTTGATGGCAATTGGTCAGGATGGGAACAACAACATATTCCCCCTTGCCTTTGCCATCGTCGAAGGAGAGACGACTGACGCCTGGTTTTTCTTCCTGTGGAACTTGCGAAGGCACGTTACCCCCGAAGCCAACGTCTGCTTGATTTCGGACAGGGTCGAATCAATCAAAAGTGCTTACAGACTGGTCGCGCTGTTGCGCACGCGCCAAAAAGCGAGCGGTTTGTAAAATATGTAGTTTAGGGAGCGACAACTCTAGTATCGTCTCACAAGGACTCTTAGGATTATTATTAACAGAAAAAGTCAGAATTGGGGGGTTTTAAGATTTGGAACTAAATTAAGAAAAGAAAGCAAAAACAGAGCAATAAAAACAAAGCAGTTTAAATGATTACCAAATAAACTAAAACGATTAATCTACTGTTCTCGATTTCCCAACTATCATCGGTTCATGTAAATTCCAAGCCCTAAGCAGATTCTAATCCCCTTTCGGTTGTAGCAACAATTAACAAACGAAATCGCTACTACGGATATATGTTCCTATTCCGGAATTAAACAAACGGGGTTAAGCCCTCATGAACTAAACGAACATGAACGAACACACGCGAATTAAACAAACACGATTAAGTATAGGAACATAACATCACCGAAATAAATCAACACAACACTATAAACTCCTGAATTAAACAAAGGGAAATATATAGCATAGTATTGAAAAGGGAAAAGCATACAAAACAGGAATTACAAGAATCTCAAGTATGATGGAAATCAATTACAGTAGACTAATCCTAGGAGACTAGCTCTCCATTCCTAATTTCGCAGCTATCTAAACTAAAAAGAAAACACAAGATAAGAAGATCCCACTGTTCTGTCCTAAACCAGACTTATATACAGCTTCTGGTTTCCGCAGACTCGCGAGGCGAACACTCTCTCGCGACGCGAATCTTCTGCAACGTTTGGTCTTCTCGCGAGGCGAAGTACGGCTCGCGTGGCGAGGAATGGAAAAGTCATGGCTTCTGGTCTTCAGTCTCGCGAGGCGAGTAATGGATTCGCGGGACGAGACAGAAAGGATTGCAAATTCTGGAACATTCAGGCTTCAGGTTCGCGAGGCGAATGCCTTCTCGCGGGGCGAAAGATCCAGAATTATTTCACTTTATTAACCTGAAAACAAGAAATAGCATAAGTGCTTTATTTGACTCTAAATCAACTAAATTAACCTAAAAATACTTTACAGACTCAAAATGCTACTTAAAGACAATCAAGTCTAATTTGGGCGAAAATGATATATAATTAGCACAAAGCCAAGGTTTTTCTAGTTATAAAACTAGACTAGCCAGAGGCTGATCAAAATACCCCAAACTTAAACTTTGCTTGTCCCCAAGCAAACTAAAACTCAAAAATCTTAAAAAGACTCAAGACATGGCAAGCTTAAGAATTCAATCAACTTTGCACAGATTTCAAGCAATACATCAAAACAGTTTTCTTCAATGTTCCCCCCTTTCAAACAAAGTAATCCCCATATGCATTCACTCTAAACAATTGAGAATTTCATCATTCAAGCAATCAGTAATCTAAGCAAGGGATCCAAGTTACACACAGGAGGGAGATCACCAAATTCAAAGAACTGCCTTCCTCACAAGGGAATTTAGTGTTTCACTCAATCACTCAGTTTTTGTCAGGCAATCAACAATTCACTCAATTCACCTTTCAGAAGCACTTCCCATAAATTTGATTTTCATCTCCAAATGATTCCCATAGAAAACATGCATGCAACATCAAAAGGTCTTTAAAGGTTGTAATGGGGCCTGGCTAAGGGTAGGATATACAAGGGTACTGGGCTGAAGTCCCTAGGAACTAAGAGAGCATGAAACAGTTTGATACATTGAATTTCCACTCAAGTTCCTTTTTCCATTTTTCTTTATGCTTTGGGTGACTACAGCCATCTCTTCTAATACTTTTATTTTTATCATTTTTACACTTTTCTTTTTTTCTCTTTTTTTTTCTTTTTTTTTCTTTTTTTTATTTTCTTTCTTTTTTTTTTATTCTTTTCTTTGGCTCCAAACTTTTTATTGTATTTTTTTCTTTTTCTCAATCCCAAACAACACATTACACCTTGTAGCCACCCCAAACTTAGTTTCTTGCAAACCTTCTCTTACTAAGATTCCATGCTCTCCTAATCCTAAGATCGGGTTAACATGGTTTTTTCCAGATTTTAGCTCATAACATAAGGTTATCAAGATCAACAGGCTAATCAGGCTCAAAGGGGCTAACTAGGGAACATGCATTAGGAATGGTTATTTTAGGCTAAGTAGTTATTTACAAAGAAAAATGCCTAAATCATCTGAAGCAAACACATAAACATGCAAACCATAAAGAGATTCAAGCAAACTCGGGAAAGTGCAATTCAAAAGTGATTCTCACAGTTAAAAACATGCTGGAGGCTCAAATCCTCACCTGGACATTTTTGCAAATTGTTTGACCGAGATTCTATCCCTAGTGTGTGCTTCCCATCACCCCAAACTTATCATAAATCATGCAATCATAACAAAATATCTCAAAGTTCAGTTTTCAATCACATGGGGATCACTTTTCAAATTTCAAGACTTAGGGGAAATCATTTACAGTCAACACATAACATGCAATCCATTTTTGCAAATTCAATTAAAATCCAATAAGCTTGCTGACACAAGACTCAACACAACTCCTGAGCTTCTCAAATTATTCAGGAGTTAAAAGAAAACAAAACAAAAACAAAATAAAGCAAGCATAATTAAAAGGAAAAGGGTTTAGAGAAAACTCATTGGAGATGGTTCCACCAGGATCCCACTGTCTGTGATACAGTGGTCACATAATGCTCAAAGTGTAACATGATCCTCCCGGATCC
The DNA here is from genome assembly GCA_030762895.1 of Sophora flavescens. Taxonomy (NCBI): domain Eukaryota; kingdom Viridiplantae; phylum Streptophyta; class Magnoliopsida; order Fabales; family Fabaceae; genus Sophora; species Sophora flavescens. The sequence continues at coordinate 112,947,317 of CM061065.1, read as the reverse complement.
CATGGCCTACAGCATAAGTATGAGAGCGGGCACCTGATAATCATGGTAACTCCGCCAAGTGTGGCGGACTTCTCACTCCCCTTCGGGTCACAGATGACTTCCTTGTCAATAAAGTCCTCCCAATAGAAGTGGGGTTCAACCTCTTGGACTGGCCACAGCGTCTTCATATCCAAGGGAGCAAAATCCAGAGGCTTGAACTCCGTTGCTGGTGGTTCCACAGTGGGAGGTGGCTGCTCAATGGATGGTACATTTGGAGTAGCCATGATGTCAAGAACTTCGGCTGAACAGACAGCTTCACTCTCACTATCACCCTGCAAAATAGAATCAAGAAACTCAAGACAAACAAAGACACGGGTTAGTGTCGAGACAAATCAAGACATGTAGTACAAGAAACTGAATTAGTAAAGGTCTGATTGTCTGGACTTTCTGCACACAGTTCAACCACCCCATCACTTTCAACACATGCATCTAATTTCAAAGGTTCTTCATTATCCTCAAGCTTATTGCCTTGATTGTAAGGATGGACTGCGTAAGCTCGAGGCAAATAAGTAACTTCTGTCAGAATGGGGCATGCTTCAAACAGGTGCTCAGGAGAACCGCACATGCCACAAAACCTTGTCTGCTGAAACAATTGCTTCAAATAAATGAGCCTATCCATTCTATTCTCAAGGGCCTGGATAGAAGAAGAGCTATGGACCTCATTCACACCAATCATGTCAAAACCACTGCTAAACTCATAACTTCCATCAAAATTAGGATAATTTGTGCATGGTGGCTCATAATAAACATTAGGCATATAATTTTGCATATAATTATCCATGGGGCACTAAGATTCACAACCAGACAAAGCAGACAAAACTAATTCAGCAAAGCAATTTTTTTTTTGTTAATAACAAACAAGAGTCCCCGGCAACGGCGCCAATTTTTGGTCGCGCTGTCGCGCACGCGCCAAAAAGCGAGCGGTTTGTAAAATATGTAGTTTAGGGAGCGACAACTCGAGTATCGCCTCACAAGGACTCTTAGGATTATTATTAACAGAAAAAGTCAGAATTGGGGGGTTTTAAGATTTGGAACTAAATTAAGAAAACAAAGCAAAATTAGAGCAATAAAAACAAAGCAGTTTAAATGATTACCAAATAAACTAAAACGATTAATCTACTGTTCTCGATTTCCCAACTATCATCGGTTCATGTAAATTCCAAGCCCTAAGCAGATTCTAATCCCCTTTCGGTTGTAGCAACAATTAACAAACGAAATCGCCACTACGGATATATGTTCCTATTCCGGAATTAAACAAACGGGGTTAAGCCCTCATGAACTAAACGAACATGAACGAACACACGCGAATTAAACAAACGCGATTAAGTATAGTAACATAACATCACCGAAATAAATCAACACAACACTATACACTCCTGAATTAAACAAACGGATATATATAGCATAGTATTGAAAAGGGAAAAGCATACAAAACAGGAATTACAAGAATCTCAAGTATGATGGAAATCAATTACAGTAGACTATTCCTAAGAGACTAGCTCTCCATTCCTAATTTCGCAGCTATCTAAACTAAAAAGAAAACACAAGATAAGAAGATCCCACTGTTTTGTCCTAAAACAGACTTATATACAGCTTCTGGTTTCCGCGGACTCGCGAGGCGAACACTGTCTCGTGACGCGAATCTTCTGCAACGTTTGGTCTTCTTGCGAGGCGAAGTACGGCTCGCGTGGCGAGGAATGGAAAAGTCATGGCTTCTGGTCTTCAGTCTCGCGAGGCGAGTAATGGATTCGCGGGGCGAGACAGAAAGGATTGCAAATTCTGGAACAGTCACGCTTCAGGTTCGCGAGGCGAATGCCTTCTCGCAGGGCGAAAGATCCAGAATTATTTCACTTTATTAAACTGAAAACAAGAAATAGCATAAGTGCTTTATTTGACTCTAAATCAACTAAATTAACCTAAAAATACTTTACAGACTCAAAATGCTGCTTAAAGACAATCAAGTCTAATTTGGGCGAAAATGATATATAATTAGCACAAAGCCAAGGTTTTTCTAGTTATAAAACTAGACTAGCCAGAGGCTGATCACAGACGACGCGGTAGTGGATGGTCAGACCCTCCCTCGGTGCATGTGTACTGCATCCGTCACATCGCACAGAACTGGATGACCCACTTCAAGAATAAGGACCAGCGACGGTAGGTGGTTAATATGGGTAAGTTCCAATTTCATTTTATTTGTAATTTATATTTGTCAAATTTTTTATACAAACCTAGCAACATATATATATATATATATATATATATATATATATATATATATATTCAGGATATGCCTTAACTCAGTCGACCTTCAACTGGTACTATAATAATCTTGAAGTGGACAACGCAGAGGGCGCTTGGTGGCTAAATCATATCCCTAACGATAAATGGACTCAGGCTTGCGATGGAGGGCGTCGTTGGGGACACATGACAACCAATCTCGCAGAATGCATCAACGACGTACTCATGGGCGTCATAAATCTTCCAATCACTGCGATTGTTAAGGCCACCTATTACAGATTGGTGAAAACCTTTGTTAAGAAGGGTTATAAGGCCGACGCAATGATTCGAGCAGGGCATACATGGACCGAGATCCTCAACAAGTCCGTGGACGACGATCGTGCCATTGCCAACTCACACTTTGTGCATGAATTTGATCGGGGAAGGAGTGCATTCTTGGTGGAAGAGATGGCAAACCCAAGAGAGGGGCGAATTGGGGGCATCTTCCAGGTGAACGTGGATCAAAAGTGGTGTGACTGTGAAAAATTTCAGGCAATGCACCTCCCCTGTTCGCATGTCCTTGCTGCTTGTGCACGCGCGACACTAGACTCGTATAACTAAGCGGCGGATGAGTACAGGTTGACATATGTGTCCAACGTAAAATTTGGGGTTGTCAGCAACGAGGCATACTGGCCACAATATGATGGCCCCACGGTGTGCCACAATCCAGAGCTGCGGAGAGATCGTAAGGGCCGTTCACAATCCTCTCGGATTCGTACTGAAATGGACATGAGGGAAGCATGCCAGCCAAAAAGACGCGGACTCTGCCGGATGCCAGGTCATAACAAGAACAGTTGCCCTAATCGTGCCGGAAGTTCTTCTCAGCCCTAGAAATTTTATGTAACTTTTATTTATGTATGGGTCCTATTACGTTGATAATCCCCTAATTAAGAATTAAAACTATCTAATTAATTGATGTTTAATATTTTTAATCACTTTTTTTTATTCATAAAATTAATCATTAAATAAAAATTGACTTCTTAATATACCATTCAACATAATAATTAACTTAACTAGGCTAATTAATCAATGTTAAAAATTAATTAAAAAATTTCTTAATTAAATTATTTTAAACAAAAAAAAAAGGATGAAGAGAAATCGCATTTGGAAATTGCGACTTCTCAATGTTTTAAAAAAAATTATAGAAGGGAAGTCGTGATTGGCATTCACGACTTCTTATAGAAAATAAAAAGGGGGGTATATAGGTATATAATTTTGGGAGTGGGGTAATAGGGTAGTTAATTTTTAAAATAGGGTTATTGAAAAAAAAATCCAAATAACAGTAGTGTTATTTGAACACCCCATTTGGGACACCTCCGACGACACCTGAATATTTGGTTAATCACGTGCAAATATGTGGTTAATTCAGTTCTTTATATGATTAATGGGTCATCATGAAGCTTACAATAACTTTTCACAAGCATGTAAATATTTGGTTAATCACGTGCAAATATATAGTTAATGGTTGTGGAAAATGATTGTAAGTTTCAGGATGACCCATTAACCATATAATGAACTGGATTAACCAAGTATTTGCACGTGATTAACCAAATATTTAGGTGTCGCTAGAGGTGTCCCAAATGGGGTGTTCAAAAAATATTTCTCATAAATAATGGTTCATTTTGGTCCCTCTGAAAAGAGAAATGATATTTTGACACTCATTTTTGACACCGGTACTATAGCGGCATTGTAGCGACACTATAGCACACTGTAGCGCACTGTTGAGTACTAACATGAATTAGCCATTAACCGTATAATGAACTGAATTAACCAAATATTTGCATGTTGAGTACTAACATGTTTAGCCAAATATTTGCGTGTGGTTAGTCACGTGCAAATATTTGGTTAATTCAGTTCATTATATGGTTAATGGGTCATCCTGAAGCATACAATCATTTTCCACAACCATATAAATATTTGGTTAATCCCGTGCAAATATTTGGTTAATTCAGTTCATTATATGGTTAATGGGTCATCCTGAAGCTTACAATCATTTTTAACACCATGTAAATATTTGGTTAATCATTTGTAAATGTTTGGTTAATTCAGTTCATTATATGGTTAATGGCTAACACCCACTAAAAAAAGGTAAGTATTGTTTTTTTTTAAAAAGTGGTCAAAATTACGAAAATGCCACCGCTCCAGTGTTGGTGTCGAAATTCGGTATCCCAAATGTGGTGTCAAAATATCATTACCGCTCCGAAAAACACCGGTCCGTTTTAGCTCTGACAAAATGAAAGTACCAAATTTGTCCATCACAATTTTAAACTAGAGACACGTTAGTCACTCTGTCAGCCCCCTGTTAGTTAGGGTCCATTAAGTTGATGCCATGTTTTGTTTTCTTGCTTAGGTGTACTGTTATATGATATTTACGATTTCCACTAAGTAAATTGATCATTAAACCTTTACTTAAATGCTCAAAATATCAAAAACAACACCATTTTGAGCACACGGTAAAAAAAAACTAGCCCTTAAGCAACAAAAAACGCCACTTAAATGTCCAAAACGAGACCTAATCGACGTCACTCCAATTTCTGCCCAAATTTAGCAACTGTAGAACCCTAATCCACAGAGATAACAGATGGTGTCTAACGAGATCAAACGAAGGGACTAACGTGTCCCTAGTTTGAAATTGTGAAGACTAATTTAGTACTTTAGTTTTGTCAGGGACTAAAACGATCCCAATGTTTTTCTCAGGGACCAAAATGAACCTTTTTTCTATTTGTTTTTAAGATTTAATTCATATTACGGATGAGTGAAAAAACTTTTTACATTGTCAATAAATAATAAATTATCATATTATTAAAAATATTTGAATTTTTTTTACTAAAGGAAATGTAGGTCATTTCATTAATAATCAAATACGTAATACAATGGGGAACATCAATAAAGTCATGACAGCTAGGCATACAGGTAGCCACCCAAACCAATGTGTGAGCAACTACATTAGTCTCCCTCCTAGTGAACTCTATTAAAGAGTTGCGAAAAAAAATAAGGAAAAATTCATTGCAATCCGAAATAATAGCACCACGCTCAGAATTGTCCTCCCTTTCAGAGTTAAAGCTATCAACCACATGCTTGGCATCCATCTCAAAATTAATCCTGTCAATACCCCATTTCAGCCACCTAGTCAAGAGCATAAAAAAGACCAAATGCCTCACCTATGACACTCTCTACCCCCTCTCCTTAAATTCCCATCGCCCTCATCCGCCAATGATGATGTGGCTAGCACCGTGGGTTTACGGTGAGCCGCGTGCCATGAAAGAGTCCTCTGTTTTGGAACGAGTGGTTTTGTCCCGAACCAATAGGTGGAGCCGAGAGCGTTGTGAATTGGTTTTGGCTTGTGTGGTTGGGGAAGATAGAGTGAAGATTTTAGGGCTAAGGGTTTGGATGATAAAAAGGAAGGAGCACAGAAATGTTGGGGACGACGTCGTGGTGCTCATCGTCGTCGTCATCATAGCTTTATATAAAAAGTGGTCCAGTTCACCCAGAATTCAGAGATAAATAGTAAGAAAGAGAATGCTACTGCTCACTTCCAAGTTTAAGAAGGTGAGGGTAAATTCGGTAACGAATCTCAATACATTCAAAACAAAATGCTATAAATAATGGCTCATTTTGGTCCCTCCTAAAAACACCGCTTCGTTTTAGCTCTGACAAAACGAAAGTATCAAATTTGTCCATCACAATTTTAAACTAGGGACACGTTACTCATTCCGTTAGCCCCCTGTTAGTTAGGGTCCACTAAGTCGATGCTATGTTTTGTTTTCTTGCTTAGGTGTACTATTATATGATATTTATGATTTTCACTGAGTAAATTGATTATTAAACATTTAATTAATGACGGCTAGGCATACATGTAGCCACCCTAGCCAAGGTGTGAGCAACTACATTAGTTTTCCCCCTAGTGAACTCTATTAAAGAGTTGCGAAAAAAAAAAGAAGAAGGAAAAATTCATTGCAATCTGAAAAAATAGCAACACACTCAGAATTGTCCTCCCTTTCAGAGTTAAAGCTATCAACCACATGCTTGGCATCCATCCCAAAAATAATCATGTCAATGCCCCATTTCAGTCATCTAGTGAAGAGCATAAAAGAGACCAAATGCCTCACCTATGACACCCTCTACCCCACATGTATTTATAACATCATAAAGAGATAAAAGAAATAAATTTAAAATAAAAACACATGCATATTATTTCATAATAATAAAAACCATAGGTAGAAGATACCACATTGACAAAACATAACAACGCGAAAATAAAACAATTCATATACTAAAAACATAACATGAAAGCATAAATTCAACCCCGATGTCACATAACAGAGTTGGTATAACCAAAATCCGGAAAATACATCGGACAACAAACTAACAAAAGAAACGTCCTAAACTACGAGTGAGCGGGCTCCTCAGAGTCACTCCTCAACTGGCTGTTCACCATCCTCTGCATAACAAAAAGGGGTACATGCAAAGAAACAACAAAAGATGGGGAGTAAGAAATCATCGTATAAACATAATGGCAAAGGAGCATTTAGCTAGATGAGCATACATCACATACAGATAGTATATTAAAACATAAGAACATTTCGCGTAGCAATATCATTCACATCATCTCAATCAAAGTATACTATGCGTTGTAGTGTTACTCCACTACTCCGATATACATGTGGATCCAAACTATCTCAGGAAGACAACGTCAGAGTTACATATCCACATTGGCCAATAAGCATCAATGACGGTAGTTCACCTAACCATGTGTGAACTGTTTCCTTAAAAACAAATGTCTTTAAGCTTGTGCAAGCGTACACAAATCACAGCAAGTAGTATAGAAAGTAAGTAAGATATCGTTCCCACGAGGATTATAATGTTGTAGCAAGTTCTATTTAGACTATATGCTCTTGTAAGTTAGAATTGGTGACAAAAGAGTTGTGTGTGTAGTGACAATTTAACAGAACTTTGTAAAAGAAGTGATTTAAAGAACAAAGTAAAAAAGAATAGTTGTAGGGGCAAATATGAGATAACAGCCTTAGGTATGCTCTTTAGTAACTTCTGCTTAGCTTAGGTTATGCTCTGCGAATGCTGTGGCATTTTACTACATGAAATAAATGTTGTGTTTTCCAACATTGAACGAGTAGGTTCATTAAACGCTTATATTCCTAGATTCATATTAACTACACCCTCTTCTTAATAAGCATGTTCCAGCTAGTTTAAAGACTTGAACAACTATTCCTAGTCTGTTCAACACCACTTAATTTTCCAATTAATGGTTTAACCTTTATCCTTTAACTCTTTCCACTAAACTTAATTTTTCCAAACCAAGTAAGCTTAACATTCATTTAAGTTGATCACTCTTAAACAAACAACACATAACGCATGTTAAAAGAAAACGCAAAAACATAGCATTGCATAAATTCAGCTAGGCATTCATTACAAGTTGCATACCTAAAGCTACAACAAATTAGCTCATGTTAAGCTTAAGTAAAACAGAAAATACAAATGGATAGAAGTTCATTACAATGGAGTAAAATACGAAAACGGTAGAAAATGGAAAGGTTGAAGAAGAAGCTTGCGACTGCTCACTCCCCTAGGTCAGACAAGAATATTATGTGTCATAAAGTATGGCCTTTTAGGGTTGCAAAAACCCTTATATTCCTAAACATCTTTCCATTTTGGTCCAGCAATAAAACAATATTAAATGAGGTTCCTGACCCATTTCCTAAAGTGTGGGAATGCTGATCCCTAGGTGTAGGAGTGGGCTCCACATGCAATGGTACATGCACGCCTTCCAGGAGAGAGAAAAGGTGTCCACACCAGCTTTGTCTCTTGTGCAGAGCTTCTGAAGTTCATTTTACTGACATTCAAGAACTCATCACCCAATGCTTACTACATGCTTCAGCAAAGCTCTGCGATAACACACAAACTTATGAGACAATGATTCAACATTTTAAAAACAGAAAATTTGACACCTACTTGACTCAACTAAGAATATTTACAAACTTGCTCGTTTAGTTATAAAAATAGAAACTTATAATTAAAGATAGCAACAATTGTGAGTAAAAAGGTAATGAATAATCCTTATTTCTAAGAGTTATCATGAACCCCTTGGATAGCCGATGCACCGTACTCTAGGATGCACCACCATGGGGGCCACGATTCACCTAACTCTAGGATGAATCAGCGTGGACGGTCATATCGCCTTACTCTTGGACGACCTCCCCTATGCTGAACTTCCCCCACTAACATCTCCAATGCGTGAATGCATGAGCAACAACAACAAGCAACAAACGTAACCACCACCTCCGCTTTGGCCAATAAGCACCAAAGTTTAACACTATCAACACCTTGACCAATAAGCATCAAGCCTACCCTAACCATTAAGCATCAGAGTTTAACATCGTCAACACCTTGACAATAAGCATCAAGGTTACTTTGGTCAATAAGAACCAAAGTTAACATCGTGCGATAACACATCGTTACCGTCTTAACCATCTTAACGTTTTATGTTTATTTATTTTATCTTCATTCAATTGGTGTAGTCTTATTTCATCATAGGGAAATATTTGGGTGAACCACCCCTGTTCCTACTTAACGTCTGTTCTGTTTGGGGGAGCACGATCGTGCTTCCTTCAGCATGGGCATGCTTACATTTAAGTTAAGCACGGACGTGCTGTCTATTGAGCACGATCGTGCTCATTGGAATATGACCGTACTGGTCCGGGCAGAAACGTTTAGGAATTCCTTGCCAATTCCCTAGAGCACTCAAAGATCAATCCTAGGGTCCTTTAACTACACCATCAATTATTAATCTCGTCTTTCTTGTTTGATATTTATGTTTTATAATTATCGGGAATTAATCCTTTAGTTTTGTCTTTATTATTAAAATCCCTACAGCACTCATTGATCAATCCTAAGGTCTTAACTATACCATTGAGCATTAAGCCTGCCTCTCATTACTATGATTCAAGTGTTATGAACATTGGGGAATTGTCCCGTAACTCTTATTTCATTATCAAGATTATCATATATTTAATTAATGTCTTGCTAACATTAACACCAGGGTTAACAACATCAAAAACCAAACATTCATTCATAGCATGGCAAAATGGTCATCAATACATTCATTCATGGCATAATATTATCATCATCAATATTAATAACAATTCATGATCGAAACAGTAAACCTAGATATTCATAAAAGCAACCAGCATCGATCAGGCATATAGCACACAACAGGGTCATGGGTTAACCCTTCATCTTACGCTACCCCATTGTCTACATGTTATACTAATCTCTTCTCCCCGTACGCGGTATGAAGATTCAACTAATGCCAAACGTAAGCAATCTACTCTTGTTTCCTCAAGCGGATCGACGAATTCCTCAAGCCTTGACCAACACAAAAAGGTAAACCATTAATCTCTAATCTCATAAAACAAGAAAAGGAGATTTCAAGAGATGACTATGTTACCTTAATTGACACTAGCACGCATGACTTCTCTCCCAAACAGATGCAAGAACACGCATGACTTAGATGGGTTCAAAGGAAAGGGAAGAGGAGAGGTTTCTATCACACTAGGGTTGCTAAAAGTGTCAAAATGAGGGTTAACACTCGTAACCCTTTTAAACACTCATATTTAAGCTATCAAACCCTGAGCATGGGCGTGCTCACCTTTAGCTCGGTCGTGCTCAACACCGACCACAGAGAAGTGCTTAACTAAGCACGTGGTCTTCAACATTCACGTCACTCGCATCTGATTTCCATCACGGTCGTTCTCCCCTTGAGCACGGCCGTGTGTTGGGTTTTCATGAGATAATCCTCTTCTAAAATCATATCTCAAGGCGAAAGAAAACCACTCCCATGGATCTAGCATTACAAACATGAATCACATAAATGGCTATTGTGTTTACCTCTTGAAGCATGCTTTTCTTTTCGATCACGAGTGCCACGAAGGTGCAACACCTCTACTAAGTCCATGCGAGCAAACAGTGTCAGAGCTATGCGTCTTGTGGTAGCTGATGGATATAAGAAGGAACGGCAAGCATGACTAGGTTTAGAGTAAGACTAGTAGTCTATTTATAAGCCATAGGATCCTCTTGACCTATCTGCCTACTTATTGGGTCTTGTATGCCACAAGCCCAATAACCTATATATTAATCAAATCATATTTAATTAATTGTCCTGCTCCGCATTTGCTCTATGCATGTGACCCTGTAGTCTCCCACTAAGTTGGCAATAATTTGAAATATTATAATAATATAAAATATTAATTATAATATATATTATAAATAATGAGCGACATCTAGCAATGCATCATTACTACCCAATTAGCAAGAGTATCGGTGATCCGATTTTAGCCTTACTGCGACCAAAATTTACCGTGTAGTAAATGTCCCTTCGTCCATATGTCTTAATTGAACACAAGGCATAAGAGTGCCATCCTTGTTATGTTCAATTATTTATTCCTCGATCCCCGAGTAGACGTGTAATCATAAAGGCCCAATATCACATATTGGTCCCCTTTCCGCGTGGCCACGCATATTTCACGTCTCACTCTATCAAGGGGCCCAAGACATTACCCCTGTTATGTAGGAGGGACAAATCCTATCTACATCACTCACACTCCTCAACATGATTTATTGCAGACCTAATAACTACCTTTATGATCACCCTGTTACGCGTGACGTTTGATAGCATTAAAGCCTACAACTCCTCATGTAGGAATCGTAGTGACTTCAAGTCGAATGAATACTTCACTATGGTCGCCATGAGAATACTTATGACAATTACATAACTATTATGAAGTATTCTCATAGTGGGTCATCCGATATAAATATCACTTCTAATTTTTATACCTGTGTGCCGACTTGATATCACATATCCATGACCCGTGAGATATGACCATCAGTTTACTTACACAATAGTCTCTATGTATTATTATCGTCCTAATTAACAATAATACTCGACTACGGATATTTAAGAATAGCGTTCTATTATTCAATGAGGTCTCACGATTAATTCATATACTTAATATCTCATTTAAATGAACTGCCTATTCTAAGGACTTTATTATGTTATAAACTAATAACATAATAAATTAATGCCTTATCCATATATCAAATATATGATCAAATTCATGATACAAATAATGATATATTCAAAATAGATTGGCCACTAGGGCTTACACCAACAATCTCCCACTAGCACTAGAGCCAATCAGGCATCGATCTAACACCCATTGATCTAGTATTAGTGTTATGCTACCATCGAGCAAGAGACTCCATTAACGGATTATTTAGTGTTGTCATTCTGCACATCTTCACATCTCTCCTTTATCGATCATTTATTGAATGAGATGGAAGCACCTAAGTATATGTCTGGATCGCTGGGGAGATCAAGTTTCCTTATCTTATGTGATGACTCCATCAAAATTGCAACGAGATCAATGGAGTTCACAAAGTTAGGAATCATTCCTAGTTCATAATTGAACTTCTAGATCCAAACGACCTTTAAATATGAATTTAAGGCAACTATATAATCAACCTCTGTAATAAATCTGTAACTGTCTCACGCTGGGAACCTTTCCAAGCTCATAGTGCCACCATTTAGACAAAACACAAATCCAGAATGCGATCTGGAATAACCTTTATTGGTTTGGAAATAACGTCGATGTAACACCTTACAATGAGCTCTTCCTTACCGCCATATACTAAGAATGAATCCTTAGTACTTCTCAAGTACTTGAGGATATTCTAGACTGCAATCCAGTGACCTTCACCGTGATCAGATTGGTACCTACTCATCATACTTAAGGCTTACGAGACATCTGGTCGAGTACAAATCATGACATACATGATAGATCCTATTGCCGAAGCAAATGGAATCTTGCTCATGCGTTCCCTCTCATCTGATGTAGTGGAAGAATGTCCCTTGGGCAAATATATGCCATGTGACATAGGCAGGAGACCATTCTTGGAATCCTGCATGTTGAAGCACCTTAGCACCTTTCAACATGTGTACTCTAACTAAAGGCTAGCAATTTTAGTGATCTATCTCTATAGATCCTGAGTCCTAACATGTAGGAAGCTTTGCCCAAGTCCTTCATCGAGAAACAATTCCCCAATCATGTTTTCACATTTTACAGCATAGGGATATCGTTTCCGATAAGCAGTATGTCATCCACATACAAAACGAGAAAGACAATCTCACTCCCACTAACCTTCTTGTCCATACAAGGTTCATCCTCATTCTTGATAAATCCAAACTGCCTTACAGCTTTACCAAAACGAAGATTCCAACTTCTAGAAGCTTACTTTAATCCAACAATGGATCTTTGCAACTTACCTATTGACGCGCTGTCGCGCACGCGTCAAAAGATGAGCGGTTAGTAAAAATGTAGTTTAGTGTGCGACAACTCGGGTATCGTATCACAAGGACTCTCGTAGTGCTATTATCGCAGAAAATAAGTTTCTTGGGGGGGGTGTTTGGTTTGAAATTGATTGGAAAAACAGAATGAAAACAGAGCGTAAAAACAGAGCAAATTACGTGATTATCAAATAAGACTAAGACGATCAATCTGCTGTTTCGCTTCCCACTATCATCGGCTCATGTAATTCCATGCCCTAAGCGGAGTCTAATCCTTTTCGATTGTAGCATCGATTAACAAGCGTAAACCGACGCTACGGGACATATATTCCTAATTCGAATTAAGCAAACGGATGAAGCCCTTCGTGAATTAAGCAAACACGAATTGAACGCACGCGAATTAAGCAAACGCGATTAAGTTTAGGAACATACAATCATCGAAACAAATCAATACCCATTCGATACAAACTGAATTAAGCAAACAGAGAATATAGAATAGATATTGAAAGAGAGAAGAGAATTAAATCAGAAATTACAAGACCTCAAGTGTTGGTGGAAGCCGATTACAGCAGATCAACCTAGGGAGATTAGTTCTCCATTAAAAACGCAATACAAACAGAGAAAATTCGAAAACAAGGATTAGCAAAAGATGATTCTGTTCTGCCCTAAACAGCTATTTATAACTTTCAGAAACTGCGCATTCTCGCGAGGCGAGTGGCCTCTCGCGAGGCGAATATTAAAATGGCGCCTTCTTGAATTTGTATTCTCGCGAGGCGAGCGTGATTCTCGCGAGGCGAGTCTTCAAAACCTGGGTTGTCACAACCGTGATGCCTATCACGGCCAGACCGTGATGGTCTCTGTCTTCGGGTGCTTATCTGTCATGGCCGTGACCTTCATCACGGCCAGGCCGTGATGGTCTCTGTCTTCAGGGGTTTCTCTTCACGCCCGTGATGGGTGTCACGGGATGACCGTAATGCTTGTTGACTTCGTGGCTCGCGAGGCGAGCAATAGCTCGCGGGGCGAGGCAGAGAACATGACTTTTCTGGCACTGGCTGGTCCTCACTCTCGCGGGGCGAGTATCTGCTCGCGTGGCGAGTGTTTCCAGATTGCAATTTCCATTGTTTCCTTCATTCCTTGGACTCTAAGTCAACCTGAAAACATGAAATAGCCATAAGTGCTTTATTTGACTCAAAAATTGACTAAATAACCCTAAAACTACTTAAGGGACTCAAAACCTTGCTTGAGGACAATCAGGCCTAATTTGGGTGAAAACGAGATATAATCGGCACAAAACCACGGTCATACTAGTCATAAAACTAGATGAGCCAGAGGCTTATCACCTATCTTTCTAACATCCTTTGGATCGAAAAAACCCTCGTTTGTGTCATGTACACATCCTCGAGAAAATTCCCATCAAGGAATGCAGTCTTGACATCCATCTGCCAGATTTCATAGTCATAGTATGCAGCAATAGCAAGCAGAATCCGAATAGATTTAAGCATCGCTATTGGGGAGAAAGTTTCATCATAGTCTACACCCTGAATTTTCTTGAAACCTTTCCCAACCAGTCGCAACTTAAAGGTACCCACTTTACCATCCATGTCTGTCTTCTTCTTGAAGACCCATTTGCACCCTATGGGTTTTACCCCTTCGGGTGGCTCAACCAAGGTACCTACCTAGTTCGTGTACATGGATTCCATATCAGATCACATGGCCTCAAGACACTTCTCAGATTCTGGGTCAATTATGGCCTCTCAGTAGGTTACAGGCTCATCTTGATCCATGAGCGGCACATCACTTTCTTGAGTAATTAAGGAGAAGTCCATATCTCTCAGGTTGGCGACGTGGCCTGTTAGATATACACATGTCTTATGTTACTTGAACCGGCGGTTTGATGGTGCTGAATCCGCAAGTGTACGACTTCATCGTCAAGTAATAAAAAGATCGAATCCACAGGGACCGTGATCTTAAATAACTATCAATTATTAAATCAATTAAACTGGACTAGAAAAAGGTTTGGAAAAGATTTGGTTTTTAAAAGATTAACCAACAAATCAAATATCTAAAACGCAATCAAACAAAATTGCAATCAAATCAAATATGGGATTTTTCAATATCATAAGAGATTTCCAGGAATTGGGATACCAACAAGACTGCTCATGCTACTAAACTGACCACCCCTCTTGTTAATTATCGAAATTTGCTTTGAAGGTGAATTTATCCTAAATAAGTTAATGTTCCCTCTCGGGATACAAGAACCGTTCCGGATTAAACTAACCCTACTCTCGTGGTAATTGAATTTAAATTGAACCATTTAAGCTTTGTGACAACTCAGTGTATACTCGAAGGACCGCTTCTAACTCTCGTGATTTCAGTCCTAAGATTGATTCCTATAGATCCGATACCTAAGTTCACCGCTAGGTTCCTCTTTAGAGTATCTATGACATGTAAATAAGTGCGCACCAAATTCACAAGTAATTCATGCAATAGGAATTAAATCGAAAGCGAATTGAAATTAACAAGAAGTAAAACGTCAATTCATAACATAAAACAAATCTTGGGCATAGCCCCAATTCTTAGAAATAAAAAGACTACTCAAGCATTGCCATATTCATAGCAAGCTTGATTAACAAAAGCACAAAAAGAAAACCTAAGAGAAAATAAGAAATTGAGAAGAAGAGAAATCCTAATTTTTGCCTAAGGTAGCAGCCCCAGGGGATCCCTATTTTCGAGCCTCTAAGTCCTATTTATAATGTAGGGTAACTTGAATCCCAAGATGTTACAAAATAAAATCAAATCAAAAATTAAAATTCCATATATTGCGCATCACGGCCGTGATGCCTGTCATGGCCAGGCCGTGACATTTTCTATCTTGGAAAACTTGGCATTGATGGCCTGACAGGTTCTGACTTTTTCGTTTTTTTCTTTTCAGCCTTGCTCGATCATGGCCATGATGGCTGTCACGGCTATGCTGTGATGGGCTCTGTTTGGCTCATTTTTCTTACTTTTCAAGATCCGCCTTCATGCAAGCTCCAACATAATTGATCCTGAGCATTTTAATCCTGAATTCCTGCACACAAACACCACAAAACCGCCTTACCAGTTCCAAGGTAAAAACGAACAAAAAAAAAATTAAAAAAAAATGCCTAAACTACATGAAAATGCATGCAATATGATAAAGAAATATGAGGTGTAATCACACTCATCAAACTACCCCAAGCTTAAGATTTTGCTTGTCCTCAAGCAATAACCAAGGCTAGACAAGATAAACAACCAGAGCATGGGAAGTGAACCAAGAACCCGAGTAATAAATCCAAGTAACAGGAATATCCTATAAGAAACCAAGAGACAATCAATTTCAAGTCCAATTAGAAGCTTAGGTTCCCTAAATTCATACCTCTCACTAATTCGGGCACTCTTCTCACCTCACTCAAGTGTTTAGGGACACTTGACAATTCACTCAATTTCCTCAAGGAAGGTACCCTACCATAAGCTTGACTATTACTCAAATCTCTACTTTATCAATGAAAACACAAAAGAATCAAGAGGTCTTTTATTTTGGTTGTAATGGGGCCATGGGATTAATTGTTAGGTGGGGAAATCAAGAAAGGGAAAATTCAAGAAGGTTAAACAAAATATCAAACAATGCAAAGCACGACAACCTTCTAAAATACCTTTTTGGACTTTAATTCACTTTTCCACCTTTCTTTTTTTTTTCCTTTTTTTAATTTTATTCCTCACTTTCTTTTTCTCATCCCCTTCTCCATTTTATTTATTTATTTTATTTTATTTTTTCAATTTGGAGAAGGGGAGATTTCCAACTTAAGAGAAATATTTTTCTAACTTTTTCATCCCACAATTTTATTTTTCAAACTACCTTTCTGCCCTTTTTGTAATGCTTTAAAAGGTATCAAACCAAGCATCATTCATCAAAATAAATCAAGGTACCAAGAAAAGTATTCTATTTTTTTAGGCTCAAAACTATGCAACTAAGGGGTAGCATTTAATCAGTCAAAGCTCAGAACGCCAGAAAAATACCTAGTGCCTCAATCATTTTCAAATATGTTTTCAAAAAATTTTAAGTTTAAAAACGATTTCAAGTCAAGTTCTAGAGAATACAATCCAAGAGGAATAAAACATTCAATCACAAAGAATGTGGTAGATTTAGTGAGTACCCCTTTTAGGCTCAAAAAATCTCACATTTAGTAGTTTAAAATCAATGAGAAACACAAATCTAAGGAACCACAAGCTAATTATCAACTATCAGAAGATCATCTCAAGCATTTTTAATTTTAGCCTATCACAAGAATACAAAAATTGAGTTCAAAAAATCACTGTCTCAATTCATTTGGCACGAAGTTCTCGCAATTGGATGCATACTCTAAGCAAGGGGCAATCTAATCATGTGATTATGCAAAACTACGCCTATATGAATGCAACATGAAAAATGCAAAAAAGAAAAAAAAATGCAAAAATACCCCTACCCCAAGCTTAAAAACTTACATTGTCCCTAATATAAATAATCAAGTCGGAGAGAGGAGAAAAATGGAACAACTCACCGAGGTGGTGGAGGGTGCTGGCGCAGATGCCAATCATTGAGTTGCTGGAAGACGTGTCACGACCGTGACGTTCATCACGGCTAGGCCATGATCAATTCTGTTTTGTTGGGCTCCTTCACGTCACGCCCGTGATGGCTATCACGGCCGGGCCGTGATAAATACTGACTTCCTCATTTTTCACATCACGCCCGTGACGGCTATCACGGCCTGGGCGTGATGCCTTCTGGTTTCCAGCTTTTGGCCCATCACGGTCGTGATCCTCGTCACGGCTAGGCCGTGATCTCCTCTGAATTTATTTTTCCATGCCTTTTTGCTCTTCCTGCCTTCATAACCTGACAATACTTGGCAAAACCATCAATTAGTGATATTTCTTCTCTTAATCTTCTCAAATTATTCAAAAACAAAATTCAAATACAAATTAAAAAGGGAAAAAAAACTTGGGTTGCCTCCCAAGAAGCGCTTATTTACGGTCTTAAGCTTGACCATACTCCCTTGGATCAACCGGGATCAGCTGGGCTTGGAAGTGAGAGGACACCTCTCTTCCAAGGAAGTCCATCAAAGAGCCTATTTTGTTCATATGGCCACATGCGCTTTCGTTTTACTCTTTTCACTCTGAGTTTTGTGGCCTTAATTCCTCCCGACAGAATTTTTAACTCCACATGTTGAGGAACTCCAATTTCATCATTGTTTGGTGCATCATTTGTCATGCAAAGTTTGGGAGTTGCTTCCATGTTAAGCTCTTCCTTCACCTTTGGAGGCATTATCTCAATCCTGCACACATGACTCTCAAAAGGAGGGTTGTTGTATGAGTTAGTCAAATCAGAATCCACCCTACCTTCCTCTACATTCTAAGAGAGCTTACCATTTTTTACATCTATTATTGCTCCAGCTGTGGCCAAGAATGACCTTCCAAGAATGATAGGAAATTTAGAATTCCCGTTCATATCCAACACCATGAAATCGGTAGGAATGAAAAATTTACTTACCTTTATAGGGACATTGTCTAGTATGCTTAGAGGAGTTTTAGTTGAGCCATCCGCAAATTGTAGAGAGAACTTGGATGGACTCAATTCCTTGGTTCCTAACCTCTCGAAGATGGTATGTGGCATCAAACTCGCACTAGCCCCTAAGTCACATAAGGCTTGGTCTATTTTTAATTCTCCAATTGAGCAAGTAATATAGAAACTTCCTGGATCTTTTAGTTTAGGACGCATATTAATTTTTATCATGGCATCATGCTCCTCAATTAAGCTCTTAGTTTTTTTTCTACTTGTATTTTCTTGACCAACCTTTGTGAGAAAGGTATTGGGGGTTGGTAAGGTGGTGGAGGGACATATTTTGGCTCTATCTCTTCATGTTCACTCATGTCCTCCTCACATTCCACATTCTTTTCAACTACCCCAAGCTTATCATCCCTCAAGTATATAGCATTACAGTGCTCATTGGGATTAACATCGGGTTGTCCTGGGAAAGTACCCTTAGTTCTAGAATATGTACTAGCTTGTTGGGCAATCTGAGTTTCTAACATCTTATTATGGATGGCTAAGTTATCTACCTTAGATGTTAACTCTTTTATTGCCTCATTGACTGCCCTACCTTGTTGCCTAAACTCTTCATTTTGCTGTGTTTGAGTTTCAACAAAATTTTCCAAAAGAGACTCAAGTTTAGACTTTTGTACCTGAGGATACCCCGATGCGGGTTTCCTATTACCTTGGCCTTCTTGGAATTCGTGGTTCAACGTGTTGTTGTAGTTCCCATAGGAGAGATAAGGATTATTCTTCCTCACTTGGTTGTAAGGATTTGGGGGAGCATAATTTGGCAACTTCGGGTTCGTGTCATAGAAGTTGTGACAAGAGTTCACTTGTTCCCCCGAAGCACCGAATCCAGTAGCAATACCATGTGGGCACTCCATTATGTCATGTCCCTACATTCCACAAATCTCACAAACAACATTAGTAGCACCTATTGAACTCACATTAGCCTTTTCAAGCTTATCAAAGCGTTTATTTAATGAGTCAAATTTAGACATAATTAAATCAGTACTATTCATTTCAAACTTACCCCCGAAATCTTTTTCGGTTAATTACCTCTTCCCGAACCCCATTGGTGATAGTTAGTGGCTACGTTTTCAATGATATTGAACGCTTCAGTCAGAGATCTATTCATAAAGGCTCCACCAGCTGCGGAGTCAAGTGACACCTTCGAAGAGTAATCCAATCCATTGTAGAAGGTATGCACTAACAACCACCTCTCGAGCCCATGATGTGGGCAAGACTCTAGCAATCCTTTGTAGCGATCCCAAGTTTCGGATAAGCATTCTCCGTCCTTTTGGAAGAAGCCGGTGATCTGAGTTCGTAGGTAAGTAGTCTTGGATGGAGGGAAGAATTTCTCCAAGAATGCATGCTCCAGTTGGTCCCAAGTTGACAAAGTATTAGCGGGTAATTGCTTCAACCAAGCTTTTTCCTTTCCAGTCAGAGAGGAGGGGAATAACCTCAAGCGAATAGCATCAATCCGGGCACCATGAATTCTTATTGCATCGGTGAACTCCAAGAATGTCTCCACATGATCAGTCGGGTCCTCCGAGGGTAATCCTCCAAATTGATGTTGCCTAATCATGCCAATTAACAGAGGCGGTATAGTATAGTTCTCTGCCTCAATTTCTGGCCTAGCAATCCCAGTTCACAAACCCCTAGCATTTGGGGCTACGTAGTCCTTCAGTGGTTTGGTATCCGGTAGATTCACCATGAGTGGAATGGGAATCAACCTCTCTCTCTCTTTGTCTTTGAAGTCTCCTATGTCTATGAAAGGTCATTTCGATCTCGGGGTCAACTTCAACAAGATTTTCAAGACTTTGGGATCTTCGCATAAAAGAGAAAAATACCTGCAAAGAGAGAGATAGATATTAGAAAAATAAAAATAAATAAAAAAATGTCTAGAAAAATCAATTTAAAAAATTAAATTGAAATTCAAGAAAACATAGTCACCGGCAACGGCGCCAAAAACTTGATGGTGCTGAATCCGCAAGTGTACGGCTTCATCGTCAAGTAATAAAAAGATCGAATCCACAGGGACCATGATCTTAAATAACTATCAATTATTAAATCAATTATTAAATCAATTAAACTAGACTAGAGAAAGATTTGGAAAAGATTTGGTTTTTAAAAGATTAACTAACAAATCAAATATCTAAAACGCAATCAAATCAAATATGGGATTTTTCAATATCAAAAGAGATTTCCAGGAATTGGGATACCAACAAAACTGCTCTGCTACTAAATTGACTACCCCTCTTGTTAATTATCGAAATTTGCTTTGAAGGTGAATTTATCCTAAATAAGTTAATGTTCCCTCTCGGGATACAAGAACCGTGCCCGATTAAACCAACCCCTACTCTCGTGGTAATTGAATTTAAATCGAACCCTTTAAGCTTTGTGACAACTCAGTGAATCCTCGAAGGACCGCTTCTAACTCTCGTGATTTAAGTCCTAAGTTTGATTCTTATAGATCCGATACCTAAGTTCACCGCTAGGTTTCTCCTTAGAGTATCTATGACATGCAAATAATTGCGCACCAAATTCACAAGTAATTCTTGCAACATGAATTAAATCGAAAGCGAATTGAAATTAACAAGAAGTAAAACGTCTATTCATAACATAAAACAAATCTTGGGCATAACCCCAATTCCTAGAAATAAACCGACTACTCAAGCATTGCCATATTCATAGCAAGCTTGATTAACAAAAGCATAAAAAGAAAACCTAAGAGAAGAGAAGAAATTGAGAAGAAGATAAATACTAATTTTTTTCTAAGGTAGCAGCCCCCACGGGATCCCTATTTTCGAGCCTTTAAGTCCTATTTAGAATGTAGGGTAACTTGAATCCCAAGCTGTTACAAAATCAGATCAAATCAACAATTAAAATTCCAGATATTGCGTATCACGGCTAGGCCGTGACATATTATGTCTTGGAAAACTTGGCATTGATGGCCTGTCACGGTCGTGATGGCCCGTGACAGGTTCTGACTTTTTCGTTCTTTTCTTTTCAGCCTTGCTCGTTCATGGTCGTGATGGTTGTCACGGCTAGACCGTGATGGGCTCTGTTTGGCTCATTTTTCTTACTTTTCAAGCTCCGTCTTCATGCAAGCTCCAACATAAATGATCCTGAGCATTTTAATCCTCAATTCCTGTACACAAACACCACAACACCGCCTTACCCGTTCCAAGGTAAAAACTAACAAAAATCAAATTAAAAAATGCCTAAACTACATGAAAATGCATGCAATATGATAAATAAATATGAGGTGTAATCACACTCATCACGGTTCAACCACAACATCTTGTGGACCAATTCTTGTTCCATTGTAGGCATTTCAGTATTTTGTGGTACTTGGATTTCTTCAAGTTCTACATTTCTTTCACTGTTTCCTTTGGAGATGTATTCCTTCTCAAGGAAAACTCCAGTCTTAGCGACAAATACTTTGTCCTCGAATGGGTTGTAGAAATAATATCCTTTGGTTTCCTTAGGATATCCCATAAATATTTGTTTATATGATTTGGGCCCAAGTTTATCCGTCATAAGATGTTTCACCCTGACATACCCAAATCCTTATAAATGACAAATTAGGCCTTCGGCCCATCCATATCTCATATGGAGTCTTTTCAATCGCCTTAAATGGAACACGGTTAAAAGTGAATCCAACTGTAGGTTGAGCAAAGCTCCAGAAAGAGTCAAAAAGGTCTGAATGACTTATCATGAATCGTACCATGTCTAACAAGGTGCGATATCTCATTTCAGACATACCATTCCATTGTGGCATTCCAAGAGGAGTGAGTTAGAACACTACCCCACTCTCTCGCAGATAGTCATCAAACTCTTGGCTTAAGTATTCATCACCACGATTTGATCGTATGACCTTAATACTTTTGCCAAGTTGGTCCTTTACTTCATTTTTGAACTCTTTGAACTTTTCAAAAGTTTCTGACTTGTGTCATACACAAATCCATGTCTACTGAAGTTATCAGTAAATGTGGTAAAGTAAAGAAAACCACTTCTAGCAGACTTGTTTAGGGGCCCACATATATCACTATGTATCAAGCTCAAAAGATCACCGACCATTTCACCTTGCCCGGTGAATGGAGCCTTAGTTATCTTCCCCAACAAGTAAGATTTGCATACATCAAATGATTCATAATTGAATGAGACCAAGAGTCCATCCTTATGGAGCTTGGAGATGTGTTTCTCACCTATATGGCCTAAATGACAATGCCAAAGGTTTTCGCATTTATATTATAGATGAACATATGAGGATTAAGGACACAAAGTCCATTATCCAAAAACTTTCTAGCATAGAAAATATCACGTGACTGATGTTTCTACCAATAGCTGGAACATAATAACACTTATTTAGTTCCAAAACAAGCCCCGAAGGCAAAGTCAAAACTTCTATAGTTAATGCATCAACTTTTTCTCCATTTCCTATTCACAGGTTGACTTCGCCTTTAGTCAACATCCTACTCCCTTTGACCCTTCACATTAACGTGAGATCCACATGCGGTATCAAATACCCATAATTTTGAAGTAGGTTGACTTCTACAACACAATGCTTGAAGAGGAAGTCATACTTCCTTTCTTTTCATATACTTTGTTATATCTCTAGCAATTTTCAAATATCCAGTCAAATCGTAATGAAATCAACTGCCTTCCTTTGAAACCTTGCCTATTAGGTTCAAGACAGAGGTACTGGGCTTGAACTTGTTCTTGCCCTTGTTCTTCTCCTTGTTTAGCAGACTTAAGGCTTTTCCTTTCAAGACTATCACAATAGTCTACCCTTTTCTACTATAGAGACTCTACTCGGTAGTTTTCAACTTCCTTTGCACTCTCTGGTAGAGGTGTGTCAGAATCGTTCATAACGAATTGACTATAACTATCCTGCAACAATTGTAAGATCATTTCACTGGACAACATTTGACCGAAAGGAAATCTCACTAATATGAAGAACATCAAAACTCTCGGGATTTTCGTTCTATCAGTTCGCATCATGAGGTGCATGATCATATCACACACCTTCATGGTTGCAAGCATGAGGAATCCTACATCCAGGACATTGACTTAGCTCGAGAACAAACAACTCTTTCTCGTACTTGAGGACAATCCTCAAATTTTGTACCAATCCAGAAAAATTAATTCCGGATACCTTGTCCTTCTCAAGGACAAATCGCAGTAGTAAATTACAGTGTTTTATTTCATGGTAATTCTAATTACAGAAACATGCAGAATATAAGTATCATGATAGAACAAATTTTGTAAGGTCTTTTATTAAATATGCTCCCACTATTTTACTCAAATCAATGACCCTCATCATTGACTCAAAATCCTTTTGGAAGATTTTCTAGTGAGACTAAGATCCATATTTCACCTCGTTTTGAGTCAACTTTGGCTGATCTCCCAAAACTTAGCTATTTAGGTAGGAAACTCCTTTCCAATTACATCTCATGTAACTCTTGGATCAGTTGGGTTAATAACTCTTATTCTAACTCATCTCATGGATTAAAGCCTAACTTCATGCCTCTAAGCCTTTCAATCCTATTGAATATGGCTTAGTTAAGTTAGACCCAATGGATAGCAATTGGACATTACAATTGTCCCATCACGCCTTACTAGTATAGAAGAATGTACTCCACTTTGGCGGACACACACTCATTCGATATTAGTCTTGACGAGTACTAAGCATCCGAAGGCTCTTAAACTTAATATTTTCTTTTGAGGGATTTTTATTAAAATTGATCTCACGGGCGTTGTATCACATACAAAGCGTCTCTCAGCATACATGCATACATGCTTTTATACATTTAACAAACATATATAATATTTAAAACATAACATGTATACATACATTTCATGCATCACATACAAAAATATACATCCCATACATTTCATGCATCTCATACGTAAACATATAAGATAAGGTAATATAGTTATGACCTCCAAAAAAAAGCAAGAATTAAATAACTAATTTATTACAATTCTTTGACCCTCGAGCAAGCTTCTCAAGCCTCTCCAACGACATCATCATTTGGTGTTGCATCCTCTTCAACTCGAGCAATTACATTTATTTAAAATAAATAAATAAAGCCACGACACGTAGGTCATATTTAAACAAAATAAATAACATCATAAATTAAGGCCATAACTATATACGACACATTTAAAATAAAATATTTATAACAAACAATAATAATAAACACTTTAATGCTATTATTATAATTATTAAATAAATTTTAAAGTGAAAATCTTAATGAAATCAATTGAAAAAAAAATATCATACTTGATGGATATTCAAATCAGACAAAATAATTAATATAATTTATTTTTCATAGCAATTAATCCATGATTATAATTTAAACTTGAAAACCTCTTTTCAAATTGATTGCATCTGACCATGTCGAATACACGTACTGGTCCTTAGTTTTGAAGTGAAGAATTGAAGATCAATTCACATATTTCAATACAATTCTTGCATTAATTGATGTTGAAATCAATGGCATAAACAAGTGATTCAATCACTTGAAATCACGTACAAGATTTGGCATTTTCGAAAACAAAACTTTGAAATCCCAGAAAAAGTTATTGGTCCGAGAACTTTTCAATTCAACAATCATATATATATATATATATATATATATATATATATATATATAAATGACCTCACAGTACTTTGAAAGAATAAAAGCATTTTGTGCACAGTGAATTCTCGTGAGAATTCAATTTGAAATTTCAATTTGAAATTTGAGGAGACGTGTGCAATTTGTGCTCACAAAAGGGAAGACTGTACGCAAATCAAAATATACACCGGACAATTTGTAACATTCAGGGATAGAAACATGAACGCCCAATTTAGATGTGCTCATATATATCAACATATATATATCAATCAAGAATAAAATACGTGCTCACAAAAGACAACATTTATTCTATTGAATCATATTCAAAGCAATAAAACATGTTATCAAACATGGATTTAAGATAATTACGACCATATGTTCTGATACCATTACTAGATTTTCATGAGATAATCCTCTTCTAAAATCATATATCAAGAAGGAAGAAAACCACTCCTATGGATCTCGCATTACTACAAAAATGAATCACATAAATGGCTATTGTGTTTACTTCTTGAAGTGTGCTTTTCTTTTCGATCACGAGTGCCTTTCTTTTCGATCACGAGTGCCACCAAGGTGCAACACCTCTACTCAGTCCACGCGAGCAAACAGCGTCGGAGCTATACGTCTTGTGCTAGCTGACGGCTATAGGAAGACAAGGCAAGCAAGAATAGGTTTAGAGTAAGGTAGTCTATTTATAAGTCATGGGCTCCTCTTGACCTATATGCTTATTTATTGGGTCTTGTACGTTACAAACCCAATAACATTTATATTAATTAAATCATATTTAATTAATTGTCCCGCTTCGCATTTGCTCTATGTGTGTGAACCTGTAGGCTCCCACTAAGTTGACAATAATATTAAATATTATAATAATATAAAATATTAATTATAATATTAAATATTATAAATAATGAGTGGAATCTATCAATGCATCATTACTACCCAATTAACGAGAGTATCGATGATCGGATTTTAGCCTTACTGTGACCAAAATTTACCGTGTAGTAAATGTCCATTCGTCCATATGTCTTAATTGAACACAAGGCACAAGAGTGTCATCCTTGTTATGTTCAATTATTTATTCCTCGATCCCCGAGTAGGCGTGTAATCATAAATGGGCCTAATATCACATAGTGGTCCACTTCCGCGTGGCCACGCATATTCCACGTCTCTCTATCGAGGGCCCCAAGACATTACCCCTGTTATGTAGGAGGGACGAATCTTATCTACATCACTCACACTCCTCAACATGATTTATTGCAGACCCAATAACTACCTTTGTGATCACCCTGTTACGCGTGACGTTTGATAGCATTAAAGCCTACAACTCCTCATGTAGGAATTGTAGTGACTTCAAGTCGAAGGACTACTTCACTATGGTCGCCATGAGAATACTTATGACAATTACATAACTATTATGAAGTATTCTCATAGTGGGTCATCCGATATAAATATTACTCCTAATATTTATACCCGTGTGCCGACTTGATATTACATATCCATGACCTGTGAGATGTGGCCATCAGTCTACACTAGTGCAGAAAAGGGATTCTACATCGGAGTTTACACATCGGTTTATTATAAACCGATGTGTAAAACGAGGCGGTGGCATTTTTGAAATTAAAACCAAAGTATTACACATCGGTTTAGAGAATAACCGATGTGTAAAACTTTTCCGCATCGGTTATTTCTAACCGATGTTTTAAAGTAAAATAAAAAAATTTAAAGTCAGAATTTTTAACATTCAACATCGGTTCTTTATGAACCGATGTGTAAAATAGTGATTAACCACATCGGTTTTTAATTAACCGATGTATAAAATTATAAATAAAAAAAAGAAATTAAAATTTTACTTTTACACATCGGTTTTTATTAACCGATGTATAAAATTAAAAAAAAAATCCAGAAGTTAAAAGTTTAATGTTTACACATCGGTTTTAACATAACCGATGTGTATAAGATGGTTAACACATCGGTTTTTCAAATAACCGATGTGTAATATTCCTCATTTTTCTCTTTCCCCCTTCTTCAGTTTACGACCCCTAAAACACAAAACACAAAACACTTCACTTGCTCTCTGCCTCTGTTCTCACATTCATCTTCTGCCCTAACCCTTTCTCTCTTGAACATCACCACTACCGAGTTCTCTTCTCCTCTTCATCACTCTCACTCTGCCCTAACCGTTTCTCTCTTGAACACCACCGCGTGCGAGCTCCTCTCTCCACCACCATCGCGAGGTATGATCCTCTCCTCTCTCTCTCTCAACTTTACTCTCTATGGTTTGAATATTGCCCTAACTCTCTCTGTCCCTCTCATTCTCAACCACCTCTTCGAACTGCGGCCACTAGTGGAGAGAGCCAACACCGAGCACGCGCACCAAAGACCGAGCCACCCTCTTCCTCCTCTCTGCGAACACAGGTAAAGTCTTAACCCATTTTTGTTTCACCGAGACCACCATTTTCGGTAGTTACTATTTTAAGTGTTTGCAGATTCATAAGTTTGACTCTAAGATGAGTGTTTTTGAGTTCTGAACTTTGTTTGTGATTGTTTGAGTGCTGAACTGTGTTTCCATTTTTTTGTTGGTAGTATTTATAGTGTTTCCATATTCTTGCTTTATTGAATATATGCAAGTTCCCTAGGAGAAAATTCTGGCATTTGCTTCTATTTTATTTTTTTAATCTTGGATGCTATTGAGTGGGTGCATGCAATGTGACTAAAAAACCCATTTCTTCAAATGTATTGTGAGTGCTCTACTTTATCAAGATTTTCCAAATTGCCCAATTTCTTTGTTGAATGGTTAATGGCTATGGGTTGTCTCTCATAGTTTAAGGAGCTATATAAAATTTGAACACCTTCACATGAACACTTTCTTTTGTAACTCGCTAAAGAGGGATAAAAACCTCACTTTTTAGAAGGGAAATGCTGAGCATGTTGGACATCAATGGAATGTTGAATATTGTCACTGGTTTCTTAATGGGTCCATTACCCTGCTTGTGTGGTTTATAATGTGTTAAAATAGTAAAGCCTTAGTTTCCCGTTTGAGATGCAATACTAATGAGCGTACGTGTATGTGCTTAATGTACCGCTCATTGTGTTGGATCTTGAATTGTCCAAAGTTGGACAGTTTGGGAAAAAAACTTTTTCTTAATTCAGTTAAAATAGTTATTCATTGATTCTAATGTTATATACTTGATGAAAGTTCGGATTGATAAATTTCCTTTCGTTCTCCGGGTGCATACTTTATCGTGGTGGATGTCATCGCGTTCAAGTAGTGTACGTCGGAGACCGCAGGGAAATGCTGCCGAAATTTTGTCGAGTATGAGCATGAGAGTTAAGGACTAACTGTTAACCGAATGTTGAAAAAGTTTCTTCTCGAATGGGATAGGGCCATACCCTGTCATAAGAAGTGGTTGATGAATATGTTGGACTAAGTACGAAGGTATTGGTTTAGTCATGGATCGCGGTTGGATGAATGCTAGACGGACAAGTGATGAGTATGAGAATGGAGTGGAAGATTTTCTACAGTTTGCAAAAACAAATGCTCCTGATAGTGGTAACAGAAGGTTTTATTGTCCTTGTGTTAACTGTTTGAATGAGAGACGACTAGAATCTGAGGAGATACGTGATCATCTTATTTGTGAGGGGATTTGCAAGAGTTATACAACATGGATATGTCATGATGAATCGTTAGACAGGCCGAGGGTGTCGGATAGAGAGGAAGTTGATGACGTGGAAATGGACGATGGACTAGAGGACATGATCCGTGATGTTGGGCAAGAGTCTTTTCGGCGCGCACATGTGTATGATACTTTGTGCAGTGATGCGCAAGTGGCTTTGTATCCGGGGTGCACTAATTTCACACGGTTGTCAGCGGTGTTAAGATTGTTCAATGTGAAGGCGAGAAATGGGTGGAGCGATAAAAGCTTTACTGAATTGCTTGAGTTGTTGAAAGAAATGCTTCCAGAAGGCAACACATTGCCATCTCGAAACTATAAGGCGAAGAAGATATTGTGTCCGATGGGTATGGAGTATAAGAAAATACACGCTTGCCCCAATGATTGCATATTGTACAGGAAAGAGTTTGAAGAGATGCACGAGTGCCCCAGGTGTGGGGTATCACGCTACAAAGTGAAGGATGGTGATTCTAGTTGTGATGTGGTCACCAAAGGTCCTCCCCGCGAAGGTGTTATGGTATCTTCCCGTGATTCCGCGGTTCAGCGATTGTTTGCTGATGTAAATGACGCAAAGAACATTAGATGGCATGCAGATGAGAGGAAGTGTGATGGACAGCTTCGCCATCCTACCCGATTCATTGCAATGGAAGAGAATTGATAGTTTGTTTCGGATTTCGGCAATGAGCCCGAAACCCTCGTGGCTTGGAATTGCTACCGATGGAATGAATCCATATGGAAACTTAAGTAGTATTCATAGTTCATGGCCTGTTCTCCTTGTAATTTACAACCTCTCTCCTTGGTTGTGCATGAAGCGCAAATACATTATGTTAAGTATGATGATTTCAGGTCCTAAACAGCCAGGAAATGATATTGATGTTTATCTGAGTCCCTTGATTGAAGACTTGAGAATGTTGTGGGATGAAGGCGTTGATGTGATTGACGGGTATTGCCGTGAGACATTCAGATTGCGTGCCATGTTATTTTGCACCATCAATGACTTTCCAAAGCATACGGGAACCCTGTGTGGGTATAGTGTTAAGGGGCATAAAGCATGTCCAATATGTGAAGAAGGCACATGTTACCATCAACTGCAACATGGAAGGAAGACGGTTTACCTTGGGCATCGGAGATTTCTCCGACGTAATCATCCTTATCGTAGATTGAGAAAAGCTTTCAATGGACTTCCGGAGAATGAAATTGCTCCGGTGGCCTTGACTGGAGAGAAAGTTTATGAAAGGGTGAACAACACTAATGTTATCTATGGGAAGACCCAGAAGAAGGCTACCGAGAAGAAAATATGGAAGAAGAGGTCGATCTTCTTTGATCTTCCATACTGGTGCAAGCTTGATGTAAGACATTGTATTGATGTGATGCATGTAGAGAAAAATGTGTGTGACAGTTTAATCGGAACGCTTCTCAACATTCAAGGCAAGACAAAGGATGGTGTGAATTCTCGTCTGGATCTAGTTGCGATGGGTATACGAGAGCAGTTAGCTCCACTTAAAGTGGGGGATAAGAAGACTTATTTGCCCCCAACATGTCATACTTTATCAAAAAAAGAGAAAAGAAGTTTCTGTGAATGTCTATGGGGAGTCAAAGTGCCACAGGGTTACTCTTCAAATATCAGAAGACTTGTCTCAATGAAAGATCTCAAATTAGTTGGCTTAAAGTCTCATGATTGTCATGTCTTGATGCAACAACTACTACCGGTGGCCATTCGTGACTTATTGCCTAAAAAAGTCAGACATGCCATTACTAGGTTATGCTTATTCTTCAATGCTATATGTAGCAAGGTCATTGACACTAAAAATTTGGATGAGTTGGAAAATGAGGCAGCCATTGTCTTGTGCCAATTGGAGATGTATTTTCCACCTTCATTTTTTGACATCATGGTTCATTTGATTGTTCATCTAGTGAGGGAGATTAGATTGTGCGGTCCCATTTATTTAAGGTGGATGTACCCTATTTGAGCGATACATGAAGATCCCGAAAGGATATATGAAAAATCCACACCGTCCCGAAGCATCTATTGTTGAAAGGTATGTTGTAGAAGAAGCTATTGAGTTTTGTACAGACTACATGTCGAAGCGGAACTCGTAGGGCTTCCAAGTCTCGTCACGAAGGAAGATATGATGGTAAGGGTACACGAGGTATCACTGTTAAGAGCATGGATCGGGAGGAAGTGCTTCAAGCACATTTGTATATATTGAATAACACTAATGAGGTTGAACCATACTTATGTGAGCATAAAAGCATCATCAATGAAACTTACCCTAGAATGAATGAAAAATGGTGTTTGAACAAGCATAACAAGACTTTCTTGAACTGGTTTAAAGAAAAAATTGCAAAGGATGGTACTCGCTTCGCTACATTAAAATGGCTAGCACAGGGGGCCTAACTTTGATGTCATATGCTGGAGTGGGTACGATATCAATAAGTTTTCCTTCTATACAAAGTCCCAGGATGACAAAAGTACTATGCAAAACAGTGGGGTTATGGTCATCGCTGAGTCCATGCATTTCTCTAGTTCGAAAGATAAAAACCCTGTTATGGCATCAGTTTCATACTTTGGAATCATTGAAGAGATATGGGAGGTTGATTACACGAAGTTTAGAGTACCTGTTTTTAAATGTCGGTGGGTCGACAAGAATAATGGTGTGCAAACCGATGAGTTAGGATTCAAATTGGTGGACCTTAGTAAGGTTGGTAATAAAGAGGAACCTTTCATCATGGCATCCCAAGCAAAACAAGTGTTTTATATCCGTGATCCTTCTAACAAAAGGTGGTCAGTGGTTCTCCAGGGAAAAAACATGTATAATGGTAGTGAGGGAAATCACGATTCAACTCTTGATATTTCTGATACTCCTTCTTTCTCAACACGAGTGCCTAATTTCAATGAGGAAAATGAAGTGGATGATGTACATGCTACTCATAATGATCACCAAGAAGGGTTATGGGAGAACTTTACTAATTGACCACAAAGTAAGTTTAGTTTGATATTACCGTCAAGTTTGGCATATTATATGTTTACGTTGATATTTATAAGTTATGTTTATGTACGTTGATCGATATTTATAAGTTATGTTTGATATTTATCCTGACATACTAACAAGTTTTTTTTTTGTTTTTTTTTTAAAAAGGTATAAAAGTCTAATCAAGAGGATATACCTCCTTCATGCAAATGGTCGGAGACCCCGTCTACCGGTAGAAAGGGTAGACGTGCCACACGGATGAGGAATTTGACTGCCAACCGTGGGTCAAATCAAAGGATAAGAGTAGACTTTGATAATAACCTCAATCCTATTGGGCCAATGGAAGATCGGTTTAACAGTTTTGTGGCGACCCTTGCTAGGAACAGGCCCAGTATACTCATTGATAGGTGGAGAGATGTACCGGCGGACGTGAAGGAGTAGATATGGGAGAGTATTCTGGTATCTATACTTCTACGTCCTGTGTTTGTCTATATCTACTTTATTTTTATCTTAATAATATCATACAGTAATTCG
Organism: Sophora flavescens; assembly: GCA_030762895.1. NCBI lineage: Eukaryota > Viridiplantae > Streptophyta > Magnoliopsida > Fabales > Fabaceae > Sophora > Sophora flavescens. Next base: position 112,915,245 of record CM061065.1, on the reverse strand, counting down.
TTGATTCTTTTGGTCTTAATGTAGTTGACCTTTGACATACCGGATACATACGCTATGAAGAAGCGTTTGCTAAAGTATGCTGGAGAGCGTTGGAGGGCTTTTAAGGCCAACCTGGGCAGATACTATATATTCAATCCAAAAAGTAAAAAAAACCCACTTGAGGTGTATCCGTTTCTTGTTAATTGACACAATTAGAAGTAATAGTATAGATTCGTTATATGTTTTATGTTAGTTTATTACTTAAAAGATATAATCTTTTGTCCAATTAAACTTGCAGATATTCAACAATCCAACTCCTTTATCTGATTCTGACATCAACAACATAAAGAGGCATTGGGTAACTTTCTTTCTTGAAGTGTACCAACCATAGTTTGTATATATGTAGTTAGTTTAAAAACTTATCATGTACTAGCTATAGTGTACCTTTGACTGATGATATGTATTAGTGCTCAGGTCTGGTTCAATTCTTCTTCTCTCGTGTTTTGATGTAGCCTTGATAAAGTGTTGTTTTCATTCATTCGAAATTAATTAGGCCTGATGCCCTCTGTTTTCAGATTCTGTGCTCACTAGTCATTTGATGAAATGTCAGTATTTTTAACCATATGTGTAAGAGCTGATTGTTTGTGCCAAGAAAATTGAATGAAGTATGTTTTGCTTTTGATATGGTTAAAACTTTGTTGCAATTGTGTCAAAACTGGTTTGGTGTTCTGTTGTTGTTTCTTGTTTGATCAGGGTACTGCTGGTTTGTTAGCTTAAACAAGTTCCTGGAATTGATGGTTATGAATTAGTAAGCGCTCTTACTTTACCAATTAGTTTGCCTTGCCCATTTGTTATCTAACTCATGTGATGCCTAAATCACGTGTGGTTAATGCCTTGCTGTTTCTTGTCATCGAATGAACTATAAAAAATTTTGTCTTCCAATTGTATGTGGCTGCTTGTTATCATTTTCTACTGGTTTGGTGCAATAACTACATTATGTTTACCCCAAAATTTACAGTATGTTATTCTGGTATTGATTTGCATTACTGAAACAGGGGAAAAGAATGATTGAAATGTAAATAACAGATTAAAAAAAAAAGAGATTTTACACATCGATTCTTCAAAAACCGATGTGTAAATTTCACTTACACATCGGTTTTATTCAAAACCGATGTGTAAATTTCACTTTACACATCGGTTCTGATTAAAACCGATGTGGAAAGTGAAATTTCCAACAGCTTATCAATCGACAAATTAATTTTCCACATCGGTTAATAGAAAACCACTGTTTAAAATATACTTTACACATCGGTTTTATAACCGATGTGTAAAGTGGCAATAAACCACATCGGTCGTTTCCACATCAGTTTGAAAACCGATGTGGAAAGCCATAAATAACCGATGTGGAATCCCTATTCTGCACTAGTGCTACTCATACAATAGTCTCTATGTATTATTATTGTCCTAATTAACAATAATACTCGACTACAGATATTTAAGAATAACGTTCTATTATTCAATGAGGTCTCACGATTAAGTCACATACTTAATATCTCGTTGAATGAACTGTCTATTCTAAGGACTTTATTATGTTATAAACTGATAACATAATAAATTAATGCCTTATTCATATATCAAATACATGATCAGATTCATGATACAAATAATGATCTATTCAAAATAGAATGGTCACTAGGGCTTACACCAACATCATGCTCGTGGCACACTCAGCCACTAAGCACGCCTTTGAGCTTGGGATCGTGCTGTACATGAGCACGACCGTGCTCATGCACCAGAAAGAGACTTTTCACCAGAAAATCCCACTTGACCCCATTTTAACATCCCTGAGGCACATTTCTAATCAATACTACAACACACAAACATACATATAACATATAAAACTCTTAAATGCTTTTATACGAAAAACAGGGTGTTACATCACCCTTATGAGGTAGCAACTTTGGTGAGTAGCAAAAGGTCCTGGCTTTAATGAATGTGTCATTGCCACCACGCAAACAAATGCCAATACTAGTTGTATCCTACTAATGGAATGAAGCGTAAATATTGCATTTAACATAGCCATGCACTAGAGGCTTCCACCAAAATGTATTGGTATCAACAAGGACGGGATGAAGAGATTCAGAGTTGGAGTTAATATTGTCTCTAGCCCACAACCATTGGTGAAGAAAAGTAATTTCTCGAGAAATTATCTATATGTAGCTCTCCTCCTTGTTCTCCCATAACTTGAGGTTCCTATGCTTCAATAAACTCCAAAGACACATGCACCAGAGTTGACCATTCTTCTCATCCAGAGACGTAAGAGAGCTCCAAACATAGTCTTCAAAGGAGTTAACCACTTGCAAACTCTACTCTAAGACATGCCATATACCCATTTTAGTCCACAAAATTCTACTCGTTGGACATGTAATAAAAATATGTGTATAAGTCTCCACATCATTGTCACAACTAACACAATTTATTGAGCATTGTATACCACGGGTTTGAAGCTTCTCCCTCGTAGGAATACAACCCCTACAGAGTTTCCACAAGAAAGTTTTTATGCAGGGGGTAAATGGAGCGAAATAGGTCGCATGTCTTGCATAGAGGTAGGATCATCCTTTTTGGGGATAAGAACAATCTGCGTATCTTTGATAGTTGGATAAAAGGCACCACGGTCAAGCCAATCACAACAAGAAGCAAAAATAGAAGGCCTATAAAGATCCCAAAAACGAACAAAGAAGGCCGAATTTAAGCCATCCGGCCATGGGGACTTTCGGGGGTGCATTTCACTCAAGGCCATCTTGATCTTATCAATACACAAGGAAGTGGCAAGCATCTCATTATCAGAGCTAGTAATACGACTGTACAAAACGTTAATCACGGGCTCATAGACGCTTTGCTTATGCTGAAAAAGGTCAGCAAAGTAAGAGTGTGTGACATCCATGATACCAACTTGGTCTTCTACAATAATATCATTCGGGCTCACAAGCTTATCAACCATTTTCTTTTTCTGCCTAGTTGAAGCTGTTGTGTGATACCCTTCTACCCCACATGTTAATATACAACACTTACTTAAAAGATGAATTATAAAAACATGCATTTATTTCATTAAAATATAAACTTGGATAAAAATGTTTCATATCTCAACATAAACAACACAGAAATAACATAGTTTCAAAAAGATAAACATAAATAAGACAGATAAAGAAAACCCAACCCCGATGTCACATACAGAGCTGATATAGCCGAAATATACATCATGGAAACAAACTGAAACTGAAACCACTATAACTACTGAAACAACTAAACAAACCAAGCATCCTAACTAGAGTAGAGGCTCCTCAGAGTCACTCCTCCACTGGCTGCTCACCGTCCTCTGCATAAGAGATACATGCAACAACAGAAAACAGGAAAACAGGGAATAAGAAAGCATGTAAACACAACGACATGGGAATAGGGAATAAGATGAACATACATCATATCAGGCATAACAACAACATCATACATCATCATTTACATATTACAAGTCAACAGTCAATAAATGATATGCGGTGTAACACTACTCCGCTACTCCGTTATGCATGTGGATCCAACAACCTCAGAAAGTCAACTTCGGAGTTACATATCCACATTGGCCATAAAAGCACGAACGCCGACAGTTCACCAAACCATGGGTGAACCCCTTGGATAGCCGACGTATCATAACTGGATACGCCACCTCGGGGATGCGCGGTTCACCAAACCTTGGGTGAATCACCCGAGACTTAGGCTAGATCATCATAACTTGGAGGACCTCCCCTATGTTGAACATCCCCCACTAATCAACCTCAACGTATGAATGCATGAGCAAACAACACACAAGGCAACCACCTCCTTTGCTTGGGCCAATAAGCACCCAAGACTTATCACCATCATCAACATCAACACCTTAAACCTTCTGGGTCTAGGTCCCCTTAGTCAAAAAGCACTAAGGTCCAACTTATCAACATCTCGACCAAAACGCATTGAGAGCACTTTGGCCAAAAAGCACCAAAGCGTAACAACGTGCGGTAACCCATCGGGTACCGGCTTAACCAGCTTATTATTCTTATTCATCTTAAATAATCTCGAATTAAGTTATCTAACTTGTTATCATTCGATTGGTGTATTATTACATCATTGGGGACACTTGGGGTGAAACACGCCTTAATTCCTTTAATCTCAAGTTCTGACCAGTAAGGGGAGCACACGCATGCTTAACCCCCACCACGGTCGTGCTGCCACTTAAGTGGAGCACGGTCGTGCTCACTGTCCTACACGGTCATTCTCAAAGCACGAACGCCTTCCAGAATTCAAACTGGGAGCACGGTCGTGCTCCCTGTTCAGTACGACCGTGCTCCTAGAGCGGGTCGTACTGTTTTGGGCAGATTCAACTATATTCTTGGAGTTTAGGCTCCCTAGGTCTCTCGAATCTGATCCTAGGGTCTTAAATAAATCATTCGGCATGAAACCTCACCCCTCACTAACACAGTTCATGTCTTATGAAGCATTGGGGAATTAATCCCTTAATTCCTATGTTAACTAAGAGTCCTAATTAAATCCGATTAGAGTCTTATTAACATATTCAACATAACGGCAACATCATCATCAATACACATCATAATCAGCCAACGTGATAAACATAATCCATATCATAACAACAACGACATTCATAATATACTTATTCATACCAATTCAACCAAAACTCATGGCACAAGACAAATTAATAGGCATACCAATTAATCCAATTAAACATATAAAAATTAAATCATACAACTAGGAAAATCATGGCATCAATAACAATTAAACATAACAGTTAACAATATACAACATACAACATTTAAGGGGGCTATGGGGACCCCTCATTTTACGCTACCCCTCGCCTAGTGTATACATTATTCTTCTCCCATACCTGGTTTCAAGGTTCCACAACAAGACGCTAAACGATGAACTGGTCACTTTCCCTTAAGCGGCTTAGTTAACTCTCCAAGCCTTGGTCAAACAAGAACATCAACCAATTAGTTCCCAATTTCAAATAATAGAAAAGGAAACTCAAAGGGAAGGAACTATTACCTATAGTGATCAACACTGACGAACTAGACGTTCCCACAAGTCTCCAAAACTCCAACAAAGCAATGGGTTTAGAGAAAAGAGGGAAGAAAGGGGTTGCTGCCGCACTAGGGTGGCTGCTGTCGTCAAAATAGGGTTTATGACGTAAACCCTCGATCACTGTTCTGCTTATAAAGGTGTAGGCCTGAGCACGGTCGTGCTCCTCCTTGAGCACGGGCGTGCTTGACTTAGCGTCTATGAGACGCGGTTTGCACTCGAGCAAGGGCATGCTTACTGTTTAGCACGGGCGTGCTCAACTTATGTCAGCAAGGCGCGCTAACTCAAACAAGCACGGTCGTGCTCCTTAACAAGCACGGCCGTGCTTGTGATCTAGAAGGTCATAAAGCACAAGCCTAAAAGAAGGGATTTCAAGCATAGAAGTCTCACTTAGCCTCCAAGCTAAGTCTTACGGCTTAACCAACTAAAAAAGCATGCAAAAGCACTTAACGGAAAACAGGGTATTACAATTCCGCCCCCCTTATAAAAATTTCGTCCTTGAAATTTCTACTCACCTCTGTTGAAAAGGTGCGGATATGACTCCATCATATTGCTTTCCAACTCCCACGTAACAATTTCCTCAGTAGCACCACTCCAAACGACTTTGACCAAAGGAATTTCCTTTCCTCTTAGCTGCTTCACCCTCCTATCCTCGACTCGAAGGGGCAGTACCTCAAAAGTCAAGTTCTCTTTTAACTGTATGGTATCGGGGACTATCACGTGACTAGGGTTATTAACATACTTTCTTAGTTGAGACACATGAAAGACACTATGAAGGTTCGACAAGAACGGTGGTAGGACTATTTGGTAGCCGACTTCGCCGACTCTTTTCAAAATTTGGTAAGGACCAATGATTCTCGAAGTAAGTTTCCTTGCCTTCATCACTCTACCAACCCCAGTCGTCGGGGTAACTCTCAAGAACACGTGGTCTCCTTCCTAGAATTCGAGTGCCTTCCTCCTTTTGTCATGGTAGCTCTTTTTCCTACTATGTGCCACTTTTATCTTTTCCCGAATCATCCTCACTTTATCCGTGGTTTCTTGTACCACTTCAGGTCCAAGTACAACACTATCACCAGGTTCACTCCAACACAAGGGTGTCCTACATCTCCTCCCATAAAGAGCTTCATAAGGTGCCATCCCAATGCTGGAATGGAAGCTATTGTTATAGGTAAACTCTATTAGGGGCAAAAACTTGTTCCAACTACCCGACTATTCTAGCACACAAGCTCTAAACAAGTCTTCTAAGGACTGAATGATTCTCTCAGATTGCCCATCAGCCTGTGGGTGATAAGCTGAACTAAGCCTAAGATTGGTTCCTAAAGCCTCATGTAAACTATTCCAAAACCTAGAGGTAAACCTCGGGTCTCTATCAGATACTATGCTAGAAGGTACACCATGTAGCCTAGCTACCTCTATGATGTATAACTGGGCTAACTTTTCCAAAGTGTAACACCTCGTTTTTCATAAATAAGCTTAATGAATTTATATATATTATATATATGTTTGCATATGCTTGTTAGGTTGTTTTTAATGTCTAAGTTCATGTTTGGGAAAGTTTAGCCTTAGAAAGGTTCAACCCTTTTAGAGTCTTAGTAACTCGTTTCACTGTTTTGGCCATATCTTGAGTTATAGAAGTACGATCGAGGTGATCTTTGCCGCGTTGGAAATCTAAGAGAATTATCTACAAGTCTTATTTTTAGTGTTTTTGTCAAATCGATCATCTAGGTGGTCTCAATAGGGAGCAAGACCTTGCTCAGGTATCAGAGTCTATAAATAGAGCAATTTCGTGAGGGTTACGAGCCAAACCCTATTTTGGCACTTTGGGCAGCTTTTGTGGGGCAAAAACCTCTTCTCTCTTCCACCCCTTGAACCCCTTTGATGACCTTGGTGTTCTTGCTCTAGTTTTGGGGGATCTTGGTTGGTGTGTGCCAATCATAGAATGTAATGGTTCTTTCCCTCTTTAGTTTCTTTCTTGTTTTTGATTTGGAAAACTAATTGGTTAACCTTTCGTTGGTTGAAATCTTCATACTAGGTATGGGGAGAAGGATAATATAATCATTAGGCAAGGGGTAGTGTAAGATGTAGGGTTCCCATGACCCCATAGTTGTTTGTTATGATAAATGCTATGTTTGTAATATGCCTATTTGTGATAAATGCCTATTATGTGTTTGTTGATATGTTTATATGAATAATTGGTATGCCAATCATGTATGCCTCATTGATATGTTGATGCCATGTTTAATTGGTTGTTTGATATGAGTGATTATGCCATGATAAAGTTGGTGACATTGGTATCATTGTTATGCCATGTTTGTTGGTTGATTTGGTATGTTTATACCTATTGGTTGAGGTTTGTGGCTTGAAGCCAATATGTTTAAAGAACCCTTAATTGGTTAAAATAGGGCTCTAGTTAATATGATGATTAAGGGATTTATTCCCCCAAAATTGGTTATAAAATATGAACTGTTAGCAAAGGTGAGATTTATGCCAATGGTTTAGTTATGAACGTTAGGAATGATTTAAGAGTGGTTTAGGGTATTTTTGGTTAAAAGAATTTAGCAAGAAATCTGCCCAGAATAGTACGGCCTGTCCAGGAGCACGGTCGTACTGAACAGGGAGCATGCCCGTGCTCCCAGTTTGAATTCTGGAAAATGGTTGCGTATTAAGCACAACCGTGCAGCAGAGGAGCACGACCGTGAAGATGAGCACGACTGTGCCTAAAAGGAAGCACGACCGTGCTCCACTTAAGTGGCAGCATGCTCGTGTTCACCCTTCTGGACAGAAACTGAGATTAAAGGTTTAAAAGGGTTTTAACCCCAACCTTCCCCAATAACATTATGATAATACCATAAATCAATGTTAAAGACTAGATAACTTGGTTAATGATTAATGAAGATAATTAAAATGATAAGATGTTTAAGTCGGTAACTGTTGGTTTATCGCACGTTGATAACTTTGGTGCTTATTGGCCAAAGTTGCCTCGATGCTTATTGGTTGAGGTGTTGATGATATTAAGTCCTGGGTGCTTATTGGCCCAATCATGATGATGTTGATGTTGAAGTCTTGGGAGCTTTTTGGCCTGTTCAAAGGAGGTGGTTGTTGTTGTTTGTTGTCGTGTCATGCATAGAGCGTTGGAGTTGATGGTTGAGGGGAAGGTTCGACATAGGGGAGATCACCTAAGAGTACGGTGATCTGGTCGTCCACGGTAGGTCACCCGATGGTTTGGTGACTACGGCCCCCCCTGTTGAGGCATCCGCCGTTTGATGCGTTGGCTATCCATGAGGTTCACCCAAGGTTTGGTGAACTGCCGGTGTTGGTGCTTCTATGGCCAATACGGATATGTAACTCCAAAGTCGTTCATCTTGAGTCAGTTAGATCCACATGCATACTGGAGTAGCGGAGTAGTGTTGCATTGCACCGTATAGCATACTTGGTCGGTTTATGATGTTTATATGTGTATATGTATGCTTATGATGTTGCTATGCCATGATGTATGATCATCTTATTCCTATCTCCATGCCGTTGTGATTGTATGTTTTCTTACTCCCCGTTACTCTATTTTCTGTTTGGCCTGTATCGTTTTTTGCAGAGGATGGCGAGCAGCCAGGAGAGGAGTGACTCTGAGGAGTCACAACTCTTTAGTTAGGATTTCCAGTTTTAGTTGTTTATTTTAATGCCAGTTTTTAGTTGTACTCCGAGGATTTTATTTCGGAACGATTATACCAGCTCTGTATGTGACATTGAGGTTGGGTTATGTTTGCCTTAGTTTCATGTTATGTTTCTTTCAATTCTTTTAAACCTGGTTTTTATTTCCGCGTTTTGTTGAATTAGTTCATGTGTGACCTTTCTACCCATGAACCTTTTTATTAAAGGACATATGTTTTATGTTTCATTTTCATCTTTTATGCTTTATAACATGCGGGGTAGTTGGGTGTCACATTTAGTAGTATCAGAGCAGTTCGGCCCTGTCTGAACGTGTTGTGAGTCTGTTGTGTGCTCTTGTTTGAATTGTCTATATTTATTTAGACAATGTTACGTGGTACTAAGTACCTATAGTTCCGTTGTGGCTCGACTTACTGCATTTGGTGGTTTGTCTTGAACGATCCAAGAAGTCTGCGAGTGCTTCTTCTGCTTAGGAAGGCGATTCTATTATCTTTTGATAATAAGAACTCTACAACTGATCTTGTGCGCTTACCTTTTAAAAACCGTTCGATGTTATTCTTTGAATGAACTGGTTATCTTCCAACCATGTTCCCTTAGATTGCTTCGATAAAACCATAGTTCTTGGAACTCCTGTGAAGTCTAAGGATCCGAGATTTCCCTCTACCGATCAAGTTAAGGCTCTTACGAAAGAGGAGGCCCAAATCTACTTAATGTTGTCTTCCTTGGAAGTAGAGAACAACTTGATGTTGGAAATGTGCCAATAGTAAGAGAATTCCCTGAAGTTTTCCTGTATGTTCTTGAGTTGCACCCTGAGAAGATGACGAGTTACCATAGACTTAGTGACGGAACAGGACCCGTATCCATAGCACCTTATAGAACGTCTCCTCTAGAGCTAGCTAAGTTGAAGAAACAGTTGGAGGACCTGATGAAGAAGCAGTTCATTAGGTCGAGCGTGTCTCCGTGGGGAGCACATGTGTTGTTGGTGAAGAATAAGGATGGTAGTATGAGGTTGTGTGTCGACTATCGACAGCTCAACAAGCTGACCATAAAGAATCGGTATCCCCTCCCTAGGATTGATGATCTCAAGGACCAGTTGATGGGCGCTTGCGTCTTTTCTAAGATAGATTTGAGGTTAGGGTACCATCAGATTGGGGTTAAATCTGAGGACTTCCCGAAGACAGCGTTCAGGACGCGATATGGTCACTATGAGTACTTGGTTATGCCCTTTGGTGTGACCAATGCTCTTGCGGTGTTCATGGACTACATGAACAAGACCTTTCACCCTTACTTGAATAAGTTTGTGGTGGTGTTCATAGATGACATCTTAGTGTACTCCAAGAGCAAGGAGGAACATGAGGAACACTTGAGGGTTGTCTTGCAGAACCATAAGGAAAAGCAGTTGTACGCTAAGTTGTCTAAGTGTGAGTTCTGGTTATAGGAAGTGAGCTTCTTAGGACATGTCACCTCTAAGGGTGGCATAGCAATGGACCCAACTAAGGTAGAGACGGTTCTCCAATGGGAAGCACCGAGATCAGTAACTGAGATTAGGAGTTTCTTAGGGTTAGTCGGGTATTACAGAAGGTTTATAGAAGGTTTCTCTAAGTTAGCTTTACCCTTAACTCGTCTCACCAAGAAGGGACAGTTGTTTGTGTGGGACTTTAAGTGTGAAGATAGTTTCCAAACCCTTAAGGATAGGTTGACATCAGCACCGGTGTTAGTTTTGCCAGATCCTAGTGAACCCTTCGTAGTTTACTGTGATGCTTCTAAGCAAGGGTTAGGCGGTGTGTTGATGCAGAATGATAAGGTAGTTGCTTATGCTTCTAGGCAGCTGAAAACCCATGAGAAGAACTACCCTACCCATGACCTAGAGCCAGGGGATGTGATTTTTGCCTTAAAGATCTGGTGGCATTACCTTTATGGAGTGAGGTTTGAGGTTTTTAGTGATCATAAGGGTTTGAGGTATCTCTTTGATCAAAAGGAGCTGAATATGAGGCAACGTTGGTGGATGGAGTTCTTAAAGGATTATGACTTGGAGCTGACCTATCACCCAGGGAAGGCCAATGTAGTGGCCGATGCCCTAAGTAGGAAAACCTTGCACGTCTCCGCTTTGATGGTTAAGGAGATGGGTCTGATAGAGGAATTTAGAGACCTTAGTCTTGCTTGTGAGTTTACCCCTAGGAGTATTAGGCTTGGAACCTTGAAGGTTACCAACAACTTGATATATCAGATTAGAGAGGTTCGGAAGTTAGATAAGTTTCTCTTAGACCAGTGAGAGTTGCTTGTTCAGGGTAGAGACCTTAGTTTCAAGGATGGAAGTGATAAGGTCTTGAGGTTTATAGGTAGAGTGTGCATACCGGATGTTCCTAAGCTTAGGATGTTAATCCTTGAAGAAGGACATAGGAGTGAACTGAGTGTGCACCCAGGTGCCACCAAGATGTATTAGGACCTTAAGAGGATGTTTTGGTGGCCTAGGATGAAAAAGGATGTGGCTGAGTTTGTTTATGCGTGCCTAGTTTGTCAGAAGGCCAAGATAGAACATCAAAATCCTTCAGGTAAGTTACAACCTTTGAATGTCCGAGAATGGAAATGGGATAATATCTCCATGGATTTTGTGTGCGGACTCCCTAGGACTCCAGCTGGTTTTGAGGCTATATGGGTTGTTGTGGATATAATGACTAAGTCTGCCCATTTCATCCCGATGAACATGGAGTATCCTTTAGAGAATTTGGCTAAGCTGTACATCATGGAAATAGTTAGGCTTCATGGTGTACCCTATATCATTGGATCCGATAGAGACACGAGGTTTACCTCCAGGTTTTGGGAGAGTTTGTAGCATGCTTTAGGGACAAAGCTTAGGCTTAGTTCAGCTTATCACCCACAGACTATGGGCAGCCTGAGAGGACCATTAGTCCTTAGAGGACTTGTTGAGAGCTTGTGTGCTAGAACAGTCTGATAGTTGGAAGGAGATGTAGGACACCCTTGTGTTAGAATGAACCTGGGGACAATGTGGTGCTAGGACCTGAGGTAGTGTAAGAAACAACATAAACGTGAGGATGATTCAGGAAAAGTCGAAAGTGGCACAAAGTAGGCAAAGGAGCTATCATGACAAAAGGAGGAAGGCACTCGAATTCCAGGAAGGTGATCATGTGTCCTTGAGAGTTACTCCAACGACTGCGGTTGGTAGAGCAATGGAAGCAAGCAAGCCATCTGTTATTAGGAGATCCAAGTCTTTCCTAACTTGGTGAACACATGCAGAATCTTCGAGGATGCTTACAAGACCAGGATCGCAAGCCGTAAAAGCTCATAGATCCAGAGCAGTAAGGACGAAGATCAGAAGAACGAGGTGAGACAACCTCTGACCCCCAGTCGGCAGAGACTTCAAGCAGAATGGTAAGGAATCACAATTCTCAGTAGGTAAGCCTAAGTATCGGGATTCTCCTAAACACGTCAGATGTGGAAAACGTGGAGAAGGTCACTATACCCATCAATGCAAGGAGCCGAACATCATCTGTTTCAAGTGTGGCAAGTATGGTCACCTCAGCCGGAACTGTAAAAGAGAAAAGTCAGAACCACACAGTTCTAGCAGGAATCAGAGTGCGTAGCGGGAAGCGTAGTGGAGCTGGAGCCTCCAAGTCTGTGGAATCAACCTGAGGTATGCGCCTAATTGGTGAAAGTTTAACCAATTAAGGTGATAGAAATATTGAGGACGAAATTTTTATAAGGGGGTGGATTTATAACACCCTGTTTTTCATAAATAAGCTTAATGCATTTATATATATTATATATATGTTTGATAGGTTTTTTTTGATGTCTAAGTTCATGTTTGGGAAAGTTTAGCCTTAGAAAGGTTCGACCCTTTTAGAGTCCTAGTAACCTATTTCACCGTTTTGGCCATATCTTGAGTTCTAGATGTCCGGTCGAGGTGATCTTTGAGGAGTTGGAAAGCTAAGAGAATTATATACAAGTATTATATTTATTGTTTTTGCCAAATCGATCATATAGGAGGTCTCAAAAGGCATTCTTTCAGCACCCCGTGATTAGGAGTTGAGCATGGCCGTGCTCAATAGGGAGCAAGGTCGTGCTCAAGTATCAGAGTCTATAAATAGAGCAGTTTCGTGAGGGTTTGAGTCAAACCCTATTTTGGCACTTTCAGCAGCTTTTGTAGGGCAAAAACATCTTCTCTCTTCCTCCCCTTGAACCCCTTTGATGCCCTTGGTGTTCTTGCTCTAGTTTTGGGGGACCTTGGTTGGTCTGTGCCAATCATAGAAGGTAATGGTTCTTTCCCTCTTTAGTTCCCTTTCTTGTTTATGATTTGGGAAACTAATTGGTTAACCTTTTGTTTGACCAAGGCTTGGAAAGCTAGTCAAGCTGCTTGAGGGAAACGCGTTGGTTCTTCGTTTGGGTTACCAGTTGGTTTTCGTTGGTTGGAATCTTCATACCATGTATGGGGAGAATGATAGTATAATCATTAGGCAAGAGGGTAGTGTAAGATGTGGGGTTCCCATGACCCCATAGTTGTTTGTTATGATAAATGCTATGTTTGTAACATGCCTATTTGTGATAAATGCCTATTATGTGTTTGTTGATATGTTTATATAAATAATTGGTATACCAATCATGTATGCCTCATTGATATGTTGATGCCATGTTTAGTTGGTTGTTTGATATGGGTGATGATGCCATGATAAAGTTGGTTACATTGGTATCATTGTTATGCCATGTTTGTTGGTTGATTTAGAATGTTTATACCTGTTGGTTGAGGTTTGTGGCTTGAAGCCAATATGTTTAAAGAACCCTTAATTGGTTAAAATAAGGCTCTAGTTAATATGATGATTAAGGGATTTATTCCCCCAAAATTGGTTATAAAACATGAACTGTTAGTAAATGTGATATTTATGCCAATGGTTTAGTTAAGAACGTTAGGAATGATTTAAGAGTGGTTTAGAGTGTTTTTGGTTAAAAGAATTTAGCAAGAAATCTTCCTAGAACAGTATGGCCTGTCTAGGAACATGACCGTGTTGAACAGGGAGCACGCCCGTGCTCCCAATTTGAATTATGGAAAATGGCCGCACATTAAGCACGACCGTGCAGCAGAGGAGCACGACCATACAGATGATCACGACCGTGCCTAAAAGGAAGCACGACCGTTCTCCACTTAAGTGGCAGCACGCTCGTGCTCACCCCTCTGGACAGAAACTGAGATTAAAGGTTTAAAGGGGTTTTAACCCCAATCTTCCCTAATAACGTTATGATAATACCATAAATCAATGATAAAGACTAGATAACTTAGTTAATGATTAATGAATATAATTAAGATGATAAGATGTTTAGGTCGGTAACCGTTGGGTTCTCGCATGATGATAACTTTGGTGCTTATTGGCCAAAGTGGCCTCGATGCTTATTGGTCGAGGTGTTGATGATATTAAGTCTTGGATGCTTATTGGCCCAATCATGATGATGTTGATGTTGAAGTCTTGGGAGATTTTTGGCCCGAGAAAAGGAGGTGGTTGTTGTTGTTTGTTGTCGTGCCATGCATAGAGCGTTGGAGTTGATGGTTAAGGGGGAGGTTCGACATAGGGGAGATCGTCTAAGAGTATGGTGATCTGGCCATCCACGGTAGGTCACCCGATGGTTTGGTGACCGAGACCCCCGTGATGAGGCATCCACGGTTTGATGTGTTGGCTATCCATGGGGTTCACCCAAGGTTTGGTGAACTGCCGGTATTGGTGCTTCTATGGCCAATACGGATATGTAACTCCGAAGTCGTTCATCCTGAGTCAGTTGGATCCACATGCATAATGGAGTAGCGGAGTAGTGTTGCATTGCACCGTATAGCATACTTGGTTGGTTTATGATGTTTATATGTGTATATGTATGCTTATGATGTTGCTATGCCATGATGTATGATCATCTTATTCCTATCTCCATGCCGTTGTGATTATATGTTTTCTTACTCCTCGTTTCTCTATTTTCTGTTTGGCATGTATCGTTTTATGCAGAGGACGGCGAGCAGCCATGAGAGGAGTGATTCTGAGGAGCCGCGACTTTTTAGTTAGGATTTCCAGCTTTAGTTGTTTATTTTAATGCCAGTTTTCAGTTGTACTCCGAGGATTTTATTTCGGAACGGCTATACCAGCTCTGTATATGACATCGGGGTTGGGTTATGTTTGACTTAGTTTCATGTTATGTTTCTTTCAATTCTTTTAAACCTGGTTTTTATTTCCGTGTTTTGTTGAATTAGCTCATGTGGGACCTTTCTACCCATGAACCTTTTTATTAAATGACATATGTTGTATTTTTTTTCTTTATCTTTTATGCTTTATCACATGCGGGGTAGTTGGGTGTCACACAAAGAGCATTCCATGTTCATCGGGATGAAATGGGCGGACTTAGTCAGTCTATCCACAACAACCCATATAGCCTCAAAACCAGCTGGAGTCCAGACACAAAATCCATGGAAATACTATCCCATTTCCATTCTGGGATACTCAAAGGTTGTATCTTTCCTGTTGGCTTCTGGTGTTCTATCTTTGCCTTTTGGGACACTAAACAAGCATACACAAACTCAGGCACATCTTTCTTCATCCTAGGCCACCAAAACATCCTCAAAAGATCTTGATACATCTTAGTGGCACCTGGGTGTACACTCAATCCACTCCTATGTCCTTCTTCAAGGATCAACTTTCTAAGCTTCAGAACATCTGGTATACAGACTCTATCTTTGAACCTCAATACTCCATCGATTCCTTCCTTAAAGCTAAGGTCTGTACCCTGCGCAAGTAACTCACGCTGGTCTAAGAGATACCGGTCTAGCCTCTGACCCTCTCTAACGTGATCCATCAAACTGTTGGCAACCTTCAAGGTTCCAAGCCTAATGCTCTTAGGGGTAACTTCCCAAGCTAAACTCAGGTATCTAAACTCCTCACTTAGATCCACCTCCCTAACCATCATAGTGGAGACGTGCAAGGTTTTTCTACTTAAGGCATCAGCCACTACTTTGGCCTTTCCTGGGTGGAAGGTTAGATCAAACTCATAATCGTTTAAAAACTCCATCCACCTACGCTGCCTTATATTCAACTCCTTTTGATCAAAGAGATACTTCAGACTCTTGTGATCACTAAAGACCTCAAACTTCGCTCCATACAGGTAATGCCTCCAGATCTTTAAGGCAAATACCACAGCTCCTAACTCTATGTCATGGGTAGGGTAGTTCTTCTCATGGGTTTTCAGCTACCTAGAAGCATAAGCTACTACCTTGATATCTTGCATCAACACTCCACCTAAACCTTGCTTCGATGCATCACAGTACACTACAAAAGGTTTACTAGGATCTGGCAAAACTAAAATTGGTGCTGATGTCAACCTATTCTTAAAGGTTTGGAAACTCTCTTAACATTTAGAGTCCCACACAAAAAATTGTCTTTTTGGTGAGACGAGTTAAGGGTAAGGCTAACTTAGAGAAACCCTCTATAAACCTCCTATAGCACCCTGCTAAACCTAAGAAACTCCTAATCTCAGTCACTGACTTCGGCGCTTCCCACTGGAGCACCGTCTCAACCTTAGCCGGATCAACGACTATCCCATATTTTGAGATCACGTGACCTAAGAAACTAACCACCTCAAACCAAAACTCGCACTTAGACATCTTGGCATACAACTGCTTCTCCTTAAGGGTTTGCAAGGCAACCCTCAAGTGCTCCTCATATTCCTCCTTAGTCTTGGAGTACACTAAGATGTCCTTTATAAAGACCACCACAAACTTATCCAAGTAAGCGTGAAAGGTCTTGTTCATTTAGTCCATGAATACAGCAGGGGCATTGGTCACACCAAAGGGCATAACCAAGTACTCATAGTGACCATAACACGTCCTAAACGCTGTTTTCGGGATGTCCTCGGACTTAACCCGAGTCTGATGGTACCCTGACCTCAAATCTATCTTCAAAAAGACACAGGCTCCGATCATCTGATCCATAAGATCATCAATCCTAGGGAGAGGATATCGATTCTTAATGGTCACCTTGTTGAGCTGTCGATAGTCGACACACAACCTTATACTACCATCCTACTTCTTTACTAATAACACTGGCGTTCCCCATGGGGATACGCTACACCTAATAAACTGCTTTTGGATAAGGTCCTCTAACTGTTCCTTTAACTTGGCTAGCTCTAGAGGAGACATTCTATAGGGCGCTATGGAAATAGGCCCGGGTCCAGAAACTAAATCTATGGTGAACTCCACATCTCTCTCTGGGGGTAGTTCGTAAACATTCCCTGGAAACACTTCAGGAAACTCCGGCACAACAGGCACACTTCCGACGTCGGGAGGGCTCTCAACTTCCAGGGAAGACAACATCATGAGAAATTGGGCTTCGTATTTCATGGAAGCTTTCACTTGGTTGGTAGAGAGAAAGGTCAGATTCTTAGACTCCTCAGGAGTTCCAAAAATCAAGGTTTTATCAAAACAATTTAAAAGGACTTGGTTGGAAGATAACCAGTCCATGCCAAGAATAACATCAAGATATTTTAAAGGTAAGCATACAAGAGCAACAATAAAAGTCCTATCATCAAAAGTAATATGACAGTCCTTGCATGCATGTGAAGTGAGAATAGGCTTGTTTGTAGGCGTGGCAACAATCAAATCATAACTCAAAGGTAATAGGCAAATTAACACTCTTGACCCTATCATGTGATATAAACGAGTGTGTATCACCCGAGTCATACAATAACCAGTCCATGCCAAGAATAACATCAAGATATTTTAAAGGTAAGCATACAAGGTCAACAATAAAAGTCCTATCATCAAAAGTAATATGACAGTCCTTGCATGCATGTGAAGTGAGAACAGGCTTGTTTGTAGGCGTGGCAACAATCAAATCATAACTCAAAGGTAACAGGCAAATTAACACTCTTGACCCTATCATGTGATATAAACGAGTGTGTATCACCCGAGTCATACAATACAGTAAAAAGGGTTCCATTAATTAAGCATGTACCTTGGATCAAGTCATCAGACTCGGAGGCTTCGACTCCACTAAGAGTGAAGACTCTCCCAGTGGTCTTCAGTCGATTGGCCTGAGACTGCTGAGTCTTACTAGAACTTGGAGGTTCTGACTTTGTCCTCCACAATCCCAACTGATGTGGCCAAACTTGCCACACTTGAAGCAGATGACGTCTGACTTTGAGGTTCTGACCTCTAACTTGGAGGTTCTGACTTTGATCCGGTGCGTCGCAATTGCCGCACTTAGTGGGCCTAGAGGCATTAGAATTGTCGCCTCTGGACCTATCATACGAAAACTACTGTTTCCTGCCACTCTGTTTGAAATCCTGTCCGGTTGGAGCATAACCTACCCTGGTTGTATGAATTCATGTAGTTGGCGACTCTGGACTTGTAGGCATCCTCAAATATCCTACCCTTGTTCACCAAGGTAGGAGACTCTGATCTCCTGAAAACTGATTACCTGTTTGGTCTCCGGACGAAGGCAATCCTCGAACTTTACACACTTTGACCTATCATCTACCATGACCTGATAAGGTGTGTAATACCTAGCCAGCTCCTCGAACCTTGCCGCATACTCGCCCACTGACATACTTCCTTGCTTTAGTTCCAAGAACTCCATCTCTTTCTTGTCATGTACATCCGCAGGGAAATACTTCTCCATGAACCTATCTCTTAACACAGCCCAGGTGATCGCTGTACGCTCAGCCACCATCCTCTGACGACAGTTCTCCCATCAGTGCTCAGCCTCCTCAGTGAGCATGAAGGTCGCGAAGATAACCCGCTGCTGATCATTGCAGTCCATAGCTCTGAAGATCTTCTCGATCTCCCTCATCCACTGCAAAGCTCCTTCGAGGTCATAAGCTCCCCTGAAAGACGGCGGATTGTTCCACTGGAACTTGTCGATACCCTGAACCTCTGCTGGTCCTTCATGGTTGTTGTTCTGAACTTGGTCGATCGCATTGACAAGGAGTACCAACGCGTCAGTGATTGCCTGATTCTTTCTTCATCCTCTTCCTGGCATAAGTCCATGTAACGTCAAGACGACTTGTTAAACACAGGGAACTTAAGCAAGAAAAGCTACGGTTTGCTGAATTAAAGCATCATTGTCTATAACAAGTATAGACAATTCAAACAAGACACACGGAAGACTCGTAACAGACTCATACCACGTCCGGACAGGGCCAAACTGCTCTGATACCACTAAATGTGACACCCTTCTACCCCGCACGTTAATTATAAAAACATGCATTTATTTCATTAAAATAAAAACTTGGATAAAAAGGTTTCACATCTTAACATAAACAACACGGAAATAACATAGATTTAAAAAGATAAAGATAAACAAGACAGATAAATAAAACCCAACCCCGGTGTCACATACAGAGCTGGTATAACCGAAATATACATCATGGAAACAAATTGAAACTGAAACCACTATAACTACTGAAACAACTAAACAAACTAAGCATACTAACTAGAGCCGCGGCTCCTCAAAGTCACTCTTCCACTGGCTGCTCACTGTCCTCTGCATAAGAGATACATGCAACAACAGAAAACAGGAAAACAAGGAGTAAGAAATCATGTAAACACAACGGCATGGGAATAGGGAATAAGATGAACATACATCATATCAGGCATAGCAACAACATCATACATCATCATTTAGATATTACAAGTCAACAGTCAATAGAAGCTATGTTGTGCAACACTACTCCGCTACTCTGTTATGCATGTGGATCCAACTACCTCAGGAAGTCAACTTCGGAGTTACATATCCACATTAGCCATAAAAGCACCAACACCGGTAGTTCACCAAACTATGGGTGAACCCCTGGGATAGCCGATGTATCATAATTGGATACACCACCTCGGGGGCACATGGTTCACCAAACCTTGGGTGAACCACCCGAGACTTAGGCTAGATCAACATAACTTGGACGACCTCCCCTATGTTGAACATCCCCCACTAATCAACTTCAACGTATGAATGCATGAACAAAAGACACATAAGGCAACCACCTCCTTTGCTTGGGCCAATAAGCACCCAAGACTTATCACCATCATCAACATCAACACCTTAACCCTTCTGGGTCAAGGCCCCCTTAGCCAAAAAGCACTAAGGTCCAACTCATATCCATCTCGACCAAAAAGCATCGAGAGCGCTTTGGCCAAAAAACACCAAAACGTAACAACATGCGGTAACCCATCGTGTACCGCTAACCAACTTTTATTATTATTATTCATCTTAATTAATCTCAAATTAAGTTATCTAACTTGTTATCATTCGATTGGTGTATTATTACATCATTGGGGACATATGGGGTGAAACACCCCTTAATTCCTTTAATCTCAGGTTCTGACTAGTAAGGGGAGCACATGCGTGCTTAACCCCTAGCACGGTCGTGCTGCCACTTAAGTGGAGCACGATCGTACTCACTACCCTGCACGGTCATGCTCAAAGCGTGGCCGCCTCCCATAATTCAAACTGGGAGCACAGTCGTGCTCCTTGTTCAGCACGACCGTGCTCCTGGAGCGGGTCGTACTGTTCTGGGCAGATTCAATTATATTCATGGATTTTAGGCTCCCTAAGTCTCTCAATTCTAATCCTAGGGTCTTAACTAAATCATTCGTCATGAAACCTCACCCATCACTAACACAGTTCATGTCTTATGAAGCATTGGGGAATTAATCCCTTAATTCCTATGTTAACTAAGAGTCCTAATTAAATCCGATTAGGGTCTTATTAACATATTCAACATAACGGTAACATCATCATCAATCAATGTCATATTCAGTCAACGTGATCAACATAATCCATATCACAGCAACAACATTCATAACATAGGTATTCATACCAATTCAACCAAAACTCATAGCACAAGATAAATTAATAGGCATACCAATTAATCCAATTAAACATATAAACAAGTAAATTATACAACCAGGCAGATCATGGCATCAATAACAATTAAACATAACAGTTAACAATATACAACATACAACATTTAACGGGGCTATGAGGACCCTTCATCTTACGCTACCCCCTAGCCTAGTGTATACACTATTCTTCTCCCATACCTGGTTTAAAGGTTCTGCAACAAGACACTAAACGACGAACTGGTCACATTCCCTTAAGCGGCTTAGTTAACTCTCCAAGCCTTGGTCAAACAAGAATATCAACCAATGAGTTCCCAATTTCAAATAATAGAAAAGGAAACTCAAAGGGGAAGGAACAGTTACCTATAGCGATCGACACTGACGAACTAGACGTTCCCACAAGTCTCCAAAACTCCAACAAAGAAATGGGTTCAGAGAAAATAGGGAAGAAAGGGGTTGCTACCGCACTAGGTGGTTGCTGTCGTCAAAATAGGGTTTATGACGTAAACCCTGGATCATTGTTCTGCTTATAAAGGCACAGGCCTGAGCACGGGAGTGCTTGACTTAGTGCCTATGAGGCGTGGTTCGCAGTCGAGCACGGGTGTGCTCACTATTGAGCACAGACGTGCTCAATTTATGTCAGCAAGGCGCGCTAACGCAAACAAGCATGATCGTGCTCCTTAACAAGTACAGCCATGCTTGTGACCCAAAAGTTCACAAAGCACAAGCCTAAAGGAAGGGATTTCAAGCCTAGAAGTCCCACTTAGCCTTCAAGCTAAGTCTTAAGGCTTAACCAACCAAACAAGCATGCAAAAGCACTTAATGGAAAACAGGGTGTTACATGTTGCGTGAAAGAACCCTGTGTTATGAAATGATCTCCCTCCTTTAGCCAATGAGTCTTGGTCCTTTGACTTCAATACATATCCTCTTGAATCAGCAGAGATACAAAACGGTCGCTAATAACTTCAAAATAAGAATCATCATCCTGACCATTTTGATATCTAGCTTCTTCCAATTGTAACCTACACTTGCGGATATCTCTCCTAAATTTAGGCCCGATCATGGCACCCCAACGTCGCAAGGAATTAGTATAGGCTTGAATCTTCCCAACAATATCTTCATCTCCTGTACGGTCCCATATATCACGCACCACTAATCCCAGTTTCGGTTCCATGTGCCAGGAATTCTCAAATCTGAATCTTAATCTTCGGGCTAGGAGATGGTTCACAACTGAGCGGAGAGTGACTGAAGATGACACAGGGAAATACAAGAATGGGGGTTGAATTGTGTTCCTTAACTTTTTGAAAAAAAATTTCAAAAAAATTTTAGTAAGAAAAACAGAAGGTAAAGCACACACAAGAAAGCACTTTTAGAAAAGAGTGTTAATAAACTATCAATTCCGCAAGAGTTAGTAAAAATAAAACCAAAGAGATAATGGATAAGAGAACAACCACACAAACGATTTATCCTAGTTCACTCTCTTCCAACCAAGAGCTACGTCCAGACCCTTCTACTTGAAGGTTTTATCCACTATAAACCAATAGCTTACAAGTATTGTTTCAACTTGCCTCTCCAGGCTTACAATCTCTCAAGTATTCAACACCTCTCCAGGCACTAAAGTATTCTTTTATAGTTAAGCCTCTCTAGTCTCACTCTAACTTAAGATTTTAAAAGATTGAGCCAAAGATAACTCACTATATGTGAGGGTATAACAAGTTTAAGCTCAGAATTCTAATGAAGTTTACAGAGAAATATGTGAGCAGAGTTTTTGCACTTTGAATAATAGAGTTTCGTTATTTTATTCAATGAAGGTCGTATAGTATTTATAGATGAAGTGCTTCTTCAACTCTTGTTCTTCAATGGTCTTCGTGATATATCCCTTTTAAAATAACATAAAATGCCGAGATCCGTTGAGTTTGATAACTTGATATCTTGATCTTCAGAAAAGCACTCTTGGTTATCAGGTAGCTCAAAGTAGAACTGTATTTTCTCGGTTGTACCCAAAAGTTCCCTTTTGTCTTTCCTTGTTTGGGTAGGGGTAACTTTGCAGTAGCTCCGTGTTAGAGCAAAAAACTAAATTCCTTTATCCAAGATCAAATATTATTTATATTTTAATCATGCATGGTAAGGTCTCGTGAAACATTTAAACTGAAGATTAATTTAATTGGACGAGTGCTAGACAAGTTTTGTTTTAGAAAACTCATACGTCTTTGGACGTCTATTATACTAGTCGTCTAGTGAATTAAGACACGCGATAAGTCTTTGGACTTCTTTTATTAGACTTGTTCACTCGTCTATTTAGACTTTATATGTTCCTGCACACTTAACAAACTAGTTAGTTCATAAAACTAACTTTGTTCTTCGAATTTAAACTTTTTGTTAACGTCAAAATTTAGGAGTCATTATCCATAACCACTTTGATTCCAGCAGTCATATATAATTAAAGGTCATATATAATATAATTTGTAATTAGTTAATAGTATAAAAAATTTAAAAACTTAAACTCTTCCTTTTAACCTTAGAACCAAGGTTGTTGAAATTATCACACTATGATTAAGAATCTTAAAATAGTTGACAAATTGAAATTGAAACAGTCTTGTCATTTTGAAAAATAAGACAACATTTGAACAAAACTTATATATTATTTGGTTTGAGAGAAACTAGTAGGATGGATTTTTATTGTCTTTTCTTGTTTGGTTAAATTTTTTGGAGGGAAGTAAAATCTCTTCACATATGTTTCAGAATTTCAAAGGAGATAGAATGTAATGATTAGTGATGAAGTAAAGTGGAAATGTAAAAGTATATATCGTTCCATCGTTTGGAAATTTGATAAGGGAATGGAGAGAGATCACAAAATCTTAATTGAGGTTTTAGGTTGAATGAACTGATTTGGATTATCATTCTTAATTATTTAACCTATTACTTGAAAAACTTTCAACTAGTGGTAATGTCTTTTTACCAGTCCGCTCAATTAGTAACCACTCTATTCCATTCATCCAAACATAGACTTGAAAATATATTTGGTGTCTGAAAACGAAAAATTCCAACATAATCCTCAAAAATCTTAAATGCTAATTAAATCAATCTTTTTTAAAAATAAATTTTAGTGATACTCCTTATTCTTTTTTTTTGGTACAGCTCGAAACAAAAACAATAAGCCTCTCACAGATAGGGAACCTAATCTATCAGCAGAAATAAAGTTAACTAAGCCTTCTATGACATCTTCGAGTACAACCAGTGCAAAAGAAATCGCATCACCTTTCTTGGCAAGGAAATCAACACACATGTTAGCTTTTCTATACACTTGAACAAGGCTAGCATCCCAATCTCTCGCTAGAAGGTGTTTGATGTATGCCATCACATACCATGCAAGTGAAAATTAGAAGACCTTAGCTTGGTTCCAAGCTAAAAGCAACCCATGATATATTGCCTTTAACTCAGCAACCAGGACCTGAGTAGAGCCAATACTTCCTTGAAATCCCAATATCCAAAAAACATTAGTATCCCGAATCAACCCTCCAAAGCTAACAGGACCGGGGTGAAGTTGACACAGGCAAACACAAGAGAGGGGGGGGGGGGGGGGGTGAATTGTGTTTGTTAATAATCACACAAGATGTTTTATCCTAGTTCACTCTCTTCCAACCAAGAGCTACGTCCAGTCCCTTCTACTTGAAGGATTTTCTCCACTATTTTCCATATAGATTACAACCAAGTATTCAGCACCTCTCCAAGCTACAAGTATTTCTTTCTTACCAAGCCTCTCCAGCCTCTAACTCTAACAAAGAGATTTAACGTTTGATCTTCTCAACTCACTATGTGTGAGGATATTAAAGTTTAAGATAGGATGAATATTTTCACAATATTCAAGCTAAGGAATACATACTCTTGCTTTTAAAAGAATATTAGAATGAGTGATTATTGACTTGCAGAAGTTGAGCTAGCAAGGTTGTGCAAGCAATAGTTCTTTTCTTCAGTATCTCAGGTCTTCTATTTATAGTGACCTTCTTCTTCACTTGTATTTCTTCAACGGTTATTTTGAATAATCCCGTTTAGGGATAGCATTTAATGCATGATATTCATTGTGGCTGATAGCTTGATTGTGGCAATACTGAATAGTACTTTTTAGCTATCCACTGCTCTAAGTATTGCAGCTTGAGAGCTTGTTGTTCCTCCTTTGTGTACAATCCAGCTTTTTCAGCCATAAATTTGTCATCGTACAGATCGTTTTGCAGTATCTCATTGTACGATTATGCTTTTTGCATTTCTTGATGGTTCTATGTTTTTTTTACAACAAGGTAAAACATTAAAGCAGATAGAACAAAAGTGTAGAACACATATTCTATTGAAATAAATATCAATCATTTGAAATAAATTCAAGAGATTCGGATTGCATTTAATTCATTCAAAGATGGAGCTCATCTAAGAAAAACTCTGTCTACTTAGTTATATATGAGACTAAGTTTGTTTCAATGGATTATTTTGCTCGTCCAATGACGTGGCATATCCTCTCGTCTATCAAGTCTTTGGACTTGCTATTCCTCAATGAGTTATAAAGATCTCCATCTAGTGATGTGGTAGATAGATCTCGTTTACTAGATTACTTTATTTTTCAGTTCATTTACTTCTACTATTTACTTCCGTCTGCTTACGTGGCAAGATGGACGCGCTTATTATCAAGTCTTTGGACTTGCTGTATCTAACAAGTTATTTTGGTATTCGTCTAGCAAATATTTAGAGCCTCGTCTACTTAAGAAAACTAGTCTACTCAAATAAATAAATAAGTAACTTTACCAAAATACTGAGCAGCCCGTCTACAAGGGTGGACACGTTTTTTTCAATAAAAACTTATCCCATGTTTCTTTTACTTATATTTAAATATTCCTGCATAACTGAAAGCACATGTTAGATCTCAACTAACACTTTGCCAAGAAAATTTAATCCTTTTGTTAGCATCAAAACTTAGAGAATATTTAATCCAAAACCGCTTTGGTTCCAACAATCTCCCCCTTTTTGATGATGACAAAACTAATTAAATTTGAAAAGCAAAGTCTAAGAGAGCTTGCAGGGCTCCCCCTAAGACAAAGCATTCAAATAGTTAAGCAGAAAAAGCATATGAAAACAACTGCATATAAGCTAATAGATAGGTGCAACAACATATCATCCTTAGAGTATATATGAAGGAATAAATAAGCATAGTCAGCAGATATCAGAGCAAATAGGCAAACATAAGTATCAGAGCAGTTATCAAGTAGAAGAGAATATGCATATGTAGACAAATATGAGCTTTTCAAAACTGAATTTATATATATATATATATATATATATATATATATATATATATATATATATATATATATATATATATATATATATATATATAAACAAATCTCTTTCCTTTCCTTTCTCCCCCTTTTTGTCATCAGCCAAAAAGGTAAAAGGAGTGGACCATCATTGTCAGTATATAAAAAGAAGGATAAAAGGTTAAGGTTAGGCAGGAGGAGGTGGTGGAGGTGGAGGGTTGAGTCTGGATTTTCTTGAAATCAATGAGGAATTCTAGCATTCTATTCACAACCTCTAAGGTTGGAGCCATAGAAACTTGGACTCTCTGAGAGACTTCTTCTGTGATTTTCTCTGTCATCTTTTCAACTTTTTCTTCAACTAATTTTCCAACCCTCTCATCAACAATTTTTCCAAGAACCTCTTCAAGAGTAGGTGGCAGAACCTGTTGCCTTGAGCTTTCAGCAAACTCTTGAAATGTGCTTAATGTTCTTGAATGATCTGAAGGGTGCATCACAGCTAGAGCTAATGGTTGAGAATAGTGATTTTCTGATGAGCTCTAATTGTGAATGGATTCAGTTGTTTCTTCTAAGCCAACAGTAGTGGCATTTTGATTAGGTTCTTTAACAACGGTTTCATCTGCAAGAGGCTCTGAAGTAGGTGAAGGGATCACTGAGACTTCTTTTGCCCATCTGATGGGGTAGATGAATTCCACATTTTCACTATTTATGGGAAGTCCCCAAAGGTCTTTATAGATCATATACCTGAAATTTGAAAGACCACACTTCCCTCTGACCTTAGGAATTTCCTTCTTCTCTTCTTGATCGGTCAAAGGAAGATGCCTCTCTTGTGCAGTGAATAATATGAGATTTCCAGAAATCTACAGCACGATGTTCATTGATCAACCCAATGGATTCAGTATGCAAAAAGAAATCCAGCATTGGGTAGCCAAAAGTTTCTTGATGTAGATCACACATTGCTGATTCAGCTTCAGGCATGATTCCTTTGAATCTTCTATTTTTCTTGTCCTTGTCCTTATTCAGATCTACCAGCGACAGTCTTGAACAGATTCTGTAAGGCATGATTCCAACTCTGGTTGTTTCATTATGTCTCAGCCAGGATAGAGGGACAAAATGCGCGGCTCTATCAGCTCTGAAATGACTGAATTCCCACTTCATCATTTCATAGATGAGCTGATCCAAGAAGAAATCAGAGGCTCTCCAATAGACTTTGGGATGCTCAAAGGATACCCATTTTGTGTCCCTTGGCATGACCATGGGAATATGCTTTGAGGATCTTTCTCTTTGCTCATGGATGGTAGGAAGACTTTTTATTTTGGGGTCAGTCTCCCAAACAGGTATTATGTGTCTCTCAACTCCATCAGTGAGGGGTATGAAAGGAGGAGTTTTGACAAGGTTAGGGTAAATTCTTCTTTGGGGGGGGGGGGGGGGGGATTTGTTTAGAGGTAGGTGAGTGACTAATGGTCCTAAGTTGTTGTGCATTTGTGAAGGCACAATTTTAACTAATTTACAATCAGGATGAGGTAAGTAAAGGGGTTCAACAGGTGGGCTGACTTCTTCCTCATACTCAGGTAGAGGATATCATCTGTTGGGAATGTGTTCAGGTTCAGGTTGGTGAGAGTGAAACAGAATTCTCCATTCCCTTTTTACCTTGGCCTAATCCTCAGATTTGCCATCATAAAGAACATAATTTGAGGTGAAGGGAAATAAGGTTCTCAAGGGTTTGGGGAAAGGAGCACCAGGGGAAATGCCATCATCTGGTTGATTAAACCAGTTATCATCGGCAGGGATAATAGGTTGAAATTATGTTGTGGCTATTTGTGTAGGTTGGGGTGAAAGGGGTGTGGGAATGTACACATCATCTACTACTATTTGAACAGGATCACTAACGGAGATGGTTACCTTAGAGGTCTTAGTTGTTCTGATTTTTCTTGCTGGTTGCCTTCTGGGTTTTGTTGTAGCAGTAATAACGCGCCTTAGCAAAATAGAATAAAAAAGTTTTCTGCTTCTTCAGGATGGTACTGATAGGAACTCTGTCCTCATCAACTTCCTCATCTTCATTGTGTGAGAAGATAACTCTTCTTTGATTCTTCACAACAGGAGCATCAGATGGTTCCCTGATAATAATGCCACCAACTGGTCTCTTGGCAGGCTTCCTTGCTGCAGTGGTCTTTTTCTTGATATTCTTCTTTGGTTACATAGCCTATGCAGTGTTTTGTTCCATCATTTCCTCTTTCATTTTCATCAGTTCCTCAACTTTGGCCATTGCAGCAGCAGCATAGGTACTGAGGTTCATATTAGCTATGTTCATTTTACCAAAGTCTGCAGCCGACATTGGTTTTTCAGCTAAGATCCTAGCTTGCTCCTCAGGAGTCCTTGCAGCAAGAATTTCATGAATTCCTTGAGCCTTGGAGATCTTAGAAAGAAGATGGCAATAGGGAAATGCTGAGAGTCTTTTCTTGTTCATCACAGCATCTCTAAGTCTTCCATACATAATTCTTAGAAGATTGATCTTCGTTTTGGTGAGAAGATGGCAAAGGCAAAATTTGTGCAGAGAGGAAAGGTTATCTTTGGATCCAACCTTATGAAGAACCACCTTATTTAGAAGCTGATGAAGGATGCGAACAATGTCCTTCATTTCAATAGTTTTCCAAGTGTGAGTTCTGACTGTATCTTCTTTGATGAGACAGACTTCAATGGTCTCAGAGCCACCCAAATCAGCTTCCCATGACTTAGTAAAAACCAAACCTTACTGAGCACAGAAAATAGCTTCAGTAATATCTTCTCCGAGACTACAATCTTCTTTCTTAACACAGTAGAGAAGAAGTCAGTATCAGTCACTTGAACATTCCTCAAGAAATCCCTAACCAGGTTGGGAAAGACAAAGATCCTTTCTTTGTGAAGAGTCCTCCCCACCCAACTGCATTAACATTCTTGCTTATGTCTAAGTTGAAGTCTTGCAGCACTCCAAAGTTGAAATGATGCTCAATTGCCAAGTTGAGCTTGTCCATGTTAAAGGTTGAATAAGAAGCCATTTTAGGTGATCAGAGAGCTTAGGGTTTGAAAGCAGAGAGAGAGATAGCTCAAGAGGTTAGATAAGTGTAGAGTTTTTGTCAGAGGGAAAATATTACTTTTAAAAGATTTGTGAATCCCAAATGTTAAAAAAAACTTTTGACATGACATGTCATTATGGATAAAACGGCATTGGTAACTTGGAACTATAAAAAGGTCTTGATGGGATTGATGAAAGTAATGACTCAGTAAAGAGAATAAAGGATAAATTTGTCATTGAGACAAAATAAATGCATTTATTAAAAAAAAATATGCTTAAACACAGGCAGATGTGGACTCGTCCGAAACTATATAGTGGACGTGGTAACCAACAACAGTAGACACCACATATAGACGTGCAACACAACATGCAATAGACGCACAACTTTTAATAGGTATTAGATGTGCATAGGTAATAGATACAAGATTAACAAAACAAATTTTTCTCAAGACTGGACGCCTAAATTAATCCACACATATCATATTAAGATGCTTCCTAATAAAGATCAATATGTCCTCTGCAAGAGGTTTAGTAAAGATATCCGCCCATTGATGGTCAGTATCTACAAATTGAATATCAAACACACATTTTTGCACATAATCCCTAATAAAATGATATTTAATCTCTATATGCTAAGCTCTATAATGAAAAATTGGATTCTTAGATAGATTTATTGTAGCAGTATTATCACACATAAGTGGAATACTACTTACAAATACATTGTAGTCCTCCAATTAATGTTTGATCCAGAGAAGTTGTGAGCAGCAACTTGCAGCTGATATATACTCAACTTCAACAGTTGATATGGCAATGGTACTTTGTCTTTTGCTTGACCATGAGACAAGATTAGCTCCAATAAAGTGACATCCTCCACTAGTGCTTTTTCTTTCAATTATATCTCCAGCATAGTCAGCATCACAGAAACCAACTAATCTATAATCTTCATTTTTCTTAAAGAACAAACCAAGATTAGTAGTACCTTTTAAATATCTAAAAATTCTCTTAACTGCTGATAAGTGAGATTCTCTAGGATCGGATTGAAATCGAGCACATAAACATACACTGAACATAATATCAGGTCTAGACGCAGTAATATATAAGAGAGATCCTATCATACCTCTGTATACCTTTTGGTCTACCTTTTTCTCTTTATTATCTTTGTTCAATATGGAAGTGGGGTGAATAGGAGTTTCATTGGCTTACACTCATCCATCTTAAACTTCTTCAGAAGCTCTTTTGTATACTTAGTTTGGTGGATGAGCACCTCGTCCATGGTTTGTTTTACTTAAAGTCCAAGGAAGAATTTGAGTTCTCCCATCATGCTCATTTCAAATTCTTTCTGCATTAACTTAGAGAATTCCTTGCATAGAGACTCATTAGTTGCACCAAGTCTTGCTTTGTTTCAGTATAATCTATACCTTTTTCTTGAGAGACACCTTGAGCAACAAGTCTTGCTTTATTTCTAATTTCCTTACCATTTTCATCAAGTTTGTTTACGTAAACTCACTTTGTTCCAATCACTGATTTGTCTTTGGGCAGGGGAACCAGAGTCCAAACATCACTTCTTTCAAACTGATTGAGTTCTTCTTGCATGGCTAGAATCCAACCATCATCTAGCAGAGCCTCGTCCACAGTCTTTGGTTCTTGTAACATCCTGAAATTCTAATATAATTAATTTAAAAAGTATAGTGCAGATAAAATATTAGAATTATTAAAAAATGCAGTACAAATAAAATATAAATGAGAGACTTAGTGTAAAGAAGTGATAATACAAGGATTTATTGAAATTACCCAACTAAGAAAAAAAAAAGAAATGCAATATATATATATATATATATATATATATATATATATATATATATATATATATATGCATGAGTGGCGTCAGGCGAGCCCCAAGGAAGTCACTGACCTTGACTTTTGGCAAAGTAAAAACAAAAAAGAAAAGAAAATAAATATTAAAAAAGAAGAAGAAGAAACCTAGAAAGCCTAATGCATTATATATATATATATATATATATATATATATATATATATATATATATATATATATATATATATATATATATATATATATATATATATACATCTCTCTTGTGCTAACTAGCGCCGCAAGGGAGTGGCCTTCGTTTCTGGCAGTGCACACATTACAACACACGGATCCAAAAACACCAGTGAATGGGAGAAGAATTTTTAGAGAAGCACTATCTTTTATCACGAATAATCTCTAGAGCATTTTGGAGGTCTTCAAGAGGTGAATAATAATACTCTTATGAACCCTCTCTATGGTATTTTTATGTGTTTCATGGTGGTTTTAGATTTATAATATCATATTTCAATTGCTGTATCTCTATTTACACAGGGAATGGAATTTTTAACCAGGAAGTGGAAATTGGGCGTGATCTATCTTTTCTCTTTTTATTTTTATTTTTGTTTGTTTGTTTGTTTGTTTGTTTGTTTTGTTATGTGGTTCTTCACAAAAAGGGGATAGTTGTTAAATTGATGTAATGATGTAATTGTTTTTCTGGACGTTTATGATTAATATAATATATGATGATGATTTGTATGATGTTTGCTGTAATACCACCTATGATAGGGGTATTGAAAAGTAATACCACCGTAATGGGGTATCGAAAGTAACATCCCCATATAATTGGGATGTCGAAAATAAGTAATACTACCTAATAAGGAGTATCGAAAGTAACACCGCCACAAGTTGGGGTGTCAAAAAATGAGAAATACCACCATGTGCACATGGGAGGTATCGAAATGGAAATGTCCCCGACAGGAGGGTGACATCGAAACACTCCTCGTGAGTAGGGGTGGGCAATGGGATGCCATTGTCGTGTGATGTGTGAATATATGGCATGCCGGCAAGAAGCCAATTTAATTAGGAGGTCTTCGGACCGCTCGGATTAAACTTGAATTTATCTGGTATATGAAATGTGATGTATTGAGATGAGTTTATTATTAATGTTAAAGTATTCTCTTTATATATATTATTTTGAAAAATTAGCGGGTACCATAGACAGTTTTTCCGGTTACCGCACCGGCTGAGAACAATGCTATTTTCGAAAATGTTTTTATAAAACTGTATTGTTGTTCACTGGGATTTTATATCTCATTATTAAGCATTGTTTTCAGAGCACGAGGAGGACGTCATTGAGGCTGAAGAGGCGTGAAGACTTAGTGGACACCATTAGATAATCTTTCTAGTTTGGTTAGTCTGTTCTTAAATAAGGAGTCGTATGTGGCTAGACGCAATTATTTATCGTTGGGATTGTAGTTAGACTCCCAGTTTTGAGGCTTTTGATTTATTTATTTATTTATTTATATCTATATTCATTACATGGATAATTTAATACTATATTATTTAATATGAGGCATTTTCAGACTTTAATGTTTTTTCTAATTTTTCGTTATGAGATATATGTTTTAATTAAATGTTTTAAAGGATATTTTATTGATTTTATCTTGGGATCACTAATGTAACGAAGGGCGTTACATTTATGGTATCAGAGCAGTTCGATTCTAAATCGGACTGTGGTAATGGGGCTTTTTCTAAAATAAAACTTGGGCGCATAGGATGCTTGTTAGAGTTATAGATGCTGCATGCTATTCTTTGGGATATTGGACCTGATCAACCCAGTATTTCATTGGTAGTGAGCAGATTTATGGCGACTAATAGGCGAGGGACGAATGTTGCACTTGCAGCAGCTTTGGATTGTATGGCCAAGGTTATGCAAGGGCAGACGGAGTCTCGCCGTCAACTGAAAGGGAATGGAGGCCAGTCACTAATGAAGTGGTGGCAACCTAGGACCCTTAACACGTGGGACTTGTCGAATTCAAGAAGAACAATTCGCCATCATTCTGAGGCAGCTTAGATCCGAAGGAGGCTGAATTTCTTCCACTCGTTAAGAAAAAAAAATTTAAATTATTATATTGTTTGATTCAGGAGCAACGCATTCCTTGATACATCCTTTATGTGTGAAAATTTGGAGATACCAATCTTTCATTTGTCCTTTGATTCATAAGTTTCTACTCCTATGGGGATATTCTTGTTCTTCCATTGGCTGCTTAAATTGTTTCCTTGTGCGTCAAGACACTCCTTATGACATCAACCTTATTGTTATCTATGTATTGTATGTTATTCTTGGTATTGACTTATTGACATCTAGACTCATTGCCATAAGCATTCTGAAAAAAATATCCTTATCTCTTCACATCCAATGTCTAATGATTTTCCCCGTACCCAGTTCTATTGTTTCTGCTGTTGCTTGTCATAAGTGCTTAGTTGAGGGAGCTCAAGGATATATACTCTTATTCTCTGCTAAAATAGAGGCTGACAGTGATGTGACGGCTATACCTATGGTGTGTGAATTCCAGGATGTTTTCCCTAAGGATGTATCTAGCTTGCCTTCGAATAGGGAAGTTGAGTTTATCATATATCTAGTGCCAGGGAGTGGACCAGTATCGGTAGCGCCTTATAGAATGGCACCTTTAGAGTTGAGCGAGCTTAAGAAACAGTTAGAGGAGATGCCGGGGAAGGGGTTTATTAGGCCTAGTGTGTCACCCTGTGGAGCACCTGTCCTCCTGGTGAAAAAGAAGGATGGGAGTATGAGGTTATGGGTTGACTATAGGCAGTTGAACAAAGTGACCATCAAGAATAAATACCCATTGCCTAGGATAAATGACCTCTTAGACCAGCTGAGGGGAGCGTCGATGTTTTCCAAAATAGATCTAAGGTCGGGATACCATCAAATTAGATCTAAGGATGAAGACATTCCTAAGACAGCCTTTAGGACAAGGTATGAGCGCTATGAGTATGTAGTGATGCCCTTTGGTGTGACCAATGCCCTAGCCGTTTTCATGGACTACATGAATCAGATCTTTAGGCCATTCTTGGACAACTTTGTGGTAGTGTTCATAGATGATATTTTGATATACTCTAGGACACCAGGGGATCATGAGGAGCATTTGAGGTTAGTGTTGCAGATTCTAAGGGAAGAACAACTGTATGCAAAGCCAGAAAAGTGTGAATTTTGGCTTGATGAGGTGAAGTTTCTAGGACATACCATATCTAGGAGTGGTGTAGCGGTCGACTCTAGTAAGGTTGATGCAGTGCTTGGATGGGAGCAACCTAAGTCAGTGACGGAAGTGAGGAGTTTCCTAGGACTGGCAGGTTACTATAGGAAATTCATAGAAGGGTTCTCTTGGCTTGCTTTACCTCTTACCAAGTTGACTAGGAAAGGAAAATCTTTCAAGTGGGATAAGGAATGTGAAGAGAATTTTGAGGAGCTTAAGAGGAGATTGGTGTCATCACCGGTCTTAACCATTCCAGATCCTTCAGTGAGTTTTGTGGTATATTGTGACGCTTCTAAGAATGGTTTAGGTTATGTGTTGATGCAGGAAGGCAAGGTAGTGGCTTATGCATCTAGGCAGCTTAGGACCCATGAGGTGAACTATCCTACTCATGACCTTGAGTTAGCAGCAGTAGTCTTTGCTCTTAAGATTTGGAGGCACTATTTGTATGGGGCAAAGTTTGAGGTTTTTAGTGATCATAAGAGCCTTAAGTATTTTTTTGACCAAAAAGATTTGAATATGAGACAAAGGAGGTGGATGGAATTTCTTAAGGACTGTGATTTTGAGTTGAAGTACCATCCAGGGAAAGCCAATGTGGTGGCTGATGCACTCAGTAGGGAAACCTTGCATGTGTCAAGTTTAATGGTCCGAGAGATGAATATGTTATAGGAGTTCAGGGACATGAATCTAAATGTGTCTCTTAGTGCTCTAAGCTTGAAGTTGAATAGGCTGGAAATTCGCAGTGACCTTAGAGAAATGATTAGGCGAGAACAGCTTTTAGACCAGGAGTTACAATCTCTTTTAGATCAAGAGAATTATGTGTTGTCTACTGATGGTCTAGTGTTGTTTAAGAATAAAATCGTTGTTCCTAAGGAGGGGAGCCTCAGAGAGAAAGTTCTAGAGGAAGCGCATAAGGGGAAGTTCACCATACATACAGGGATAACCAAGATGTACCAAGATCTAAAGAAGATGTATTGGTGGCCAGGAATGAAACGGGATGTGGCTAGCTTTGTAGCCAAGTGTTTAGTATGCCAAAAGGTTAAGATAGAACATCAGAAACCTTCGGGTTTGTTACAGCCTTTAGAAATTCCTCAATGGAAGTGGGAGAGGATTTCTATGGATTTTGTGATGGGGCTACCTAGGACTCGTTTGGGTTTAGATGCCATATGGGTAATTGTGGATAGGTTGACCAAGTCTGCTCACTTCTTGCCAATTAAGGCAACCTATAGCTTAGACAAGTTGGCCTACCTTTATATCAAGGAAATAGTCAGACTTCATGGGATACCCACCTCCATAGTGTCGGATAGAGACCCGAGGTTTACCTCTAGATTTTGGAGAGCTTTTCAGCAGGCCTTTGGGACTAAGTCGAACCTTAGCACAGCCTATCATCCCCAAACGGATGGTCAGTCAGAGCGGACCATTCAGACCCTTGAGGACATGCTTAGAGCGTGTGTCTTGGATGAAGGAGGGAGTTGGGATAGATTCCTACCTCTCATTGAGTTTACGTATAACAATAGTTATCACGCTAGTATAGGCATGGCACCCTATGAGGCCCTATATGGGAGGAAGTGTAGCTCCCCTTTATGTTGGTGTGAGGTAGGTGAGAAAACCTTGATAGGACCCGAATTGGTCCAGGAAACCTTTGAGAGAATCAAAAGGATTAGGGAGAAGATGCGCACGGCGCAAAGTAGACAAAAGAGCTACGCCGACAAAAGGAGAAAGCCTCTAGAATTTCAGGAAAGTGAGCATGATCTATCTTTTCCCTTTTTATTTTTATTTTTGTTTGTTTGTTTGTTTTGTTATGTGGTTCTTCACAAAAAGGGGATAGTTGTTAAATTGATGTAATGATGTAATTGTTTGTCTGGATGTTTATGATTAATATAATATATGATGATGATTTGTATGATGTTTACTGTAATACCACCTATGATAGGGGTATTGAAAAGTAATGCCACCGTAATGGGGTATCGAAAGTAACATCCCCATATAATTGGGATGTCGAAAATAAGTAATACTACCTAATAAGGAGTATCGAAAGTAACACCGCCACAAGTTGGGGTGTCGAAAAACGAGAAATACCACCATGTGCACATGGGAGGTATCGAAATGGAAATGTCCCCGACAGGAGGGTGACATCGAAACACTCCTCGTGAGTAGCGGTGGGCAATGGGACGCCATTGTCGTGTGATGTGTGAATATATGGCATGCCGGTAAGAAGCCAATTTAATTAGGAGGTCTTCGGACCGCTCGGATTAAACTTGAATTTATCTGGTATATGAAATGTGATGTATTGAGATGAGTTTATTATTAATGTTAAACTATTCTCTTTATATATATTATTTTGAAAAAATTAGCGGGTACCATAGACAGTTTTTCCGGTTACCGCACCGGCTGAGAACAATGCTATTTTCGAAAATGTTTTTATAAAACTGTATTGTTGTTCACTGGGATTTTATATCTCATTATTAAGCATTGTTTTCAGAGCACGAGGAGGACGTCATTGAGGCTGAAGAGGCGTGAAGACTTAGTGGACACCATTAGATAATCTTTCTAGTTTGGTTAGTCTGTTCTTAAATAAGGAGTCGTATGTGGCTAGACGCAATTATTTATCGTTGGGATTGTAGTTAGACGCCCAGTTTTAAGGCTTTTGATTTATTTATTTATTTATTTATATCTATATTCATTACATGGATAATTTAATACTATATTATTTAATATGAGGCATTTTCAGACTTTAATGTTTTTTCTAATTTTTCGTTATGAGATATATGTTTTAATTAAATGTTTTAAAGGATATTTTATTGATTTTATCTTGGGATCACTAATGTAACGAAGGGCGTTACAGTTCTAACTCAGACTATTGCAGAAATATCTTGTTCTCTGATGGTTGATCTGGTTCTTAGCTTGTCATTGGGGTTCCCAATGATCTGATCTTGTGGATAATAATTCTTGAAGTACCAAGATTTTTGAATTGTATCATGTTGAGAAGTGGACGTTTCTGGTTGTTGAGTGGGGTCATCTGCTTGATCATCAACTTTTACCTCTGGTGAGTCTCCTGAAATGTTTAGATCAAGATCTGCAAAAGCTTCATCTAGCTCTGATAATTTCTTATTAGGTTGTTTGTCATCAAACTTGACATGAATACTTTCCTCTACTATCAGAGTCCTAGAATTATAAACTCTAAAGCCTTAGATGTTTTAGAATATCCTAATAGTATTCCATTATCTGTTTTAGCATCAAACTTACCAAGTTGATCTTTAGTATTAAGTATATAGCATTCACAACCAAAAGGGTGAAAATAAGATACATTGGGTTTTTGTCCTTTCCACAGTTCATAAGGAGTCTTATTCATGATAGGTCTAATGTATATTCTGTTCTGAATGTAGCAGACAGTATTAACAGCTTCAGCCCAGAAGTGTCTAGGGACAGAGTTGCCATTGAGCATAGTCCTAGCCATCTATTGAAGAGATCTGTTCTTTCTCTCAAACATACCATTTTGCTATGGTGTTCTAGGTATTGAGAAGTTATGAAGGATACCACTTTCCTAATAAAACTTATGAAATAGCTTATTTTCAAACTCTCCCCCATGGTCGCTTCTGATTGAAGTGATACACATGCCTTTTCATTCTGTACACGTTTGCAGAATACAGAAAAGACCTTAAAAGACTCATCCGTGTGACTTACAACATTCTTAGATTCAAAAGAACATTTGACTTGTTTTCCCTTTTGACATGCATCACAGAGAGCATCAGATTTGAACTTACGGTTTGGTAGTCCTCTCATGAAGTTATGCTTGATTTGCTTTGAAATTAATTTCAAGCTTGCATGACCTAGCCTTTTGTGCCAAATCCATCGCTCATCTTCAATGGACACTAGACAAGAGACACTTTGATTTGAGAGGTCCTCCAAGTCAATCTTATAGAGATTTTTTACCTTTTAGCAGTGAATAAAAGTGATCCATCATCTTTCTTGACAGTACACATGTTCTTATCAAAAGAAACTCTATATCCACTGTCACATAATTGACTTATGCTCAGTAGATTGTGCTTTAAGCCATTTACTAAAAGAACATTATTAATGGAGGGAAAAGGATGTTTACCAATTTTTCCTATACCAATGATTTTCCCTTTCTGATTTCCTCCAAATGAGACCCAGCCACCATCTTTGGGCTTAAGGTTTTGGAACATAGACCTTTCTCCCGTCATGTGTCGTGAGGGTATCCAAGTACCAAGACATCTGTTTTCTTCCTGTTGTTAAGCAAATCTGCAACAGGTATTATCTTATCTTTAGGTAACCAAACTGACTTGGGTCCTTTCTTGTTAGTTGTTACTGGATAAGTATGCTTAGCATGTTTATTGTGTATGCATCTAGAAGTAGTATGCCCACTTTTTCCACACACTTTGCAAAAGGTGTTGGACGAGCTAGACTTGGCTTTGGTATATTTATTTAGAACTTTTGAAGCTCTATGCTGTGTAAGTGGTTTTGACTTTTTGTGAGATGCATCATGCTTCTCTTTGTCATAACCAAGACCAGATTTATCATGAGGAGACCTAGACTACCTTAAAATGAGACTAAGCTTATCTAAGCCACCTACAAGCTTTGACAGAGAATCTGTTAGATATGTTACATATTGTTTCAGTTTTGTAACTTCACAAGAAACATCAGGTTCACACACCATTTTGTCAGCTAGACTGACATTCACTGATTTTAGTATGTCATTTTCATTTTTAAGGTTTTGTTTCTCAGTGCAGACCCTATCATATTCTCTAGTCAGTTTAGAAAACTTCTTTTTGAGACTCTTATATTCTCGTGATAGTATAGACGACTCATGCAACAGTTCATCAGAAGCATTTTGAAGAGTGGACGGGTCAGAGTCCATTAACTCAGCATCAGTGTATTCACTTTCTGATGCAGTGTCTGCCATGAGACAGATATTTGCCTCTTCCTCAGTTTCATTTTCTTCATCTGAAGAAGACAGATCAAGATCCTCCCATGTAGCCATTAAGCCTTTCTTCTTTTTGAAGAATTTCTTTTTATCCTTTAGCTCAGGGCAGTCAGCTTTGAAATGATCAGGTTTCTTGCATTCAAAGCACAAGGGTGGACCTTTTTCCTTGGAGTCTGACTTCTCATTGGAATTTTTTTTGTTGAGTTGCTTCCTTCTGAAACCACCTTTCTTTCTCCACATATGTTGAATCTTCCTCGAGATAAAAGACAATTCATCCTCATCTGATCCTTAATCACTATCAGAAGATTCAGACTCATCTGATGACTCAGCAACTTTGAGAACTTTTGATGAACTTGTTTTCTTTGCCTTTAGGGCAATAGATTTTCCTTTTCTGGAATTTTCTTCTTCATTAAGTTCAAGTTCATGAACCTTGAGAGATCCAAGAAGCTCTTCCAGAGAGAGTATATTCAGGTTTTTGGCTTCCTAAACAGCAGTTACTTTGGGTCTTCATTGCTTGGATAGACTTCTCAGGATTTTTCTGACACGATCTCTATTTTCATAAACTTTTCCAAGAGATCTGATACTGTTGGTGATTGTTTGGAATCTTCCAAACATTTGACCTATTGTTTCATGTTCACCCATCTTGAACAGCTCATACTGATGAACCAGCATGCTGATATTTGATTCCTTAACTTGTGAGGAACCTTCATGAGCTAGGGCAAGAATATCCCAGATTTCTTTCGCAGTATTGCAGCTGTGAACTTTTTCATGTTCAGATCTGGTTATAGCACACATAAGATAGTGCTTAGCCTTCAAATTCAGCTGAAGTTGGTTTTTCTGCTCTTGAGTCCAATGGGCTCTAGGAACAGCAGCTCCAACATCATCTCTTAGTTCAGTGTAGCCAGTTTCAATCAGCTCCCAAATATCTACATCCTGTGCATCTAAGAAGGCCATGATTCTCTTCTTCCAATAGCCATAATCTGTTCCATCAAAGAGAAGAGGTCTGTTGATAGCTTGTCCTTTTGCATCCATGGTTGTTGGATCGTACTCCCTTAGCACTTGTTAGATGCTCAACCCTTTCGAGGCTGAGCTCTGATACCAACTGAAGTTGACACAGGCAAACAGAAGAAGGGGGTTGAATTGTGTTTATTAATAATTTTCGAAAACAACCTTTAAAACAGTTTTTGCACACAAGGAGATTAGAAAAGGAAGCAAGCACAAAGAAATAGATCTTCTTTTAAAAAGCTTTACCAAAAGAAATATCAAAACCCCTCAGTTAGTAAGAAACAAATAAAACTGTAAGAGTTTAGAGATAGAAGAATCACACAAGATGTTTTATCCTAGTTCACTCTCTTCCAACCAAGAGCTACGTCTATTCCCTTCTACTTGAAGGTTTTTCTCCACTATTTTCCAAATAGATTACAACCAAGTATTCAACACCTCTCCAGGCTACAAGTATTTCTTTCTTACCAAGCCTCTTCAGGCTCTAACTCTAACAAAGAGATTTAACGTTTGATCTTCTCAACTCACTATGTGTGAGGATATGAAAGTTTAAGATCATATGAATATTTTCACAATATTCAAGCTAAGGAATACAGACTCTTGCTTTTAAAAGAATATTAGAATGAGTGATTATTGACTTGCAAAAGTTGAGCTAGCAAGGTTGTGCAAGCAATAGTTCTTTTCTTCAGTATCTCTGGTCTTCTATTTATAGTGACCTTCTTCTTCACTTGTATTTACTCAACGGTTATTTTGAATAATCCCGTTTAGGGATAGCATTTAATGCAGGATATCCGTTGTGACTGATAGCTTGATTGTGGCAATGCTGAATAGTACTTTTTGGTTATCGAGGTAGCATGAAATTGGAGGCTCACTGCTCTGAGTATTGCAGCGTGAGAGCTTGTTGTTCCTTCTTTGTGTACAATCCAGCTTTTTCAGCCATAAAGTTGTCATCGTACAGATCGTTTTGTAGTATCTCATTGTACGATTCTGGTTTTTGCATTTCTTGATGGTACTATATTTCTTTTACAACAAGGTAAAACATTAAAGCAGATAGGAAAAAAGTATAGAACACATATTCTATTGAAATAAATATCAATCATTTGAAATAAATTCAAGAGATTCGGATTGCATTTAATTCATTCAAAGATGGAGCTCGTCTAAGAAAAACTCCGTCTACTTAGTCATATGTGAGACTAAGTTTGTTTCAATGGATTATTTTGCTCGTCCGATGATGTGGCATATCCTCTCGTATATCAAGCCTTTGGACTTGTTATTCCTCAATGAGTTATAAAGATCTCCATCTAGTGACGTGGCAAATAGAGCTCCTTTACTAGATTACTTTATTTTTTCAGTTCATTTACTTCTACTAATTACTTTCGTCTGCACTTGTGGCAAGATGGACGTGCTTATTATCAAGTCTTTGGACTTGTTGTATCTAACAAGTTATTTTGGTATTCGTCTAGCAAACATTTAGAGCCTCGTCTACTTACGAAAACCAGTCTACTCAAATAAATAAATAAGTAACTTTACCAAAATATTGAGTAGCCCGTCTACAAGGATGGACGCGTATTTTTGAATAAAAACTTTTATCCCATGTTTCTTTTACTTATATTTAAATATTCCTGCATAACTAAAAGCACATGTTAGATCTCAACTAACACTTTGCCAAGCAAATTTAATCCTTTTGTTAACATCAAAACTTAGAGATTATTTAATCCAAAACCACTTTGGTTCCAACACGGGGTTCCAAAATGAACTACCATCAACACTGACCTTCAT
Source organism: Sophora flavescens (assembly GCA_030762895.1). Classification (NCBI taxonomy): domain Eukaryota; kingdom Viridiplantae; phylum Streptophyta; class Magnoliopsida; order Fabales; family Fabaceae; genus Sophora; species Sophora flavescens. The sequence continues at coordinate 112,873,447 of CM061065.1, read as the reverse complement.
GAAATCCAATGTCGGGGCAGACCATCCTGAACTACCAGCAATAATATGAGTAGAATAACCACCAAACCCAGCAGCCTTACAATCTTCAACTGTGCCAAGAATCCTATGTAAAATCTCAAAGAGCTTTGTTTTGACGAACTCATAGCCACCACAAAGTAGCAAATAATTCCCCTTCTCTAGCATGCTTCACAAAAGTATAGACCCACTGAAAAGGCTCATTTGAGTAAAAGCCAGCAACTGAAGTGAACTCTAGAGCATGCCAAATCCTCTATGCACAAAAAACAATCCCTCATGCAATGCAAAACCGTTTCAGTAGAGAGATGGCAACACTTCCATTGATTATTTGATGCCAAACCTCTAGTAACCCAGAGATCATTGGTTGGGACAACATTATGACACATAAGTCAAATCAGAAACCTACACTTCTCTGGTGTTGGAATACACCAAATCCATGCCACTTCTAATCCATGCTAACATCCAAATCCCGATTGTGTCTAATCAACCAAGCATAACCAGACTTGGCGCTATATTCTCCAGAAGCTTGAGCCCCCCAAACAAAACAAACCTCCACTTCCCCATTCAAGGAAATTTGACAACCTGCTAGCAACTCTTTTAAGTTATCATGCATGATAGTATACAACTCCCCCAAAATGCCAACTACCATCTCTCCAGACATCCTTAACTAGCAAAAACACATCACTGATATTTACAAAATCTACCATGGTACACACCCTACCCTCCTTCGACCACCTATCAAACCACAGCGAACTATCTCCCTTACCAAAACGGAACTCATAACCATCCGCTAATTGATTGAAGGCCTTCATTATGGATCTCCATGTAAAGGACGCCCCAACAGAAGACTCACAATCAAAGAGGGTACCTTGGGGTAAATACTTACTCAGGAGAGCATGGGTCCAAAGCTTATTTTTATCATGAAATTAGCTCCAAGCAAGTTTCCCAAGGAGTGCTACATTAGATAATCGAGCTTCCCTTATGCCAAGCCCACCATATATTTTCGGACTAGTGATAACATTCCAGTTCAAAAAATGAAGCCCCCTGCCACTCGCAGGATCATGCCAAATGAATCTCCTCCGCCTTGTCAAGGTCATCACAAATAACCTTAGGTAATCACATAGTATGCATGGCATGAATCGAGGTTAGGACCGAGTTAGCTAAAGCTACCCTACCGGCCTTATTTAGAAGCTTTCCCGTCCAAGAAGCCAATATGTTTTGAAGCTTCTCAATGAGAAATAAAAAGTCAGACATCTTATTGATGTGATAAATTTCGGCAAGTGTACCGGATTCGTTGCCAAGTTATAAAAAGATCGATCCCACAGGGACCATGATCTCAAACCACAACTAATTAGTAAATCGATAAAACTGGACTAAGGTTTTGAAAAGGTTTTGATTTTTGAAATAGGATCAAGTAACAATCAAATTTAATTTTCCAATTAAACAAAACAGAAAGCAATTCAAATTGGGGGTTTTCAATATTCAAATAGGTTCCCAGGAATTAGGATACCATAAAACTGCTTATGTTACTGAATCGATTCTTCTCCTTGTTAATTACCAAAACTTGTTTTGAAGGCGAATCTGTCCTAAATTAGCTAATGCTCCCTCTCGGGTTACAAAAGCCATGCGCGATTAAATCAATCCCTACTCTCGTGGTAATTGGATTTAAATCGGGCCCCTTGAGTTTTGTGACGATTCATGAATCCTCGAAGGACGTCTTCTAACTCTCGTGATTTCAGTCCTAAGTTCGATTCCTATGGATCAGATACACTAAGTCAAAAACTTGATGTGATAAATTCCGGCAAGTGTACCGGATTCGTTGCCAAGTTATAAAAAGATCGATCCCATAGGGACCGTGATCTCAAACCACAACTAATTAGCAAATCGATAAAACTGGACTAAGGTTTTGAAAGGTTTTGACTTTTGAAATAGGATCAAGTAACAATCAAATTTAATTTTGCAATTAAACAAAACAGAAAACAATTCAAATTGGGGGTTTTCAATATTCAAATGGGTTCCCAGGAATTGGGATACCACAAAACTGCTTATGTTACTGAATCGATTCCTCTCCTTGTTAATTACCAAAACTTGTTTTGAAGGCGAATCTGTCCTAAATTAGCTAATGCTCCCTCTCGGGTTACAAAAGTCGTGCCCGATTAAATCAATCCCTACTCTCGTGGTAATTGGATTTAAATCGGGCCCGTTGAGTTTTGTGACGATTCGTGAATCCTCGAAGAACGTCTTCCAACTCTCGTGATTTCAGTCCTAAGTTCGATTCCTATGGATCCGATACCTAAGTTCACCGCTAGGTTCGTCCTTAGTGTATCTATGGCACGCAAACAAGTGGCCACCGAATTCGTGAGTAATTAAAGCAATAGGGATCGAATCAAAAAAACAAATCTGAATTAACAAGAAATCAAAATCAATACATCACCATAATCAAGTTCTGGGCATAGCCCCAATTCCTAGAAACTAGACTACTACTCAAGCCTTGCCATGATTGTAGCAAGCTTGGTTAAAATAACATACACAAAAAAAAAATCCCTAGAGAAGAGAAGGAGAAGAAGAAGATAATTTCTCAATTATCCTAAGGTAAACAGTCCACCAAAAGTCCCCCAAACTGGAGCTCCTGGGTCCTATTTATAAGATTGAGCAGTTTGAATCCTAAACCAATACAAATCAGATCCAAATCAGTTGTTTCAGGTCCAAGTAATGCGCATCACGGCCGTGATGGCCATCACGGCCTGGCCGTGATGGCTTATGCCTTGTGCGCTGCTTCCATAAATGGTCTGTCACGGCCGTGATGGCCATCACGGCCTGGCCGTGACAGATTCTGCCCTGAGGGTGTCTGGCTCAATATGCATGTCATGGCCGTGATGGGCATCACGACCTGGCCGTGACAGCTTGACTTTTTTTTTCATTCTTTTTATGCTTCATTTGATCACGGCCGTGATCAGCTCTGTTTGCCCCATTTTCTTGCCTTCCAAGCTCCCATCTTCGTCCTAGCTCCAACTCGACCGATCCTGAGCATTTTAATCTACTTTTCCTGCACACAAACACCACAAAACCACCTTACTCGTTCCAAGGCAAAATTAACAATTAAACAAATAAAATAAGCCTAATCTATATGAAAATGTATGCAAAATGTGATGGAAATATGAGGTGAAATCACACTCATCAAACTACCCCAAGCTTAAGATTTTGCTTGTCCTCAAGCAATAACTAATGCCAGAAAAGTTAATCAATCGAAGCATGGACAGTGAATCTAGAATCCGAGTAATGAATTCAAGCAACAGGCATATTCAATAAGAAACCAAAAGACAATCGATTTTAAGTCCAATTAGGAGCTTAGGTTCTTCAGACTCACATCTCTCACCAATTCGGGTACTCTTCTCACCTCACTCATGTGTTTGAGGGTATGTGACAATTCGCTCAATTTCCTCAAGGTGCCCTACCATAAGCTTGACTATTAACCAATTCTCTACTTCATCAATGAAAGCACATAAGAATCAAGAGGTCTTTTATTTCGGTTGTAACGTGACCATGGGATTTATCGTTAGGTGGGGAAATCAAGAAAATGAACATTCTAGAGGCTAAATAAAATCAAGCAGTGCGAAGCATGACACCTCCTAAAATTAATTTTTTGGGCTTCAGTTTTCCACCTTTTTTTTCTCATCCCCCCCCCAATCTCCATTTTTTTATTATATATATATATTATTTGAAGAAGGGGAGATTTTCAACTTTGGAGAAATTTTTCTAACTTTTTATCCCACACTTTATCCTTTAAACTACCCTTTTTGCCCTTTGAAACACTTTAAGAGGTGCCATACTAAGCATTGTTCATTAAAATAGATCAATGATACCAAGAAAAGTATTTATTCTTTAGGCTCAAAACTGGGCAACTAATGGGCAATTTATCAGTCAAAGTTCAGGAGGCTAGAAAAATACCTAGTGCCTCACTCATTTTCAAATGTGTTTTCAAAAATTTTTAAGCTTCGAAACGGTTTCAAGTCAAGTTCTAGAGGGCACAATCCAAGAGGAACAAATCACTCGATCACATGGAATGGGGTAGGTTTAGTGAGTACCCCCTTTTTGGCTCAAAATCTCTCATTTAGTGGTTTAGAATTGATGAGAAACCTAAATCTAAGGAACCATTTGCCAATTATTAACTTTCAAAAGATTGTCTCAAGCATTTTTCATTTTTAGCCTATCACAAGAATTCAAAAATTGAGTTCAAAAATCCACTGTCATAATTCAATTGGCTGTCCTAATTGGCACAAAGTTTTCCCCATTGGAGGCAGATCCTAAGCAGGGGATAGTTTAATCATGTGATTTATGCAAACTAATCCTAAATGAATGCAACATGCAAGAATGCAAAATTGATACCCCTACCCCAAGCTTAAAAACTTACATTGTCCCCAATGTAAATAATTAAGCCGTAGAGACGATAAAATAAAATAATATAAAAATGAAAATAAAAAAGGAAAAAGGAACTCACTGAGGTGGTGGTGGGTGTTGGCTCAGATCTCAGTCGTAGAGCTGCTGGAGCATAGCTCTCTGCTCTCGCTGCTCCTCCATAATGCGCTCCTGGTTCGCTAAGATGGTGTCGAAAGTTGATGCTAACCGCGCATATGGGTCCTCAGATGACGAACCCGTGGAGGAAGAAGAAGGGTGCCCAGATGGCCTAGCCTGCGGTGGCGGGCATAACAGCCTCTCTACTCTAATGGGCTGAGGCTCCTCTCCCACCGGCACTTTCCAGTTGGCCGGGTTTGATACATTTAACAGTGCGGGGTTAGGGAGAGGAATTGGGTGCCTCAGCCTGGGGTGTTTCAGGCAGTATATGTCATCCTCCTGGACAATCATCCCCATAGCCTCACAAGCCTGTAAGGAGATACGGGTCCGTCCAAGGGCGGCCTCAAAACCATCAAGATCAAAGTTGAAGTGGAGGCATATGGTGGTGATGAGGCCACCAACGACAATAGTGCCACTCGCACTCTTGGCAACCTTTAAGAGGTGCCTAGCCAAATAGGACCCTGTGTCCATATTGCTCTCAGGGTGGAGCATGGCCCATAATATAAGGACCTCGTCTTGGCGGACGGATCCATCACTCTCACCACGGTCAAACAGGGTATTGGCTATAACCCTATGCATGTACCTGATGCTAGGGTTAGCAAAGGATGTGGACTTGGATGTCCGAGGGTCAAAACCCCTGCCCTCGTAGTCTATCACTGACCAGAAATTATGCGCACTAAAACCTAGGGGGTATCTTCGGTCACCCCCTACTGGCAATCCAAAAATCTCATTAAATTCGGCCAGGGTTAGTACGAAGTCCTTGTTGAAGAGGCGGAATGTGATCCGCCCTTCTCGACAATGCTGCCCTTGGAGGATTTCTGCGTTCAGGGAACTCGGGAACTCCAGAGTAGGGCCAGCATATGCAGGGTATCGGGTGCGAGCGAACTCGCTCCACCCTATGTTTTGCAACATCCAATTGATGTCCACAGTCAATCCTAGGGTATCCAAACATGCATCATCAAGATATTTGGTCTGTATTATTTTTCTATTTTTTAAAGCGTTAAACCTACCCTGTTGAGCAATATCCTTAAAAACTATCCCAAACCCATATCCATCAGTCTCAGAATTTGAAGAGTCAGAGTCAGAGTGGTTACCTGCTCTACTGCGAGTGCATGAAGCCTGAGCTGCCCTTTGCCTTTTGGTTGCCATGATCCCAGAGAGTACCACAAAAAAATCTTAGTCCCCTTTTTTGCTTCTGCGCTGGTTTGGTTAGGGTCCAAATTTTGGGGATTTTGAATCTCCCAAAATTGAAGGGTTTTCCTTGTGGGTGTTGATGGGGAAGGTCTAGGGAGGAAATGAGTGGTGTTGGTTGCTTGTGGGTGCGGTGGGGAGGTGATGGTGTTGGGGAGAAAGAGGAGAGGTCACTGCTTGCTGGTTTGAAGAGAAGGAGGAGCTGGGAAGAAGGTTGGTTGCGTGGGTATGGAGGCTGGGAGAAGATGGAGATGAAGAGTGTGAGGCCGTGATGGCTGCGGTTAGGTTTTTAAAAATAAGGGCACACTCGCGTCACGGCCGTGATGGCCATCACGGCCTAGCCGTGACGAGTTATGTTTTTAATAAAAAGGGCCATCACGGCCGTGATACGTATCACGGCCACCCCATGATGGTTTCTGTCTTTTGAGGACCTGCCTGTCACGGCCGTGATGTGAATCACGGTCTGCCCGTGATTGTTTTTGACTTTCAAATGTTGGTCCATCACGGTCGTGATTGGTATCACGGCCTGGCCGTGATAGATACTAACTTTTCTTTTCCATCCCTCCTTCATTCTTCATCGCTTCCTTACCTAAAAACACTTGGCAAATTATTAATTTATGATCTTTTTCCTCTTGATCTTCTCAAATTATTCAAGGGTTATATTAAAAAACAAATGGAAAAAGGGAAAGAAAACTTGGGTTGCCTCCCAAGAAGCGCTTATTTACGGTCTTAAGCTTGACCATATTCCTTTCAGTCCTTCGCTGCTAGATCTAGGAGGGGAATTGAAACCTCCTGCTCAAGTGGATGTTCTCCGAGGTAGTGTTTCAGCCTCTGTCCATTGACCTTGAATGTTCCACGTTCCTGGCTCCAGACCTCGACGGCACCATACGGGAATACTTTCATTACTTTAAATGGTCCGAACCATCTTGACTTGAGCTTCCCTGGGAATAACCGCAACCTCGAGTTATAAAGTAGCACTAGTTCTCCTTCATGGAATTCTCTACGAAGGATGTGCTTGTCATGCCACTTCTTTGTTCTCTCTTTGTAAGATCGTGCAGACTCATAGGCATCCAACCTTAGCTCGTCAAGTTCCTGAAGTTGAAGGATTCTCCTTTCCCCAGCGGCTTTCATATCAAAGTTTAGCATCTTAATAGCCCACAAGGCTTTATGCTCAAGCTCGACGGGTAAGTGACATGGCTTACCGTAAATAAGTCTAAAGGGTTTCATCCCGATAGGAGTCTTGTAAGCCGTACGGTATGCCCAAAGACCGTCATCAAGCCTTAAGGACCAATCCTTTCTCAACCCTGAAACGGTCTTTTCAAGAATTCTCTTTATCTCTCGATTGGAAACTTCGACTTGTCCACTCGTTTGAGGGTGGTAAGGTGTAGCGATCCTATGAGTGACTCCATACTTGAGTAGGAGTTTTTCAAATTGTCTTTCAATGAAGTGCGACCCTCCATCACTAATGACTACCCTGGGAATCCCAAACCTTGGAAAAATCACCTTCTTGAATAGTTTGATTACGGTTCTTGCATCACTTGTTGGGGAAGGAATAGCCTCCACCCATTTAGAGACGTAATCAACAACTACAAGAATGAACTTATTATTGCAAGATGAAGGAAAGGGTCCCATGTAGTCGATTCCCCAAACATCAAATATCTCCACTTCTAACATGGTGTTGAGTGGCATTTCATGCTTCTTAGAGATGTTTCCCGTTCTTTGACATGGATCACAAGCTAGCACAAACATCCGGGCATCTCTGAAAATATGAGGCCAATAGAAACCAGCCTGGAGCACCTTCGCTGCTGTCTTCGAGACACTAGCATGTCCCCCGTAAGATGAGGAATGACAACAACTCAAGATACTTGGGACCTCGGCTTCCGAAATACACCTTCTGTATGTATATGTTATCCGCACACTTGCGGAAAATGTAAGGCTCATCCCATACGTAGTTCTTGAGATCAGAAAAGAACTTCTTCTTTTGTTGATAATTGAGCTCCGGTGGTAGAATCCCGCATACAAAGTAATTCACAAAGCCCGCATACCATGGAGCTTCCTCTCCCAAGATGGCAAACAGTTGCTCATCGGGGAAAGAATCTTCTATCGGCAGATTGTCCTTCTCATGTTCAGATGGCTCAAGTCTGGATAAGTGGTCCGCAACTAAGTTCTCCGTCCCTTTCCGGTCTCGAATCTCCAAATCAAATTCTTGCAGAAGCAGAATCCATCGGATGAGTCTCGGCTTTGCTTCCTTCTTAGTCATGAGATGCCTTGGTGCGGAATGGTCAGTGTATACTATGACTTTAGACCCCACGAGGTAAGATCTGAATTTCTCGAAAGCAAAGACAACCGCAAGCAATTGTTTCTCAGTTGTGGCATAATTTGCTTGAGCTCCATCTAGAGTTTTACTTGCATAGTATATTGCATGGACCTTCTTGTCTCTCCTCTGTCCCAGTACTGCTCCCACAACATAGTCACTAGCATCGCACATTACTTCGAATGGCTCATCCCAATTGGGTGTTTGCAGAATGGGAGCGGTAGTCAGAGCTTCCTTCAACTTACAAAATGCACTCAAACATTCCTCATTAAAATCAAATGGAGCATCTTTCATTAAAAGGTTAGATAAAGGTTTAGAAATTTTTGAAAAATCTTTGATGAAACGCCGGTAAAATCCGGCGTGTCCCAAGAAACTTCTAACTCCTTTCACATTTATTGGTGGGGGCAAATTTTCAATGACATCTATTTTGGCCCTGTCCACCTCAATACCCCTACCAGAAATCAAGTGCCCAAGCACTATACCTTCTTTTACCATAAAATGGCATTTCTCCCAATTCAATACCAGATTGGTTTCTTCACATCGCTGCAAAATCTTAGACAAATTTGTTAAACAATCATCAAAGGTGGTTCCATATACAGAAAAATCATCCATAAAAACCTCCATGATGTTTTCAATAAATTCAGAGAAAATTGCAGTCATGCATCTTTGAAAAGTAGTCGGTGCATTACATAGACCAAAAGGCATTCTTCTATAGGCAAAAGTGCCATAGGGACAAGTAAACGTGGTCTTTTCTTGATCACTAGGATGTATAGGAATTTGATGAAAACCGTAATATCCATCCAAGTAACAAAAGTATGAATGCCTAGCTAACCTTTCAAGCATTTGATCAATGAATGGGAGAGGGAAGTGATCTTTCCTTGTTGCCTTATTTAGCTTCCTATAATCGATGCACATTCTCCAACCGGTTACTATCCTAGTGGGGATTAGTTCATTATTTTCATTTTGAATAACAGCCATCCCCCCTTTCTTAGGAACCACGTGCACCGGACTAACCCATTCACTATCGGAGATCGGATAAATAACCCTCGCATCTAACAGCTTAAGCACTTCCTTCTTAACCACCTCTTTCATATTGGGGTTCAACCTACGTTGATGCTCAATGGATGGTTTATGCTCATTTTCCATTAGAATGCGATGCATACAAAAGGAAGGATTTGTGCCTTTAATATCATCAATTGTATATCCTATCACTTTCCTATGCATTCTAAGCTCCCTAAGTAATTTCTCAGTTTCCAACTCATTCAAGCTAGCATTCACAATCACCGGATAGGAAGAGTTAGGATCGAGAAATTCATACCTCAATGTGGAGGGAAGGGGTTTTAGTTCTACCTTAGGGGCTTCTTCATCTTTCAGATTCTTTCTCTCTGGTGTCAACTCAAGTTTCTCTTTCTTTGTTTTGTTGGGAGGAATTTCTGGACTAGCCTCCAGAAAGCGGGTATAATCCCTTACTTCTCCTCCATGAGCGTTTAAGTCTCCACCAATCAAGCACATTTCCAACGGGTCATCTTGTGTAGATTCTTCTTTCACCACTTGGTGCATTAAGTCAATCCTGCAACAAGAATCTTCAAAAGAAGGGTATTTAATAGATTTTGCTAAATCAAATTCAACTTTATCATCACCCACAGTTAAGGTTAATTTCCCGTTTTTAACATCAATAATGGCTCCTGCGGTTGCCAAGAAGGGCCTACCAAGAATAATGGGGATTTGGGAATCCTCTTCCATTTCAAGTAACACAAAATCCGCAAGAATGAAAAATTTACCCACTCTAATAGGAACATCCTCCAAGATGCCTATAGGGAATTTGACAGACCGATCCGCCAATTGAAGGGAGATTGTTGTGGGTTTTAGTTCACCCATCTCCAACTTCTTGCAAACAGAGAGTGGCATAAGACTAACACTAGTCCCCCAAATCACAAAGAGCTTTATAAAAACTAGTGTTACCGATTAAGCATGGGATAGAGAAACTACCTGGATCTTTCAATTTTGGAGGCAACTTATTTTGAATTAGAGCGTTGCACTCCTCAGTTAAAGCCACTGTTTCATAGTCCTCTAGCTTTCTCTTATTTGACAAGATATCCTTAAGAAATTTAGCATATGTCGGCATTTGTTGTAATGCCTCAGTGAAGGGTACATTAATGTACAATTTCTTAAGGACCTCCAGAAATTTTCCAAACTGCTTATCCAACTTGGCCTTAGCCAACCTTTGAGGAAAAGGTATCGGAGGCTGATAAGGTGGTGGAGGGACATACTTAGACACTTTTTCACTAGGCTCTTCCTCTCCTGAAGGTTGTGTCTCAGTAGGTTCTTCCTCCTCAGCTACACTCTTGTTATCGCTCTCCCCTTTAGCCTCCGGATTATCAAGTTTCTTACCACTCCTTAGACTCACGGCTTTACATTGTTCATTATTTGGGTTCACCTCAGGTTGTCCAGGAAACTTGCCCGGTTGCCTCATCGAATTTCTAGATTGTTGGGAAATTTGAGTTCCTAACATCTTGTTATGAATGGCCAAGTTATCTACCTTAGATATTAGTTCTTTTATTGCCTCATTAACTGCCCTACCTTGCTGCCTAAATTCTTCGTTCTGCTTAGTTTGAGTAGCAACAAAGTTTTCCATGAGAGACTCGAGTTTAGATTTTTGTACCTGAGGATACCCAGATGCGGGTTTCCTATTACCTTGTCTTTCTTGGAATTCATGATTTAACGTGTTGTTGTAGTTTCCGTAGGAAAGGTAAGGGCTATTCCTCCTCTGGTTGTAGGGATTTGGGGGAGCATAATTTGGTAGCTTCAGGTTTGTGTCGTAGAAATTGTGACAAGAGTTCACTTGCTCCCCTGAAGCACCGGAATCAGAAGCGACACCATGTGGGCACTCCATTATGTCATGTCCCTGCATTCCACAAATCTCACAAACAACATTAGTAGCACCGTTCGAACTCACATGAGCCTTTTCAAGCTTATCAAATCTTTTATTTAGTGAGCCGAATTTAGACATAATCAGATCGGTACTATTCATTTCGAAATTACCCCCCGAAAGCTTTTTCGGGTTATTACCTCTTTCGTAACCCCATTGGTGGTAGTTGGTGGCCACGTTCTCAATGATGTTGAACGCTTCAGTCAGGGGTCTATTCATGAAGGCTCCACCAGCTGCTGAGTCGAGTGACACCTTTGACGAATAATACAATCCGCTGTAGAAGGTGTGCACTAATAACCACCTCTTGAGTCCATGATGTGAACAAGACTCCAGCAATCCCTTATAGCGATCCCAAGCTTCTGATAAGCATTCTCCGTCTTTTTGGAAGAAGCCAGTGATCTGAGTCCTTAGGTAAGTAGTCTTGGATGGAGGGAAGAATTTATCCAAGAATTCTTGCTTTAGTTGGTCCCAAGTTGTCAACGTGTTAGCGGGCACTTGCTTCAACCAAGCTTTCGCTTTTCCAGTCAGAGAGGAGGGGAATAACCTCAGGCGTATAGCATCGATCGAGGCACCTTGAATCCTTATCGCATCGGTGAATTCCAAGAATGTTTCCACATGATCCGTCGGGTCCTCCGAGGGTAATCCTCTAAACTGATGTTGCCTAATCATGCTAATTAAGTGAGGCGGTATAGTGTAGTTTTCCGCCTCAATTTCCGGCCTTGCAATCCCAGTTCGCAGACCCCTAGCATTTGGGGCTGCATAGTCCTTCAGTGGCTTGGTATCTGGTAGATTCGCCATGAGTGGAATGGGAATCAACTTCTCTCTCTCTCTCTTTGTAGTCTCCTACGTCTATGAAAGGTCCTTTCGATCTCGGGGTCGACTTCAAAAAGGTTTCCAAGACTTAGGGATCTTTGCATAAAAGAGAAATACCTATGGTAGAGAGAGATAGATACTCTAAAAAAAGGAAAAAAAGAAATAAGTAATAAATAAAAAAAATGTCCAGAAAAAGTAATTTAAAAATTAAGTTGCAATTCAAGGAAACACAGTCCCCAGCAACGGCACCAAAAACTTGATGTGATAAATTTCGGCAAGTGTACCGGATTCGTTGCCAAGTTATAAAAAGATCGATCCCACAGGTACCGTGATCTCAAACCACAACTTATTAGTAAATCGATAAAACTGGACTAAGGTTTTGAAAAGGTTTTGATTTTTGAAATAGGATCAAGTCACAATCAAATTTAATTTTGCAATTAAACAAAACATAAAGCAATTCAAATTGGGGGTTTTCAATATTCAAATGGGTTCCCAGGAATTGGGATACCACAAAACTGCTTATGTTACTGAATCGATTCCTCTCCTTGTTAATTACCAAAACTTGTTTTGAAGGCGAATCTGTCCTAAATTAGCTAATGCTCCCTCTCGGGTTACAAAAGCCGTGCCCGATTAAATCAATCCCTACTCTCGTGGTAATTGGATTTAAATCGGGCCCCTTGAGTTTTGTGACAATTCGTGAATCCTTGAAGGACATCTTCTAACTCTCGTGATTTCAGTCCTAAGTTCGATTCCTATGGATCCGATACCTAAGTTCACCGCTAGGTTTGTCCTTAGTGTATCTATGGCACGCAAACAAGTGACCACCAAATTCGCGAGTAATTAAAGCAATAGGGATCGAATCCAAAAAACAAATCTGAATTAACAAGAAATCAAAATCAATACATCACCATAAACAAGTTTTGGGCATAGCCCCAATTCCTAGAAACTAGATTACTACTCAAGCCCTGCCATGATTGTAGCAAGCTTGGTTAAAATAACATACACAAAAAAAAAATCCCTAGAGAAGAGAAGGAGAAGAAGAAGAGAATTTCTCAATTATCCGAAGGTAAACAGTCCACCAAAAGTCCCCCAAACTGGAGCTCCTGGGTCCTATTTATAAGATTGAGCAGTTTGAATCCTAAACCAATACAAATTAGATCCAAATCAGTTGCTTCAGGTCCAAGTAATGCGCATCATGGCCGTGATGGCCAGCACATCCTGGCCGTGATGGCTTCTGCCTCGTGCGCTGCTTCAATAAATGGTCTGTCACGGTCGTGATAGCCATCACAGTCTGGCCGTGACAGATTCTGCCCTGAGGGTGTCTGGCTCAATACGCATGTCACGGCCGTGATGGGCATCACGGCCTGGCCGTGACAGCTTCTGACTTTTTTTTCATTCTTTTTCAGCTTCAATTGATCACGGCCGTGATAGGCATCACGGCCTGGCCATGATCAGCTCTGTTTGCCCCATTTTCTTGCCTTCCAAGCTCCCATCTTCGTGCTAGCTCCAACTCGACTGATCCTGAGCATTTTAATCTACTTTTCCTGCACACAAACACCACAAAACCACCTTACTCGTTCCAAGGCAAAATTAACAATTAAACAAATAAAATAAGCCTAATCTATATGAAAATGTATGCAAAATGTGATGGAAATATGAGGTGAAATCACACTCATCACTTATCTTTCCCTAGGATAAGTGGGTAACCCAAGTATTTGTCCAGACTATTAGAGAATCTAATAGAGGACCTATTTGTAAGCTGGTTTTTACGAGCATGGAAAATTTAGGTGAAGCCAAAGACTTAGACTTCTCAAAATTAACTTTGAGGCCCAAAGCAGTCGAGAACTCATCAAGAATGAGATTAATTTGGGAAAACTTGGCTTTAGCAAAGAGAAGTACATCATCTGCAAAAAATAAGTGAGAGATAGAAGGGGCATTCCTAGAAATTTTAATAGGAAGCCATTCTCTATTCTCAACTTTTTTCAAACTCATGCTCAAATTTTTCATAACAAGGACAAAAAGGTAAGGGGACATAGGATCCCCTTTCAAAAGACCCCTATTAGGCAAGAAGTTATCCAACCTTTCTCCATTCCATAATATAGCCAAAGAGGTGGAGGAAACACAAAACATGATAAGATTAACAATACGATTTGGAAAACCAAAATCATGAAGAGTGTTTCTCAAATATTCCTAATTGACATTATCATAAGCCTTTTCCAAGTCAATTTTGAATGCCATAGAACCTTCCTTGCTATTGGAATGATGCATATAATTAAGCACCTCCTACGCCACATTAGCATTATCAAAAGTTCCTCTGACCGGAATAAAAAAACTTCGGAGAGGATTGATGAGATCATGAAGGAAGGGACGCAATCGATTAACTGTGGTGATTAGCTTGTACACCACATTACACAAACTAATGGGCTAGAATTGGGAAAGCTTCCTAAGGTGGTCCACCTTAGGAATTAAAACCACAAGAGTCTTTGAGATACTACTATCAAACCTTCCTTGCTCAAAAGCACTATTAACCAGATTCCACACATCATCACCAACAATATCCCAATACTTCTTATAAAAGAGAGGTTGGAAGCCATCCAGACCAAGAGCCTTGTAAGATTTCATAGAATAAAGGGCCCGAAAATCCTCTTACTTTGAGACGGGAGCCAAAAGAGCCTCAACCCCTTATGAAGTAAGAGTTGAAATAGACAACTATAAACATGAAAAGGGGGGTTGAAATGTGTTTATCAGACTTTAAAAGAAAGTTATAAACTTTTCGCACACAGACGCTAGGGACAGACAAGTGTTTTTGCAAAGCACAGACAAGTGACTTGTCTGGTTATTTTTCAACATAAAAACACACTCACATGCAAGATTAAAAATTGTTTAATATTCACACTTAATCCCCTTTAGTTAGTAAACAGATAATGTAATCAAAGCAACTAAAGAGTTGATGATAGAGAGATAGACACAATTATTTATCCTGGTTCACCCCTTAACAACTAGGGCTATGTCCAGTCATTTGCAGCACCAAGTTTTTTCCACTATAACTGACCAGGTTACAGACTCCAAGTATTCTTTGCACACCTTGCCTCTCCAGGAATTGTTTGTTCACCTAGCCTCTTTAGGCTCACTCAAGTTTGTTTGAGAAAGGATTGTAATAAATACAATTTTCAAGTCTTTTGCTAACACTCAGAAAAGTGAATTAAATGTCAAGGTTAGAAAGACTACGTGATAACTTTAAATGATTGAAGAATACAGATTGAAAGAATGAATGGATAAATGCACAGAGTAATGACTCTTCAATGCTGTGTGTTCTCTATCTTCATCTTCAATGGATTCTATATTTATAGGATTCAATCATATTAAATCCGTAAGAGACATTCCTTCAGATTTTGGAATTGAGCCGATCTCCATTAAATGCAATAGAGTCGTTCATGGCAGCCATTTAATGCTTAGGAATGTTGGTTGTACTCTCACAGAGATGAACAATGATTTATTCTTTGTGCTGCAGCCAAATTAGAGTTGTGTAGGATTCTTTTGTACTTTGCAGAGCATATTTCCCTTTTCGTGCAACTCCCAATTGTACTAAGGAATAAAGCATAATGGAAGCACTCCTTTTCTGAGTTCTTTGACTGCTTTGAGTGTTTGACCTTCTGACTTTATCAAATCTCGTGATAGAGAGCTACGGTAACTTCGGCTTGAGTGGACAGCTCCTAAAAGTTCCTTTGTCCTTGCGTGTTCCTCATCGAAGAACCACAGACGAGTGATAACTTCATCAGACATGTTGACAGATAGTCAATAGTCCAGTCAGCACACAAGTTGGCTTTTACTCATTAGACAGATGATCTCCAGATATGATCAAGTTGCTTCCTAGGGCAGACATGTTATAGATAGACTCAAATTAATAATCAGCACACTAAGTAGGCAGGTCAGCCACCAATATGAAGTTCAATTAAATCATTGATAAATGTTTAGTTTTCATCAAAACTTAGGGCAAATGCACATCAGACATTTAGAGACTTAATAATCTCCCCCTTTTTAATGATGACAAATATTTAGATGATTTAATGAACCTTATAAAATATTAACAGATAAAATAAGATTCATACAGACAGGTTAATACTTCAGAATCAGAAAAAGTTATGCAGACAAGTAATATACTGATTGAAAACTTAAGCAGATAACATCGGATAAGTTATATTAACAGAACTTTGTTAGGATCAAAGCAAAAAAACCACTTTGGTTCAAAAAAATTTGTTTACAGATTCATGCAATCAATCTTTATTATTGTGCTCCCCCTTTTGGCATCAACAAATAGGAAATAAGGAGGCAGAAAATCAAAATAAAGAAAATATATAAAGAACAAGATATAAGAGACATAGTTTTTATTAATCATCATCAGCTTGTACATGGCAAGTTACAAGACTAGTTTGGCCTATTCGAAAGAGAAAACAAAGATTCTACTTTGTTTTCTAAAGCAATCCTAGCATTCCTTTCCTCATCTAGTTGCCTTATAGTAGCTTCTAACAAGACTTGCAGCTGATTGAAGCTTCTGATGTCCACATACTCAGTGCTGGCAGGATGTGATAAAATCAACCTCAGGAGAAGAGAAATTTGAGGAGATTCTTTCAGACAGAGACATGTGAGTGATTTTTATTTGTTTAGGAGGGGGGAGACGATTGGCAACAACAGAAGGGGGTATGGGCAAAGAGTCTATCTGGTGGAAGAAAGACTCAGGACCAGTAACTAACAAGGAAATATGTTGAGTCACCGGCAAGTGTACCGGGTCGTCGTAAGTAATAAACACGGTAAGTAATTACCGGGTCGGACACAGGGATTGGGCTACCAATTCTACCAATTTGCAAGAAATTCGATACGTTTGACCAAGTAAAAGCAAGTGGTTGAGAAGAGAGAGAAAATAGGATCACAATTTAAATCAACAAATCAATTATAGAATAAGTAGGTAGCGATAAGATAAGATAAGATAAGACTTAAAATCTGGATTAAACATCTAAGGTCACAAATCCACCTACCCAATCATGCATAGTAACAAAGTGATGATGATCCCCTCCCTAAGTTCAATTGCAATGTCAGCCAGGACCCCCAAATTCTCCTAATGACACTATCGTGCTCAATAGGACGTATTCAACGATTGAGTTAACTACTTGCTACGGTCTCATAACCCAATCATCAAACTCTATTAAATATTGTTCCCTATAAGGTTGCACTGATCTCCTACTCAGTCTCGTGCAATATTCAATCAATGATCCCAATTCAAGTTCTAAACGTGAATTGCCTATCAAGCCTCATCACGTTAACTAGTCAATCATGCATGCTTATGATCAACGCAATAAATTCAGAATTGGAAAACATGAATTGAGATAAAGGAGGGAAACATACATCACATTGAACGCTACACCCTCATGGGTGGTTTCATTGATCCCTTAGACAAGGGAATTAGTTCCTCATGCTTGTAACAACGCATAAACAATGGGAGTTCATCATAATTGTAAAATAGGAAAAGAACACAGGGAGACGCAGCTCCAGAGAATAAGGATTTGTCTCAAAAAACGATCTAAAACAAGTGGTGAACAAAAGGTTTCTAATATGCCATAAAACAGCCTATAAATATAGGTTTTGGGTCGCGCCCGCTCGCGGGGCGAGCAAGCTCTCGCGAGGCGAAATTCAGTTTTGGCTCCATCTTGATTTGAATACTCGTGAGGCGAGATGGTGATTCGCGAGGCGAGACAGAAAGGGTGACATCTCTGGCACAGTCATGCCTTTAGGCTCGCGAGGCGAGATGGTGATTCGCAAGGCGAGACCGAAAGGGTGACATCTCTGGCACAGTCAGGCCTTCAGGCTCGCGAGACGAGATGGTGATTCGCGAGGCGAAACAGAAAGGGTGACTATTGCTGTTCAGGCTGGTCTTCAGGCTCGCGAGGCGAGATCCTGTTTCGTGAGGCGAAACTTCCAGAATTGCTTTTCCATTGTTTTCTTCATTTTCCTTGACTCTAAGAGCTTCACTTTTAACCTGAAACAATAAAAGGAAACAAAAAGTGTAATTCTACTCAAAATAAACTAAAAACTACTAAAAATGCATTAAACGAATCAAATTCTAACTTAGGAACAAAACAAGGCCAATTTGGGAGATTAGCGAGGTTGACTCGCCCAATTAGGCACAAAATCTACCCATTTTCTAGCTGGAAACTAGATGACCCAGAGGCTTATCAAAACACCCCAAACTTAAACCTTGCTTGTCCCCAAGTAAACTAAAACTCAAAAAGACTCAACACTTGGCAAGCTTAAAGGATTCAATCAATTTTTGCACAGATTTCATGCAATTTAACACAACAATTTTTCTTCAATGTTTTCCCCCTTTGCAACAATGTAATCCCCACATTCATTTTCTTTAAACAATTGAGAATTCCATCATTCATGCAATCAGTAATCTGAGTTGAGGATCCAAGTGACACACAAAAGGGAGATCACCAAATTTAAACAATTGCCTTCCTCACAAGGGCATTTAATATTTCACTCATTCGCTCAATTTGTCTAAGCTACTAACTTTTCACTCAATCTCGCATTTCAAGAGCACTTCCCATGGATTTGATTCTTATCTAAACAAAGTTCCCACAAAAATATGTATGCATCATCAAAAGGTCTTTCATAGGTTGTAATGAGGCTTGGCTCAAGGTAAGATATTCAAAGGATAGAGGCTTAGTCCTTAGGATCAATGAGAGCATGAAACTAGCATTGTAACAATTGAATTTACTCTCATATTATTATTCTATTCCTTGCATTGGGTGGCTACAAGCCTCTTCCTTTTTATACTTTTTCGCCACGCCCCTTTTTGGCATACATTCAATACTTTTCATCACATTTTTTTCCTCAAGCCTTTGGCCTTTAATTTTGCTTTTCTTTTTCTCAACTATGATTCATGAACTTGTAGCCACCCCAAACTTAGTTCGACAACAACACTCACAAAGCTAAAATTCCATGCTCTCCTAAATCCTAGGATAGGGGAAAATCATGGTTTTTCTGAGTTAATGGCTTGTAATGTAAGGTCATCAAGAACAATAGGCTTCAAGGCTCAATGTGGCTAACTAGGGATCATTCATCAAGGTTGGTTCAATTTATGGCCAAGTAGTTATTTCAAAGAAAAATTGCCAAAATCATTTGATGCAACATATAAATATGCAAACCATGCACAGATTCAAGCAAATCCGAGAAAGTGCAGCTTAAAAGCGATTCACACAATTAAGAACGTGTTGGAGGCTCAAATTTCTCACCTGGACATTTTTGCAAATTGTTTGACCGAGATACAATTCCTAGTGTGTGCACCCCTTCACCCCAAACTTGTCATAAATCAAGCAATCACAGAAGAAAATTTCTCAAAGTTCAATTTTCAATTTTTTACATGGGGATCAAATTTTCGATTTTCAGAACCTAGGGGGAAATCATCAATGGTCAACATAATTCATGCAGTCAATCTATGCTAAATTTAATTAAAATCCACCAAGCTTGCCGACACAACACTCACACACATACTCTTGATCTTCTCAAATTATTCAAGAGCGAAATTCAAAAACAAATGGAAAAAGGGAAAGAAAACAAAAACAAGGCAATTCGTTCCCTCCCCCACACTTAAGGCATACATTGTCCTCAATGAAAGAACGTAAATATAAAATAAGAGTGAGGGAAAGGAGAAGGAATAGAAAAAGAGAAAGGATAAGAAATTTTTATCTCAAGGGGGTCCGAGCGGACCCCATGCTTTCAGTTGATTGCCTTGCCTCTTTTCATCTTTCTACCCCTCCCTTGCCTCCTCATCCTCTGGTCCCTCGGGTACCCCCCCCCCCCCCCTTGTGGCATAGCACCCTGGTCCCCGGGGTAGTCCTGCCACCCAAGCCGAGGGGACAGCTCCTCCTTGGAGGGGTATACGGGCACCCGACCCTCCTGCTGGGCCAATGACACTTTCCATAATCGCGAGGTGAGCAATAGCACGCGAGGCGAATATGGAATTCCAAAAGCTGATGATGCCCAGATTCGCGAGGCGAAAGTGGCTATCGCAGAGCGAGACAAAAGCGTGAGCAAGCCTCTGAGATTCAGGGCTTCTGTCTCACGAGGCCACTGTGGATTCGTGGGGCGAATCTGGTATATTTTTATATTTTTGATTTATTATTATTATTATTATTATTATTATTATTATTATTATTATTATTATTATTATTATTATTAAAAGAGAAAATGACAGAAACTTAAAATAATAAGGATATCTAGCTTGAGTTGCCTCCCAAGTAGCGCTTGTTTAACGTCCCGAGCCTGACTCAAGTCACCCCTAAGGCTTCCATGTTTTTTAAGCACTCAAGATAGTCCTCATCCCCCAAAGGGTGTTCTTCCTCACTATCATCATCATGGGATTCTATCAACACTTGTGCAAGTGAAGAACCACGGGCTTCTCTAGTGTCCCTTGCCTTAACAATTGAGTCCACAATATCCACTCGATACACATCCGACCTCTCAGCGGGGTGCTTCATTGCTTCAAAGACATTGAAGACTACATTCTCATCTTGCACCCTTAGGGTGAGTTTCCCTTGTTGCACATCTATCAAGGCACGACCAGTGGCCAAGAAGGGCCTACCCAATATGAGAGGGATGTCGGTGTCTTCATCCATATCAAGCACCACAAAGTCCGCCGGAAATATGAACTTGTCCACCTTCACTAACAAATCTTCGACCACCCCATAAGGATATTTTATAGAACGATCGGCTAGTTGGAGTGACATCCGTGTATCTTTGGCTTCTTTGATCCCCAACTTCTTCATCATAGAGAGGGGCATCAAGTTGATGCTTGCCCCTAGATCACACAACGCCTTTCCTAGAGTCATCTCTCCAATGGTGCATGGTATAGAAAAAGAACTGGGATCCTTCAACTTTGGAGGTAGTTTTCTTGGAATAATGGCACTACACTCCTCAGTCAAAGCAACTGTTTCCTCCTCCACTATTTTCCGCTTCTTGGAGAGAAGCTCCTTCATAAACCGGGCATAAGATGGCATTTGTTCCAAGGCTTCCGCAAATGGAATGTTAATTTGAAGTTTGCGGAAGACATCAAGGAATTTATTGAACTGTTTATCTTGTAGAGGCTTCTTCAATCTTTCAGGATATGGTACCTTCATGAAGGGTGGGAGGTCTTTGGGTTCAACCCACTTCTTTCCTCGGAACTCTTCATCTACAAGTTTTAACCTTCCCCCTTGCTCCGGTGCCTTGTTACTTGCCAACTCCTCTTTCTTAGGTTGCTCTTCCTCAACATGTGGTTGTTCCGAGGCCTCAGCTTCCTGAGAACTAGTTGCACCCCTGTTAGATCCCAACACCCTACCGCTTCTAGTTGCTACGGCATTGCATTGGTTCTTAGGGTTGTTCTCGGTATCACCTGGGAAAGTGCCTGGGAGACGCTCATTTAGTTGTTTTGCGAGCTGAGCCATCTGCGTCTCTAGATTCTAAATTGCCGACCCTATATGAGTTGCCAGCTTGTCAACGGTTGTGCTTGTATTGATTGAAAACTTCTCAATTGCCGCATTCGTCTTTTCTATAGCCAACTCCCAAGGTTGCCTTCCACCATCTGTTGTTTGCAATTGATTAGGCCCTATAAAAGCCTGCTGAGTATTGCGTTGATGGATTCCATAGTTTGGCCTCTGATTCTGTTGAGGTTGTTGTTGCCCGGCTAGACCACCACTAGCATTACTCCAAGCGAAACCCGGATGGTCTCTCCTCATATAACCCCTATTCTGATTCTAACTGTAATCATTCTGTCTGTTCCTCTGATAGTTGTTCTGGGGCACGCTGTCATAGAAATTGTGGCATGAGTCCACATGTTCTTGAGAGAAGTTGAACCGACAACTCTGAATGTCATGATCTCCATTACAATTATCACAAACCGAAGGCATTCCTTCGTGTATCACATTAACCCTTTTGTTCCCAGACAATGATGCATTTTGCATCTTCAACCGTTTATTCTGCTCTAGAATGGCTTCTATTGTTGTAGAACGGACTCCACTTGAGGTTTCCCTACCACGGCTGTAATCATTGTTCGACATCTTCTCCAATAACGCCTATCCATCCTCAGCTGATAAATAAGAAAAAGAACCGCCCGCTGCGGCATCACAATTCATCTGGTAGCGCCCCCTTAACCCTTTAAATAAATGTTGAACCTTGGAGACCGGGTCAAAGAAGGCCGAAGGACATCTTCTCAAGAGCACATTATAACTCTCCCAAGCTTCATTATAAGATTCATCTTCTGTCTGGCTGAAAGATGTGACGGCTACTCTTGCTTGTGCCACTTTCTGAGGAGGAAAATATTTAGTGAGGAACTTTTGGGCCATTTGATCCCATGTTGTGATACTGTTGCGATTCAAGCTGTCAAACCAATCGCGAGCGGTATCCCTAAGAGAGAGAGGGAATAGCCGCAAGCGAAACTCATGTTGAGAAACTCCTCTTGTCTTCTGCATGTCACAAGCTTCAAGGAAGCGAGTGATGTGTCTATGATGGTCTTGATTGCCACCCGCATCAAATTGATTCTCACGGATCTGCGCTGTGACACATCCTTCCACTCTGAAGGAATCTGTATGGAGGTTGCCCCTCACGATAGAAGAAGCACAATCATCCAAATTGGGTAGATTGTACTCGTAGAGAGGCTTCTAAGGAGGAGGAGGGTTTTCTATGGCCATCCCCTCAGAATTAATTGCTTCAAGCCCCTTTCGTTCTCTGGCTTCTTTCCTTAATCGCTTCTCGATCTTGGTGATCTCCGAATCAAATAGCAAGTCCTCTTGTGAAAGGGTACCTCGCATACAAAAACTAGTCAAGACCAAGTGGAATCAAAGAAGTAGAGAGAAATAATAGTAAATAAATAACATAAAATAAAAATAAAAATAGCTTAACCAAATAATCAAACTTCCCAAAAATTAGGAAAATTGGTTGTGCCAATCCCCGACAACGGCGCCAAAAACTTGTTGAGTCACCGGCAAGTGTACCGGGTCGTCGTAAGTAATAAACACGGTAAGTAATTACCGAGGTCGGACACAGGGATTGGGCTACCAATTCTACCAATTTGCAAGAAATTCGATACGTTTGACCAAGTAAAAGCAAGTGGTTGAGAAGAGAGAGAAAATAGGATCACAATTTAAATCAACAAATCAATTAAAGAATAAGTAGGTAGCGATAAGATAAGATAAGACTTAAAATCTGGATTAAACATCTAAGGTCACAAATCCACCTACCCAATCATGCATAGTAACAAAGTGATGATGATCCCCTCCCTAAGTTCAATTGCAATGTCAGTCAGGACCCCCAAATTCTCCTAATGACACTATCGTGCTCAATAGGACGTATTCAACGATTGAGTTAACTACTTGCTACGGTCTCATAACCCAATCATCAAACTCTATTAAATCTTGTTCCCTATAAGGTTGCACTGATCTCCTACTCAGTCTCGTGCAATATTCAATCAATGATCCCAATTCAAGTTCTAAACGTGAATTGCCTATCAAGCCTCATCACGTTAACTAGTCAATCATGCATGCTTATGATCAACGCAATAAATTCAGAATTGGAAAACATGAATTGAGATAAAGGAGGGAAACATACATCACATTGAACGCTACACCCTCATGGGTGGTTTCATTGATCCCTTAGACAAGGGAATTAGTTCCTCATGCTTGTAACAACGCACAAACAATGGGAGTTCATCATAATTGTAAAATAGGAAAAGAACACAGGGAGACGCAGCTCCAGAGAATAAGGATTTGTCTCAAAAAAACGATCTAAAACAAGTGGTGAACAAAAGGTTTCTAATCTGCCATAAAACAGCCTATAAATAGAGGTTTTGGGTCGCGCCCGCTCGCGGGGCGAGCAAGCTCTCGCGAGGCGAAATTCAGTTTTGGCTCCATCTTGATTTGAATACTCGTGAGGCGAGATGGTGATTCGCGAGGCGAGACAGAAAGGGTGACATCTCTGGCACAGTCAGGCCTTCAGGCTCGCGAGGCGAGATGGTGATTCGCGAGGCGAGACCGAAAGGGTGACATCTCTGGCACAGTCAGGACTTCAGGCTCGCGAGACGAGATGGTGATTCGCGAGGCGAGACAGAAAGGGTGATTGTTGCTGTTCAGGCTAGTCTTCAGTCTCGCGAGGCGAGATCCTGTTTCGCGAGGCGAAACTTCCAGAATTGCTTTTCCACTGTTTTCTTCATTTTCCTTGACTCTAAGAGCTTCACTTTTAACCTGAAACAATAAAAGGAAACAAAAAGTGTAATTCTACTCAAAATAAACTAAAAACTACTAAAAATGCATTAAACGAATCAAATTCTAACTTAGGAACAAAACAAGGCCAATTTGGGAGATTAGCGAGGTTGACTCGCCCAATTAGGCACAAAATCTACCCCTTTTCTAGCTGGAAACTAGATGAGCCAGAGGCTTGTCAAAATACCTAGAGGGAGAAGGAAGCATAAAACCAGAAGGTGTACAAATGAAGACACTTACAGGGTTTGAAATGAAAATTTCCCTACAAGAGTTAATTATGTGAGGTGGAGGTGGAGGGACGACAGACAGGTTTGAAAAGCTTGCAGCCATAAGTCTCTGCAAGTCTAACATGAACAAACGTGATGAAATGCCAGTTTGTTCGTTAGGGGTATCATCCCTATGAACAATACTGTACTTACAGACATTAGACACTATAGCATAAGAAGCGGTTGGAGATTTGTGGGAAGAAGCAGGTGAAGAGGATGGAGACACATGTGCAAGAGGATTGACAGAAAATTCAGGAGGAGAGGAGACAGGTGGGGTAAGGATACCTTGCTGAACAGGAGATGAAGGTGAGAGAGGTGATGTAGAGGGAAGAACCACATGGTTTTCTGACATCCTCAACTTCTTCCTTGGTTGTGGTGGATTAAGGGGATCCACCAAAGGGTATACAATTGTCTATGTTCCAACAGACAGGTCTTCAACAGTTGAAGCGGCAACTTCTTCCTCTACAACAGGTGCAGGGTAGCCTGACCTTCACTTCTTGGGAATTAAACCAATAAAGATAGTCTTCGTCTCCTTGGGCTCCTCCAAGGGTCTTGGCATCTGCTCCCCCTGAGCAGGTACTCCCTCTCTACTTGGGGCATACTCAACTTGTTTGTCCTCAGCAGATGTCTTCACCGGCCTTCTTCTCTTGGCTATTTTAACAGACTCAGCCTCAGATGCCTCAACATTTTTTGATTTCCTCTTGAGAAACAGTTTTCTCCTTTTGAACCTTAGAGGCTTAACACTCTCAGCAGTTTCTACAGAAGTGGAGGGTTTTCAAGTTCAAGATATCCGTGTTGAACCTTAATGGGCCAGTGAAATAATATTGAAAGTTCATTTTAGGGTCAATCACAATGGAAAAAATCCATTCAAAAAATTGGCGTATGCCGCTATCTGCAACGAGTGCACGATATTCTTTAGTAAAATGCGAAAGAACAGTTCGCTCTGTAAACACCCCATGGTTGCGTGCTTCAAACTTGACAAAGCTCCTGTGATTTTATATTGCATCGAATGTTAGGCGCAGTCTATTTTCCCCGATGTGGCACTTCATCATAATACTGGAAATATGTAGTTTGTTTCCAATGGTTGATGTTTAATTATTTATTATATTTTTGGTTTGTTTATACTTATCAAATTGAACTTGACCATTAATTAATTGTATTAGTAATAGTTTTGTCAAAGATAAAATTAAAACGAAAACGTCTTTTGAACACCAAAACCTAACACCTCCAGCTCTGAATGATGCTTTTGGAACTGGGATGTTGGTGGGCACGTGTTGGGGCCAAAATTATAATTTTGGAATTTCGACAAAGTTTGGAGAGATGCCAAGTATGAGGAATGTAGATGATCCAATGTTAGAAAGAAATAATAATATGACTAACTCGACAATATTGGGTCGACATGGAGAAGAAGTGTTTTGAAGAAAATAAGAAGACCGGTCAAGAATTTTTTACGATCGATCAAGAGGAGTAATTTAGAAGATTGTCCAAGTTATGATTTGACTTAGAGAAGGGATGTTGGGGATAGAAGGCTTGATAGTATTGTTGAGTAAATTGTACTTATATATTAGTATGTGTTAAGCATTACTATTCGTTACAACTACCAAATACACGTGGCATGTAATAAAATAGGAAGTCATTTTCTAGTTTTGCTTATAAATAAAACTTGTCTATGTCCTTGTAAAAGGTTGGATACTTGAAATAAAATCCTAAACATATCATTCAAGCAGATTCTCGGATTTGACTTTGAAGTATGCTTCCATTTTCATTTCATCCCTTTACATTTGCAGCACCTTTAATTTTTGTCATTCAATTTTCAAGTCTTTTAATTCTTTTCACATTTATATTACAAGTTTCTTTACTTTTCTCATCTTTTTATTTTCATTTACTTTCAGTCTTTTACCTTCATGGCATTTACTTATTGGTCATTTACTTTCTTTGCACTTTACTTTCTTGTCGAGTTTTACATGCTTTATTTTACTTTTATGGCATTTAAATGCCTTTCTTTACATTTCATGTCATTTACAAGTTATTCTTTACTTTTTCTACATTAGAGTGTTTTATTATTTAAATCTGCTTTAAATCCGTTTCGAAATTCAAGTCTTTATAGTCATTTCACTATTAATCCTTCATTTAATACAATGACGCGATTACCACATAACTAGAGAATTCCACATTCGTTTGATAAACTTCATTTGTTGTCGGGTTTTGGTCTTTGAACCAAAAATCACCATAAACAAATTGGCATGCCAAGTGGGACGAGTTCAGAGTAACTCGTTATTAAAGTGTCTATTGTAATGATTTCATGCGTTTGAGAAGTGGAAAGTTGATATCTCCATATAATTCATCTCAAAGCATAAGTAACATGAGTAACGGTGAAACACAATCAATGAATGTGAGTACCACTGCCCCAACACACACTATTGTTGTTAGTACTCCTTTTGTTACAACAGCATGGGCTACAGGGTCCTCGATGGCTTCTTTCATGGTGCCAGTAGTATCAAAATTGGTACCATGGCTCCTATGTTTCATGCGACATTTTCTCAAACAGGGTAGACACTAAAATCTTCACCTGCTCAAGCGAGTAATGATCCAAGGTACTCATATGGGATTCCTGGTTGGCGTCCTGGTGGCTTTGGATTTGCTTCTACTGGTTTGCATAATCAAACCATCTTTGGTTTGACAAGCACACCTGTTACAAGGAGGCAAAAAAGATTAAACTTGGAACCCCCGGGCTTTGGAAATGAAGGCCTTACACGGGGTTCTTTGGCTACCTTGCACCAACAAATGAATGAGAGCAACCACTTCATGATTAACATGTTTACACAGCAGATGGGTGTTGTGGTCACACCAATAATGCAGAACACGAATGATGTTTGCACTGTCTTAGCACCACAAATGGCTTTGTTAAATCAAGCCCTTGAAGTATACACACCTCCTAATAACCAGTCAGAGGTGCAGCCAAAGCCAGTAATGATGGCCAATCAGGCTGGGGGGCAAGAGCCAAATATGAATCAAGGACCTAATGTCGAAGTAAATCAAGGATCGCCACAAGTCCAAGAAGAACAACCTCGACAAGAGGAAACCCAATTAAGGTGTCCAAAAGAATGGAGGCCATAGGTTAGTTCCTAACCAAGCCCTGAGGTTCCTTTGAAAACAAATCGGAGGATACAGGGTGGAACAGGATGTGAACCAGGTGGTCGAACAAGAGCCTCAACTATTTTGGTTTTAATGTAGGATATGCAAATCAACCATATTTGTGTCAACCTTCCCAGATTGGGTCCAATAGATTGAGTTTCCCAGAGGAATCAAAGTTCCCAATGTTGGAACCAAAGTGGTTCTGGTTTATTTAATCTCTAGGTTTTGATGTTAACAAAAGGATTAAATTTGCTTGGCAAAGTGTTAGTTGAGATCTAACTAGTGCTTTCAGTTATGCAGGAACGCTTTTATAAGTAAAATAAACTTGGGATAAGTTCCAATTGAAAAATACGCGTCCACCCCTTTAGACGGGTTGCTCAAGAACTGTGGTAAAGTTACCTTGTTGTTTAAATAAGTAGACGAGGCTATAAATGAATACCTAAATAACTTGTTAGATACAGTAAGTCCAAAGACTTGAAAATAAGCGCGTCCATAGTGCCATGTCAGCAGACGAGTGCTATCTTTGAAACTCAAGTATACATCCATAGTGCCTAACCAAAATTCAGTAGATGTCCCTAGTGCCACATCATTGGATGGAGTCTCTCTAAGGACTTAGCAAGTCCAAAGACTTGTGTGGTCGAGCGCTTATACCACACCAGTGGACGAGCAGAATAAAATATTGTGAAGATACGTTCTTAAACTAAGTGCCTGTAGACCGTTCTATATGTTCTATATATTTACTACCTTGAATATGATTTAATGCAATCTGGTCCAAGATGAATTTATTTCGAATGATTGAATTTATTTCAAATGAATTTTTGTTCTTCCCATTTGTTTTTATCCAATTAATGTCTTGTTTCCTT
The DNA here is from genome assembly GCA_030762895.1 of Sophora flavescens. NCBI lineage: Eukaryota > Viridiplantae > Streptophyta > Magnoliopsida > Fabales > Fabaceae > Sophora > Sophora flavescens. The sequence continues at coordinate 112,845,062 of CM061065.1, read as the reverse complement.
TGAGTAAATTCATAGTACTATCAAGGAAATACAAAAAGCAAATAGTACAATTGGAATTGCAAAATGATATGTATGATGACATCTTTATTGTTGGACAAAAGTTGGGTCATACACAAAGGAGGAAAGAAAGTTTTTAAGGTACAATTTCTTAGAACAGTGAGCCTCCATTTTGTGATTTTATGATAACCAAGGATGCTTTTCAACTCGCCCAAAATCAAGGTATCAGTCTCAATGGATATCATGCATTTAATGCTATCTCTATAACGGGACTATTCAACTAACAGTTGAAGATTTACAAGAGAAGTGGTCTTATATGTAGAAGGTCTCAAACACAGAAGAAGCACTTTTTGCCATTTGATCAATTATAAGATATTCAAAGCTCATATTCTCGTTGTAAAGCAAAAGTCTGTAATTCTTGAGGTTGAATATTTGTAAAAATATTCGGTAGATCTTAAACCTTCATACCCTCACATATAGTGAGTTAGAAAGATCTCAGAAAAATCCCTGTGTTTTTATTAGAGCCTGAAGAGGCTTGGCAAGAAAGCAATACTTGTTGCCAGGAGAGGTGAAGAATACTTGTTGTAGAAACTATTTGGAAATAGTGGAGAAAATCCTTCAAGTAGAAGGGACTGGACGTAGCTCTTGGTTGGAAAAGAGTGAACCATGATAAAATACCTGAGTGAATTTTCTATCCCTTATCTTTTACAGTTTTATTTATTTTTATTAACTGTGGGATTTGCTTTTGGTTTTGTTAATCTTTTAAAAAGTATTTCTTATGTGCTTAATCTTTTTATCTTCTGCTTGTGAAAAAGTTTCTCAAAAAGGGTTTTTGAGAAAATAATTAACAAACACAATTCAACCCCCCTTCTTGTGTTTGTATGTGCCAACTTCAGTTGGTATCAGAGCTCAGCCTTGACAGGGTTGAGCATCTAACAAGTGCTTAGGCAGTACGATCCTACAATCATGGATACAGAAGGACAAGCTATCAACAGACCCCTTCTCTTTGATGGAACTGATTATGATTATTGGAAAAAGAGGATGATGGCATTCTTGGATGCATAGAGAGATGACATCTGGGAACTAATAGAAAATGGCTACACTGAGCCAAGGAGTGAAGCTGGAGCTGCAGTACCTAGAACTGAATGGACTCAAGAGCAGAAAAGTCAACATCAACTAAACTTGAAAGCTAAGCACTATCTCATGTGTGCTATCATCAGAACATAGTTGCAACACAACTAAAGAAATCTGGGATACACTTGCATTAGCTCATGAAGGTTCCTCACAAGTGAAGGAATCAAAGATGAGCATGCTGGTTCACCAGTATGAGCTATTCAAGATGGCTGATCATGAAACTATAGACCAGATATTTGGAAGATTCCAAACAATCACCAGCAGTCTCAGGTCTCTTGGAAAGGTCTATGAGAATAGAGATCATGTGAGAAAAATTTTGAGAAGTCTCTCAAGCAGTGGAGACCTAAGGTAACTACTATCCAGGAAGCAAAGAATCTGAATACTCTTTCTCTGGAAGAGCTTCTGGGGTCATTAAAAGTTCATGAACTTGAACTTAATGAAGAGGAAAACTCCATAAAAGGAAAGTCTGTTGCCTTAAAGGCCAAGAAAGCTAGTTCCTCAAAGGTGCTTAAAGTTGCTGAGTCCTCAGATGAAGCTGATTCATCAAATAATGATGATGACTCAGATGAGGATGAACTATCTTTCAACTCCAGAAAAATCCAACACATGTGGAGAAAGAAAGGTGGATTGAAGAAGAAGCGAGTTCAACAAAAAATTCTCCAAGCGAAGTCGATTCCAAGGAGAAAGGCCCACCCCGTGCTTTGAATGTAAGAAACCAGGACACTTCAAAGTCGATCGCCCCGGGCTGAAGGAGAAAAAGAAATTCTTCAAAAAGAAGAAAGGCTTGATGGCTACATGGGAGGATCTTGACCTGTCTTCTTCAGATGAAGAAGATGAAGCAGGAGAAGAAGCAAACATTTGCTTCATGGCTGACACTGCATCAGAAAGTGAATTCACTGATGCTGAGATCTGCTTAACAATGAGAAAGAAACATAAGTCCCGGTACTTGGACAGTGGGTGCTCATGACACATGACAGGAGAAAGGTGTATGTTCCAAGACCTTAGACCCAAAGATGGTGGTTGGGTCAGTTTTGGAGGAAACCAAAAAGGAAAGAGCATTGGTATAGGTAAAATTGGTAAACATCATTTTCCCTCCATTGATAATGTTCTGTTAGTAAATGGTCTTAAACACAATCTGCTTAGCATTAGTCAATCATGCGACAGTGGGTTTGCTGTTTCATTTAATAAGAATATGTGTTCTGTCAAGAAATCTGATGGATCACTCTTATTCACTGCCCAGAGGCAAAACAATATGTATAAGATTGACTTAGAGGACCTCTCAAATCAAAGTGTCTCATGTTTAGTGTCCATTGAGGATGAACGATGGATTTGGCACAAAAGGTTGGGTCATTCAAGTTTCAGATTAATTTCAAAACTAAAAAAGCATAACCTTGTAAAAGGTCTACCAAACCTTAGTTTCAAATCTGATGCTCTCTGTGATGCATGTCAGAAGGGAAAACAAGTCAAAGGTTCCTCTGAATATTAGAATGTTGTTATCACCAACAGACCACTAGAATTGCTACACCTTGATCTCTTTGGTCCAACAAGGACTGCCTCTATCAGTGGTAAGAAATATGGTCTTGTCATAGTAGACGACTACACTAGATAGTCATGGGTTATGTTCCTTGCTCACAAGGATGAATCATTCAAGGTCTTTTCTGTATTCTACAAACGTGTACAGAATGAAAAAGGCATGTGTATTGCTTCAATTAGAAGCTATAATAATTTTAATATCGTTTGCTGCACATCATAGCTTTATGCTTTTTCAGATGGATGTTAAAAGTGCCTTTTTAAATGGCTTTATTAATGAAGAAGTATACGTCATGCAACCTCCTGGCTTTGAAAATACAAATCACCCTGAATATGTTTATAAGCTTAAGAAAGCACTGTATGGACTTAAAAAATCTCTTAGAGCATGGTACGATAGGTTAAGTTCGTTTCTAATGGAAAGTGGTTTTAACAGACGAAAATTAGACACAACTTTATTTAGAAAATCTATTAAATCAGATTTCATTATAGTACAGATTTATGTTGATGATATCATTTTCGGTGCTACTAATGAATCTCTGTGCAAGGAATTTTCTAAGTTAATGCAGAAAGAATTTGAAATGAGCATGATGGGAGAACTCAAATTCTTCCTTGGACTTCGAGTTAAACAGTCTATGGACGAGGTGTACATCCATCAGACTAAGTATACAAAGGAATTCCTAAAGAGGTTTAGGATGGATGATTGCAAACCAATGAATACTCCTATGCATCCCACTTCAATACTGAACAAAAATGATAAAGAGAAAAAGGTAGATCAAAAGGTATATGGAGGTATGATAGGATCTCTTTTATATCTGACTGCATGTGGACCTAATATAATGTTCAGTGTTTGCTTGTGTGCTCGTTTTCAATCTGATCCTAGAGAGTCTCATCTCTTAGAAGTTAAAAGAATATTTAGATATTTAAAAGGTTTTAAAAGGTACTACTAATATGGGCTTGTGCTTTAATAAAAATGATGATTACAGATTAGTTGGTTTTTGTGATGCTGACTATGCTGGAGATAAAATTGAAAGAAAAAGAACCAGTGGAGGATGTCACTTCATTGGAGCTAACCTAGTATCATGGTCAAGCAAAAGGCAAAGTACCATTGCTCTATCAACTGCTGAAGCAGAGTACATATCAGCTGCAAGCTGTTGCTCACAACTTCTATGGATCAAACATCAATTGGAGGACTATAATGTATTTGTAAGTAGTATTCCACTTATATGTGATAATACAGCTACAATCAATTTATCTAAGAATCCAATATTGCATTATAGAGCTAAGCATATAGAAATCAAACATCATTTTATTAGAGATTATGTGCAAAAAGGTGTGTTTGATGTTCAATTTATAGATACTGACCACCAATGGGCAGATATCTTCACTAAACCTCTTACTGAGGACAGATTTATCCTTATAAGAAAGCATTTGAATATGTTGTATGTGGATTGAGCTAGTATATTAATTGTTAATTTGGTCGTCCATTGCATGTTTTCTCTACACGTCCACTAGTCATGACGTCCAGAACAATTAAAATCTACGCGTCCACTACCTATGTCTTTACTCGTCCACTCTTAGTCTTGTGTGGACTCGTCTATGCACACATTTATTGCTTATATTAATTTTTTATTGAACACATATATATAGAACGCTTCTCTTTCCTTGCTGAGTCAGCTACCCTCATCAATCCCATCGTAACTTTTTACGGTACCAAGTTACCAACACCGTTTTACACTTAATGACATGTCTTGTCATTTTTCTGGAAACTGTTGGTTTTCAGAAATCTTTAAAAGTAACCTCTTCCCCTCTAAAAATCTTTTCGCGTCTCTTCATCCCTATCTACCTCTCTCTCTCTCTAATTTTTCGAACTCTCTGTCTCCCTTGTTCTTCCAAAACTCATCCTACTCAACAATGGCTTCAACCTCTGCTCTCATGCCTGCTTTTCCAACTGACACTATGTCCATATCTGTGGAACATCACTTCAATTTTGGGATTCTACAAGAATACAATTTAGATGTGAGTAAGTTCATTAACGCTGCTGGATGGGATGAAATATTTCTAGAAAAGGTCTCAGTGTATCCAGATTTGATAAGGGAATTCTGGAGGAGACCGAAGATCTCTGAAACAGAAGTTGTTGGTTTTGTGCTAGGAAGGAAAGTGATAGTATCCGAGAAAACCATCTCTGATGCGATTGCTTGTGCTCAAGAAGGATTGGTCTTCACGGAGAACTGGGAAGAAGACCTAGGCGGTCCAGAGACAATTGTTGTTACCCTTATGAGGCAAGACAGCGTGAGAACTCATTCTTGGAAATCCTCTGAGATGAAAGATCGCATCAGGATTCTTCACCAAATCCTGAACAAGGTGGTGCTGCATAAGATTGGCTCTAAGGACAATTTATCATCTCTTCATAAGTTCTGTCTTTGCCATCTGGTTTTTGAAACCAAGATTAACTTACCATGGATCCTGTTTCATCGTTTCAAAGATGCCATTACCAACAGAGAATCTGTTTCTCACATTACTTTCACTCATCTTCTATCAAAAATTCTCAAGCAGCAAGGCGTGTACGATACTCTAAGTGCACAGCCTAAGGATAAACAAGAAAGACTCCTTCGTGAGAAAGGATTGCAAGTTGTTGATTTTGGCAGAATTAATCTCAGTGGCATGCAACTCAGCACATACAAGCAAGTGGAGTTGGCCAAGCTTGAAGAGAAAATGAAGATTAAGGAAGAATCACTTGAAGCCAATGAAGCTGCAATCCTTGGTTTAAAGAAAGGAACCAAGAGGAAGACTGTGGCTGTGAGGCAACCCATTCCAAAGAGGACTACTAGGGGATCTGTCCCCTCTGTATCTTCTGGTGCTACTCTTCCACCTGCACCAAAAAGGACAAGGAAAGTCATCACGTCTGAAGAAGAAGATGATGATGAACTACCTATCGCTGCCATTCTAGAAAAACAAGCTGTTGCTGGTCCTATTGCCAAGAAGAAGAGGCAACCAGCAAAGAGGGCTAGAACAACCTTGGCTTCTGAGGTAGTAATCTCTGTTGATGACCCTGTTAGGTTAGCAGTAGATGAATTAGTGTCTAGTTTGAGAACTCATGATGATAATATCTCTGCTCCACATGATGTGAATGATGTTTATGTTCCTACCCTGCCATAATCACCACCCTCACCACTAACACATTTAAATAATAGCATTACCATTAGATCCCCCTTTCCTAAACCCTTAAAACCTTGTTTCTACCCATAAGTCCCTCTTCCACTCTATATACTGGCAAATATGAAAACTGAGCCAAAGTACAGAGAGAATAGAAACTACTATTCCACACCATTCCAAAAGAACCAAAACTCATTCTAACAAAGTGGTATCCCCTAGCCGAGTATGAGTATGAACCCCTCGACATCTATCAATACTGGGTCAACCCTGAACCCCACACTCCAACTGGACCATTCCCATCCCAAATGTTCAATGAACATGGACCTCTCCTCACCCACCTTCCCCAACAAAGATTCCCTTCCAGAAAAATCTACCTCAATCTAGTGAAACCTCCACCCCTTAAACCATTCACTGATGGAGTAGAAAGAGTTATCATATCTGATTGGCATACTGATCCCATCAAGAAGGATCTTGGGAGTGTTCTCGAGAAAAGAGCCAGATCCTTCAGGCAAATTCCTTTTGTCATGGACAAGACTACAAAATGGATGACTTTCAAACACCCAAGAGTATATGGAGCTGTTGTTGACCAGTTTGTGGACACTCTCATGTATGAGATTCTGAAATGGGAATTCAGCCACTTCAGAGCAGACAGAGCTGCACGGTTTGTCCCTCCAACCTGGTTAAAACACTCCACTTCTACAAATGTTGGAGTCAAGCCCTATAAGATTTGTCGTAGGTTGTCAATGATTGATCTAAACAAGGACAAAGACAAGAAGCATCCAAAGCACAAAGGAAAGATGCCAGTAGTTGAAGAAATTATGATGGATCTCAATTCTGAACCCTTTGACCACTCACAGATGGATTACATTCAATCTTTGCCAATTGAGATGGTCACTGAGGCTAATTATACAGGAGCGTTCTAGCAATCCCACCTAATTCACTGCACCAGAGAAGCCTCCACTTCTGGCCTGACTGCTGAAGAGAAGAAGAAAACTCCAAAATTCAGAGGCAGATGTGGACTCTCTCATGTCAGATATTTGATCTTCAAGGATCTGTGGGGACTGCCAATAACCAGCCGTGATGTGGAAATTCCTAATCCTATTCATTGGGCAAAGGATGTCCCTAAGCCAGTTCTACAATATGCCTTTACTTTAGCTTCAACCTCATCCTCTGAGCATACAACAGAAGAATTAGTTGTAGAAGGCCCTGAGCTGAATGTTGAAATCTTCTCAAAACCTGCTTCTGAAGCTTCAACTCCCTTAGTTGATGTTGTTGCTGTTGTTACTGTTGAGCCAACTCTGACAGAGCAGTCTGACGAGATATGTGTTTCTAAGCAAGGTACCGAGTCTGCTAAGACATCTTCTCAACCATTGGCTCTTGCTATGGTTCATCCTCCAACCCAAGTTCAAGACACTGTCTCAGACTCTGCTGAGAGCTTAAGACAATTATCCTTACCACCAAATCTTGAGGACATCATTGGAAGAATTGTTCATGATAAGGTTGGTAAGAAAATTGAAGAGAAGACAGAGCAGATGGCACAACAGATTGAAGAAAGGGTACAAAAACAAGTTCAAGATACCTTGGACCCTTGTCATCATCAAAAAGGGGGAGCTTGTTGGAACCAAAGTAGTTCTGGTTTATTTAATCTCTAGGTTTTGATGTTAACAAAATGATTAAATTTGCTTGGTAAAGTGTTAGTTGAGATCTAACTAGTGCTTTCAGTTATGCAGGAACTCTTTTATAAGTAAAATAAACTTGGGATAAGTGATAGTGTGATTTCGCATCATATTTCATGTACATTTTTGCATGCATTTTCATTTAGTTTAGGCATATTTAAATTGATTTTTATTAGTTTTTACCTTGGAACGGGTAAGGTGGTCTTGTGGTGTTATTTTGCAGAAATTAAGGATTAAATGTCCAAGATGAGCCAAGATGAGCCATAATGGAGCCTGGATTAAGTTGGAGCTTGAAAAGTGAAGATATTGGATGACTCCAATTTAATTTGAAATGGAAATATGTGATGACAATTGACAAAAGTCCAGCAGCAATGTAAGAGGCCTAATTGATGGATTGGATGATTTGGATATTAATGGCTTACCATAAATGGACAGAGGAATTGGTCTTCAATTTATAAATGATAGAAGCTGAAGCAAATCACATGAATCAATTTACAATTGCTTGAAGAAATTGGCAATTAACATAAAGCAAATTTGGAAAGGGCCAGCAACGTTTATTTTGGTTTTGAAAGGCAAATTGATTCTGATAATTAAAGCAAGGGATCCACGTACAAATTGTGATGGCCATAGAGGATTGAAATTGATATGTCAATTGAAAATAAATGGGAATGTGCGCCAGTTTTGTAGGAGGAAAAATTCAATTTGGAATTAAGACTTTGCAACATATATTTAGCCACAACAGTGCCATTTGAAAAAAAGACAAGTAGACAGACATGGCTACACACAGAAAAATAGGGACTTTTAACCTAGGGGCACTTTTACCCTAGGGAGACTCTTGGAAAGCAAAAAGAGGCGTGATTTCTCTGAACCAAGGGGCTGCGATGACGACTGTGGAGACCTTCAATGGAGTTTCTTCTTCCCTTTGATCTTATTGTTTTGTTTTTAGTTTTCTCTGTAATCATGAGTAGCTAAATCCCTCTTTGTTGGGATTAGATGTAGTTGAACCGAATTTTCATGTAATTGCTTTGATTTATCAATCTATGTTTATGCCTTTCTATTAGTGTTTAATTCCTACGCATAATGCTTTTTGTGGTTTAGCTACCCATGAACTGTTCATGAGAATTAATTTGCAATGGGGACGTTCTTATTAATTCTTGATCTGGAATTATTCACCTAATAAACCTTGCATCTAGGAATGGGGTTTGGTTTATTAGTAATCGCGTAATCCTTAATCTTAATGCAAATTCATTAATCTAGGCCACCTAAGGAATTAGGGTCTATTAGTGGATTTAGGCTCTTGTCATCTGATGAATCAGGGCTTGAGTAATTCTATGGGTTGATTTTAATAATTGAAGCATAAACTGGATTGGTAGTCTTGGTATTGCATGAGGCTAAGGTTTAGTGAAATTTAATCCCAACACCCCTATTTATATTCCAAGTGTTTGATAAAATTCCCCAAAAAGACCAAAAATATTTTATTGCTTTTGTTGCTTTATTTTATGTTTTGATCTTTCTTCATTTAGTCTAGATAGTTGCTTGATTTGTGAACTGGTAATTGGCAACCGATCCCTGTGGATACGATAATCGGTCTCACCACCGTATTACTTGTTCGACTAGGTATACTTGCCTATATTTTCATTCAACAAGTTTTTGGCGTCGTTGCCGGGGATTGGTTTCGCCAATATCATTAGTGACAAAGGAGCCAACTAATTTAGACATTTTTATTTTTATTTTTTTGTATATATTTGATCTTTTTGTTTTGAGTTTTGTTTGTGGAAGGTGGACGAAATTCATGGACAATTATTATTATCCACCTGAAGAGGAAGCCTCGAGTCACAATTTGGAGGACAACTGGTGTTTGGGAGACTTCATAGATTTGCTGAATCATGTTATTCCACCACAAGTTGATAGTGTGACGGGTAGGCTTATATATAACTACTCCGAGGAGGAATGGGAAACCTTTTGCTCATATTTACCACCTCCACCACCATGTTTACAACCGATTCCCAAAGAGCCAGATGCAGCAGAATTTGAGCAGAATATGGCTGTGGGGATGGATCAAAATGAAGATGAAGTGGTGGTGGTAGACGAGTCACAAAAAGAGGAATTACCTTTCACAAGTCCTTGGGAAATTGAGGAATGGGAATGGAATTGCTCTAGAACAATATTCCCAGGAGCTATCCACCTCTGAGGCCAAAGCAAGAGCCAATTGTGACTGTATAGAAGCTCTGATGCAAAACTTCAAAATGCAAGTTGAGGAAACTTGAAAACAGTTAGTACAAGAGTCACATGCAGCACAATTTGAGCAAAATCTGGTTTTGGGGAAATTCAAAATGAAGATGAGGTGGTAGTGGACTCCACCATGCTTGCTGAATTTGCTGAATCAGACAAATATGTCGGCTTACATGCATGTGTGGACACTGCTAAGTTAGTCCCTTCCACTTGTCTGTCAAACTTCCTCGTGAAAACACCATTTGACCCAAGAGGAAGTGAGTTCATAATTTTAGAGGTCAATGGAGTTTGCACACACTGGCTAGGTGGAACCGTGGATAGAGTCATATTGCTGCTACAATCACCACTCCACAAGCCATGGGATCTGGGAGGAGGATCCTAAGCAGTCAAGCTAGTGACGTTAAAGAAGCGCTTACTGGGAGGCAACCCAAGTTTTCTTAACCCATCTCTTTAGTTAGTTTTTGTTTTTGAATTTAACTCTTGAATAATTTGAGAAGATCAAGAGGAAAAATAATAAATTGAGATTTGCCAAGTGATTTCAGGAAAGAAGGAAGGAAGAGCAAGAAGACAAGGAAAAGCAAAGTCAGCAACCATCAAGCCCAGGCCGTGACACTGGTCACGGCCGTGATGAGCTTAATGTGAAGACCAGAAAAGATCACGGCCCAGTCGTGATACCCATCACGGGCGTGATGAGAAGACCCTGCAGATCAGAGAGCATCACGGCCTAGCCGTGATGGAGGTCACGGCCATGACAGGCCAACCCCTGTGTACCAGAATTGATCACGGCCTGCCCGTGATGAGGCTCACGGTCGTGATGCATTTCCCAACAAGTTTTTGACTAATCATGTTAGCCAACACCCGCTACCGCCTCGGTAAGTCATTCCATTTTTCTCCTCTCTCCGACTTGATTATTTACATTGGGGACAATGTAAATTTTTAAGCTTGGGGTAGGGGTACTTTTGCATACTTGTGCATTTTGCATGTTGCATTCATATAGGCATAGCTTTGCATGATCACATGATTCGATTGCCCCTTGTTTAGATTATGCATCCAATTGTGAGAACTTAGTGCCAATTAACTTGAGATAGTGAATTTTTTAATCCAATTTTTTATTCTTGTGATGAGGCTTCAAATAAAAATTCTTGAGATGATCTTTGATAGTTGAGAATTAGCATGTGGTTCCTTAGATTTGTGTTTCTCACTGATTTTTGAACTACTAAAATGTGACATTTTGAGCCAAACAGGGGTACTCACTAAATCTACCCCATTCTTTTTGAAAGAGTATTTTATTCCTCTTGGTTTGTATTCTCTAGAACTTGACTTGAAACCGCTTTGAAGCTTAAAAATTTTTGAAAACATTTTTGAAAATGATTGAGGCACTAGGTATTTTTCCGGCCTTCTGAGCTTTGATTGACTAAATGATACCCCTTAGTTGCCCAATTTTGAGCCTGAAAGAATAAAATACTTTTCTTGGTACCTTGAATTACTTTGATGAATATGCTTGGTATGGCACCTTTTAAAGTATTACAAAAAAGGGTAGAAAGGTAGTTGAAAAAGTATGGGATGAGAAATTCAAAAAATATTTCTCTTGGATTGAAAATCTCCCCTTCTCCAAATGAAAAGAAAAAAAAATGAGAAAAATGAGAAAAAGAAAAAGAAATATATATAGAGAAGGGGATGACAAAAGAAAGTGAGAAATAAAATGAAAAGAAAGAAAGAAAGGTGGAAAAAGGAATCAAAACCCAAAAAAGGTATTTTAGAAGGTGTCATGTTTTGCAATGCTTGGTATTTTGTTTAGCCTTCTTGAAAATTCCTTTTCTTGATTTCCCCACCTAACGACTAATCCCATGGCCCCGTTACAACCAAAGTAAAAGACCTCTTGATTCTTAATTGTTTTCATTAATAAAGTAGAGATTTGGTTAATAGTCAAGCTTATGGTAGAATTCATTCCTTGAGGAAACGGAGCGAATTGTCATATATCCCTAAACACTTGAGTGAGGTGAGAAAGAGTGCCAAGCAAATGAACAAGCTTGGGGTGATTAGAGTGCCCGAATCAGTGAGAATATGAGTCTAGGAAACCTAAGCTTCTAATTGGACTTGAAATTGATTGTCTCTCGCTGAATTATTTGAAATGCCTATTACTTGGATTAGTTACTCGAGTTCTTGGTTCACTATCCATGTACTGATCATTTATCTCTTCTGGCCTTAGTGATTGCTTGAGGACAAGCATATGAATAAGCTTGGGGTGATTTGATAGTGTGATTTCGCATCATATTTCATGTACATTTTTGCATGCATTTTCATTTAGTTTAGGCATATTTAAATTGATTTTTATTAGTTTTTACCTTGGAACGGGTAAGGTGGTTTTGTGGTGTTATTTTGCAGAAATTAAGGATTAAATGTCCAAGATGAGCCAAGATGATCCATAATGGAGCCTGGATTAAGTTAGAGCTTGAAAAGTGAAGATATTGGATGACTCCAATTTAATTTGAAATGGAAATATGTGATGACAATTGACAAAAGTCCAGCAGCAATGTAAGAGGCCTAATTGATGGATTGGATGATTTGGATATTAATGGCTTACCATAAAAGGAGATAGGAATTGGTCTTCAATTTATAAATGATAGAAGCTGCAGCAAATCACATGAATCAATTTACAATTGAATGAAGAAATTGGCAATTAACATAAAGCAAATTTGGAAAGGGCCAGCAACGTTTATTTTGGTTTTGAAAGGCAAATTGACTCTGATAATTAAAGCAAGGGATCCACGTACAAATTGTGATGGCCATAGAGGATTGAAATTGATATGTCAATTGAAAATAAAGGGGAATGTGCACCAGTTTTGTAGGAGGAAAAATTCAATTTGGAATTAAGACTTTGCAACATATATTTAGCCACAGCAGCACCATTTGAAAAAAAGACAAGTAGACAGACATGGCTACACACAGAAAAATAGGGACTTTTAACCTAGGAGCACTTTTACCCTAGGGAGACTCTTGGAAAGCAAAAAGGGGCGTGATTTCTCTGAACCAAGGGGCTGCGGTGACGACTGTGGAGAGCTTCAATGGAGTTTCTTCTTCCCTTTGTTCTTATTGTTTTTGTTTTAGTTTTCCCTGTAATCATGAGTAGCTAAATCCCTCTTTGTTGGGATTAGATGTAGCTGAACCGAATTTTCATGTAATTGCTTTGATTTATCAATCTATGTTTATGCCTCTCTATTAGTGTTTAATTCCTACGCATAATGCTTTTTGTGGTTTAGCTACCCATGAACTGTTCATGAGAATTGATTTGCAATGGGGACATTCTTATTAATTCTTGACCTGGAATTATTCACCTAATAAACCTTGCATCTAGGAATGGGGTTTGGTTTATTAGTAATCGTGTAATCCTTAATCTTAATGAAAATTCATTAATCTAGGCCACCTAAGGAATTAGGGTCTATTAGTGGATTTAGGCTCTTGTCATCTGATGAATCAGGGCTTGAGTAATTCTGTGGGTTGATTTTAATAATTGAAGCATAAACTAGATTGGTAGTCTTGGTATTGCATGAGGCTAAGGTTTAGTGAAATTTAATCCCAACACCCCTATTTACATTCCAAGTGTTTGATAAAATTCCCCAAAAAGACCAAAAATATTTTATTGCTTTTGTTGCTTTATTTTATGTTTTGATCTTTCTTCATTTAGTCTAGATAGTTGCTTGATTTGTGAACTGGTAATTGGCAACCGATCCCTGTGGATACGATAACCGGTCTCACCACCGTATTACTTGTTCGACTAGGTATACTTGCCTATATTTTCATTCAACAACAAGTTCTAATTGAAAAATACGGGTCCACCCCTGTAGACGGGCTGCTCAAGAACTGTGGTAAAGTTACCTTGTTGTTTAAATAAGTAGACGAGGATATAAATGAATACCTAAATAACTTGTTAGGTACAACAAGTCCAAAGACTTGAAAATAAGCGCGTCCACAGTGCCACGTAAGCAGACGACTGCTATCTTTGAAACTCAAGTATACATCCATAGTGCCTAACCAAAATTCAGTAGACGTCCATAGTGCCACGTCATTGGACGGAGTCTCTCTAAGGACTTAGCGAGTCCAAATACTTGTGTGGTCGAGCGCTTCTACCACACTAGTGGACGAGCAGAATAAAATCTTGTGTAGATACGTTCTTAAACTAAGTGCCTGTAGACGGTTCTATATGTTCTATATCTTTACTACCTTGAATATGATTTAATGTAATCTGGTCCACGATGAATTTATTTCAAATGATTGAATTTATTTCAAATGAATTTTTATTCTTCCCATTTGTTTTTATCCGATTAATGTCTTGTTTCCTTTGAGTAAATTCATAAGACTATCAAGGAAATACAAAAAGCAAATAGTACAATTGGAATTGCAAAACGATCTGTACAATGACATCTTTATTGCTGGACAAAAGTTGGGTCATACACAAAGGAGGAAAGAAAGTTTTTAAGGTACAATTGCTCAGAACAATGAGCCTCCATTTTGTGATTTTATGATAACCAAGGATGCTTTTCAACTCGCCCAAAATCAAGCTATCAGTCTCAATGGATATCATGCATTTAATGTTATCTCTATAACAGGACTATTCAAAAAACCATTGAAGAATTACAAGAGAAGTTGAAGACCACTATATGTAGAAGGTCTCAAGCACTGAAGAAGCACTTTTTGCCATTTGATCAATTACAAGATATTCCAAGCTCATATTCTTGTTGTAAAGCAAAAGTCTGTAATTCTTGAGGTTGAATATTTGTAAAAATATTCAGTAGATCTTAAACCTTCATACCCTCACATATAGTGAGTTAGAAAGATCTCAGGAAAATCCATGTGTTTTTATTAGAGCCTGAAGAGGCTTGGCAAGAAAGCAATACTTGTTGCCTGGAGAGGTGAAGAATAATTGTTGTAGAAACTATTTGGAAATAGTGGAGAAAATCCTTCAAGTATAAGGGACTGGACATAGCTCTTGGTTGGAAAAGAGTGAACCAGGATAAAATACCTGAGTGAATTTTCGATCCCTTATCTTTTACAGTTTTATTATTTTTACTAACTGTGGGATTTGATTTTGGTTTTTTTAATCCTTTAAAAATGATTTCTTGTGTGCTTAATATTTTTGTCTTCTGCTTGTGAAAAAGTTTCTCAAAAAGGGTTTTTACGAAAATAATTAACAAACACAATTCAACCTCCTTCTTGTGTTTCCCTGTGTCAACTTTACCCAAATTGTCTAAATTTTCTGATGATAATGGTGAGTCGACGGTCGAACACATCGCTAGGTACACTATAGAAGTCAGAGAGTTGGCTTTAGACGAGGATTTAAAGATAAGGTTCTTTCCTAGTTCTTTAAAAAAAATACATTTTCTTGGTTTTCAACTTTAAGGCCAATCTCAGTTCACTCATGGGCTCAATTAGAAAGGAGTTTCCATAAACAATTCTTTAGAGGTGACCTCAAAGTAGGGCATACCGACCTCTTTTCAATCCAGATAATGTTTAATGAGTTTGTCGATGACTACTTGAGTAGATTCCGACAGATGAGGAGTAGGTGTTTCACTCCAATTCCTGAGGCAGAAGTGGTGAAGATTGTCGTCGGAGGGTTGGATTATTATATAAGAAAGAAATTAGTGAATCAACACCTTGTTGACTTAGCACAATTAGATGAGAAGTTCATTCAAATTGAACAACTAAAGGTAGAAAAGAATTAGAAACAAAAGAAGTTTTTGAAAAGAGAAAAGGTTCATTTTGTCGGGTTTGAGCAATTCGACGAAGAAGATGTCACCGATGATGATTTTGAAATAAATTTAGCATGACTTTAGAATGGGCCCTCATACGTGTGTCTGGCCCTAAAACCAACAAGAGCTAAAGAAAAGATGAGCTATGTGAATAAGAAAACCTACACATTTGATGTGACTAAGGCTGATTTGATATTCGACGTTTTGTTAAAAGACAGACAAATTAATTTGTATAATGATCATAAATTATTAAGGCCTGGAGAGATAAAAGACCATAAGTACTATAAGTATCATAATATTTTTGGTCATCTCACGAACGAATGTGTACGTTTCAGGGATTTGATTCATAAAGCTCTAATGGACGAAAGGTTGAAGTTTGCTGAAAAGCCAAAGAACAACATAAAATAGGATGTTGATCCCTTTCAAGCTGGCATATCCATTGTTGAGGGACGAGTGCCACTTAATGTCGGGATTAACAGCGTTTGCAATCAACAGCACTATGATATTAATCTGAAGGACCAAGTAGATGCATACATCTGGTTAGGGGAGAAGCGGGAGGATTTTAGGAGTAGGATGAATCCTACTAGGATGAAGCTTTTTCCAATGTGTTGTGAGTTCTTCGATGAATTAGCATTGGTATGGGAACCACCAAAGAAGGACACTCAAACTTTAATGATGTTCCTGCGGGACCTTGTCGACATCCTGGATCGACATCCCCATCTCGACCGTGGTCGAACAGGAAAGGTTGGTCAGAGGAACCAAGTATGGCTCATTTGGAAATACTCGTAATGAGTCATTAGGGAGTAATCCATTCCCATAAAGCCATTTTGGCAAAACAGGACAAGGGTGCCACCTGCTAACATTGTGATGAAAAGTGGATGCGGATTTTTGTTGTGGTAAATTGTCCTCAAATAAGAGGAAGAGGTAAATGGAATATGGGTCGACAGACTCACCCTCATGGAATGCAGGGTAACCCTCCTTTTTGGAATGAGAATTATTTCAAAGGGAGGTTGGTTGCACAGAAACCGGATTTCCAAGCTGCAGGACCATCTAAATGGTTCACGTCGAAGTCCTAGAGAAGGAAATCAAAATGGACTCGACAGATGCAGAAGAAGCGGGAAATGACTAAGGGGTTAGCCATCAAAGAGTTACCATCTGATAAAGGATTCCTAGTAGTGGAAAAGAAACTACTAGGTGATGTCCAGAACAATGGGAAAATCAAGAGCGTTGTGGAAGCTAACCCGACGGACAGAAAAGGAGTTTTTGCTGGAACACCATAATTAAAACAAAATAGGAAGCAGCGAAGGAAGCGGTGGGTGGTCAAGCAACATTCACAAGAAGTGTATGTCGATCTGCTAGGTAGTGAGATGCCCCGACGTCCCATTAAATAAAACCAAAAATATTAAGACCTAATTTCGCTATTATCGTTAAACTGATATATTAAAACAGAGGGAAAAGTAAAAAAAAAACTTAAAATATACATAACATATATATATACATACATAAAATATACACCTCAAGGTCTGATACAGTACAGTAGAGGGAATCTCATCAGTCGGATCCCAAAATGTACAAACTGATAATCAAACAGAAAATAAAAAACAACATCCTAAAGAGACAAGACGTACTGGCCATAGACTCTGTACTCAACTATGAGGATCCACTACTCGTCCTCCAACGTCTGGCTCATACGAGGTCCCATCAAGCTCCTCCATAGCTGGCTCCCCCGAAGGATCTTCTCATCAAGATCACAAAAAAAAAAACATATGCAATATAGAGAAGACAGGGATAAGAAACCATATAACATCAAACGTGGAAAGGGTTTGGCAACATTTAATTAAATAACAGCACACTAAACATCCATCTCCCAAGTATAAATATATGTAACACAATCATCCTCAATCCACATCTAGGATCTTGCCTCTACCCTCCATCATGATGCAATGCAAATGCTGTATGAATAATCTCCTCAGGTATCGGCCATATATGGATATCACAACAATATAATCGACACGTCCCAGAGTCCCCAGCGCACACCCTCGTCCGCGGATGGAGGGTGCCCACGCAAAGCAATGGCACTATAGCTACACAACCCGGTGCACACCTCTGGACCACAATCCAGGATGCGCATGCAATGCATGAACTATAGATGCGACTAAAATGAAATCATCTCTGGACAGTCCGCCGTTAGCCTATCCCCGGGAATTCTCCCTCCGAGGCATAGACCCCACTCGACCATGTTTCAGGTCCACTCAACCATGTTTCAAGTCCACTCAACCATGTTTCAGGTCCCTCATATCACAGACCACGTTTCAGGTCACCCCCTAGTGCCCTAACCGCTCATCATAATCTCATAGATAACCTCAAAATAATCTCATCTCAACAATCTCATCCTCATGCCACGATAATAATCTAGGTTAGGCACTGCTATCACATATCATATGCAATCCCCAGTACATCCTCATGTCTCAACATAACTTGGAACTTACTCAACCTCTAAGAACAATCATAACACTCATCATATCATCACAATCATCATCATGTTATCCAAAATCATCATCATATATCATCATGTCATAATATCGTTTCCAAATAATAAATACCAAAATATAATAATAATAATAATAATAATAATAATAATAATAATAATAATAATAAATATAATCACTTTCAAAAAAAGAATTATAATATTCATGTTATCATTCATCAAGTACCAAGTTCAAGACAACCAGTCAAACATGCAATCATCACGTAATAAAATAATCATATATATATATATAGCGTGACGACGATAAACGCGCAATTTCTATATCATCATCGGTACCACCGAGTAGTCCCCAATGTGGTATAGACATTGTCCGTTACTCGCTCTCGTGTAGGGTTTGGGTCGCCCTACGCCTTTATCTAATTAAATGTAACGTGCCGTTTTCGACGTTAAATAGTTTCTTTCCCCCACCTGGAGAGTCGTACGATGCTCGAAACGAAGCAAAATGAGACTTCCTCCCACTTTCTCAATTATGCCCTATGCGATTCTGGGGCCTCGGAGCTTCCAAAAATTCACCTAAGTGTCACATTGCGAAGCACACATTACTAGGAGTTCATATTTGAAAATGAAAGTGAATTCCGACAAACGAAATGAAATATATTAAGAGAAACATAACGAATAGAGTTTCGACATAAAAGATGATGATTTACCTTCACTTTTAGAAGAAAAGGGGGAGAGAACAAGATAGATATCCTCACTACGATCACAACCATGTACTCCATTTCGCGATTGGACGATCAAAACTCTTACACTCTTAGCTAGAAGCTCTTCTCTCTCTAAAACTTCTCTCTCTTAGACTCCCCTCTCTGTTCTCTGGCCTCTCTCTACTCTCTGCCTCTATTTTTCGTTTGGTTCACTTAAGTCACTTAAGTAATCTTTTATTTTTGCTGAAATTCACGTTAACGCTCGAGCGTTCCAACGCTTGAGCATTGGCTTTTCCACGCTCGAGCGTTGGAGGGTTGGTGGACCATCGTGCCATGCAACCAATCAGGAGCTACCACGTAAGCCTTGATTGACACGTGGCAAGTCAAAGCATGGCCCTTGTCTGTTGACTTGGACGCTTGAGCATGGATACTCCCACGGTCGAGCGTTGACTTCTGGCAAAAAGTCAACTCTTTGCATTCAGGGTCCGTTCGACGTCCAATTGCGCTCAAATTTGAGATATAGGCTCATTAGGACCTAATAAACAACCTAAAACCATCAAAAAAGCCTAATACCATAACTAAGTCCAAAATTCTTATTTCACACTCAGACGTCTCAAAGACGCTCACCGGGAAAACCTTAATTAGTCTCTATGCCTCAAACTTATCCAAAAAAGCCGCGTACTTAACATGCAAGGGTTTCTAAACCTCAAACAACATCTCAACTATGTATTCCAAGTCCTAACCCTAAACCTCATACATAAACAACACATAACTAATTTTCGATCAAAAATACGGGTTTAGTTTTTTTTCTTTTCATAAATAATACGATAAACAGTACTTAACATAACTCATCAAACTTGTACATAATTATTTTTACAACCATTTACCAAGTACTAACAGACATAACATAAACATCTAGAAAATGGCAGAAATACCAACACCAGTAAAATAACAACATAACGGTAAATTTGTATATAATAGTAATAATAGCATTGGAGACGCATCTCCAAAAAAATATAAACATAGACACAAGACTCATCATGCTGGCCTATACAAAACAATGACGAAATGTCATCCTCGCACAGTTGTAACAGCCAAGGATGATACACCATCACGCCGTGGGTATGCTCCTCACGTCTGCTATATGAAAGCCACTGAGACTGTGTCCATGTATCCAGGTGATCTCAACCTCCAACTGGGTGTGGTGGCGAAACAGTGCTGTCATCATCTTCGCAGAACATAAAACAAAGCAGAAAACCAGAAAATACATAAAATTATGTGAGATCCCCATTGATCGTACACATAACGCAGATATGCATTGGTACAACACGCAGGTACGTACAACTATCAATATACAGTTATATCATCATTCATACTAGTACAATATTGTTTCACAGAAGCATAATCACAAGGCAACGTTCACCATGATAGGAGACATCTAAGACTCGAGGAAAGACTTCTGACCCCTACACCATGGTTTTAACGAACAGTCGGAGAGAGTGGTTCAGAGGATTGTTTTGGATTACACCAGCCTTGGGTAAAATGCGTCAACAATTAGCAACATGCACATAAGCTTTTTCAAGAACATCCTACACTACCAGAATACATGTAGCATCTAGTTGAGTATGTCGGTGTATTACAAGATCACCACGCCACAGATGAGCTACCAACTGGGTCAATATGAATATTTCATACCACGACATCCCCAAGTATCAACCAGATCATCACTATGGTATTCACACCCACATTAAAGTGTCAACTCAATCTACTAGGCACACCGACCTTACAGATAGGAATGGCAATGGGGTCGGGCGGGAACGAGTAGCACCCACCCATCCCAGCCCGTGATGGATAAAGCTATGCCCATCCCCGCTGGCCACCCGCGCGGGTACCCTCTGGACGGGTATTTAGCGAGCATCGCGGGTATCCACGGATACGGCGGGTACTCGTGGATATTTGTCAGCAATTATATTTTTCTGAAAAAATGCACTATTTCCTTAAATAATTATTTAAAAAAATTCTACTACTGATTCAACTTTCACATATTAAACAAAATCAACTTTCACATAAAAGTCAACTTTCACTACAGATTCTACTACAGGTTCATACAATACAAGAAAGCTAAAGTACATACTCCATATTATAGGTATAAACAAAGTATATAAGTTACACGAACAAAAAAGAATCCATTTAGAAATATAGTGGAAAAAGAATCATATATGCGACTGTTGCAATGGCATCAAGAAGAACCCCCTTTTGAAGGCACCTAATGGAAGGCGTCGCAAATAGGCCCTTCCAATATCTTCTACCCACGAATCATCTTCACGCGATTTTTAGTATTATCTTCGTCTACACAACGGCTTGTATTCGGTTGCTGTACAGATTGAAGAAGAGACAGATCAAACACTAATCACTAAACAACAATGTTGTAAAATGAAAATCAGTGTTGCTAGACAAATCTGGTGTTGTAAAATGAAAAGATCAAAAACAGATTAGACACCAATCACTCAACAACAGTATCAAAATCAGCCACTAAACACAGATGAATAATCAAACATGAGTTTTCATACATGAAGAATGAAGAAGAAGAACAAGCTTACAAGGAAGAGGCAAGAAGAAAGAGGGAAGAGGGCTTACCGTGACTGGCGGGAGGCGTGACCGGAGGCGTGATGGAGGATCCCGGTGAGTCGACGACAGGTTGAACGGAGGCGCGACGCTGCGTGATTGAAGGTTGAAGGAGAGGAGTGAGGTAGTGAGCGGCGCATTACATGGGAGGAGTCGATTTTGGTTTTTGAACCTATGATATTTGTGGAGTAACCTAGAGTTATTAGAGGGTATTAAGGTAACTTCACGAGTGCGGGTATCCGCGTGCACGGGTATCTCGGTAACCGCCCCCAACTGTGAATAAATGGGTAGTGTAAAAAATCCATTTATTAAACCCACGGATACCCATTTAGCTTCCCCGCCCATGCCCGTTGTGGGTTTTACCCGCGGGTGCGGGTAACATTGCAATGCCTACTTACAGAACATATTTTCACTATGGGTTTGGGTAAAATTTCCAGAAGTGTCATGTCTTTCCACCGGATGACCTCTTGATTCCACCGGAATCCATTCGATGTGCTTTCTCAAATGCTAGATGATCACGGGTCCGAATCATCGGCCCCTAACATCCAGCTAAAGTACTCAAGTTTTTGTTTTGGCTTCAATGACTCAAGAGGGGGGGGGGGTGAATTGAGTTTTCAAAGAAAATATTTCCCTCTTAAAACTTTTTCACAAAGTTTTAAAAATCAGAGTTGCGGATTTGTGTCCTCAGGATCTTTTATAAAATCGATGAAGGGTTTTTACAAAATCTTGAATAGAAGGTGATGACGATAAGAAAGATTAATAACGAATAGGTTCAGGTTCAATAACTCAGTAATAACAAAATACAGTTTATACAAATCAAGAACAGAAATTATATTTGAACTTTAAACATCAAAATCACAGGTTATTGAGCATAAACAGAATTAAAGAGTCTGAGTTTAGGGATACTACACAACCAGATTTATCCTGGTTCAGTCACCACCACTGTGACCTACATCCAATCCCCACTCCACCTGTGGGATTTCACACACTAACACACAAGCTTTCCCAAGTAGCTTGAAAAACCTTTACACCACAGAACACTCCTTCACCTCGAGATACCACATTCTTGTGAAGAGCCTCAATGTTCTTCTTTAGGGATACCTCACCCTAATCACTCGGAGAGACTCCCTCTCTCTTTACAATCAAAAAGTAAAAAACAAAAGTTGATTCCTAACTCTCAATAGTCAGATAAAACAAATTGAAGCACTTATGAGTATTGAAACACTCTTTTCACAGTAAGCTCAATGAAGATGATGAATGATATGTGTATCGTTATAATTCTTTTTTTATTCGTTATGATTCTTCTTAAAGTGTTCCTTTGATCCCTCTTTATATAGAAAACAAGTTATAGTCGTTGGGATCAATTAAAACAGATTTGGATCTGATTTAACAGAATTCGTTTTCTTGATTCTCGTTCTTGAGATAAGATTCTGATAGTTCTTATAGAATTCGCGTCCATAAAATAATGAGTCCATTTGGAAAAATAGCCGCGTCCATCTTAAAAAAAATAGCCGCATCCATTTGCCACGTCAGCAGACAGGAGTACTAACACAAAGTAATTGGACATGCTCCAACTAGTAGACGAGTGCTTGTATTACTTTAGTAGACGAGCGCTTGTATCACTTTAGTGGACGAGCACTTTTGTCACTTTAGTATACGTGAGCTTGTCATTTTAGTAAAAGTGTGCTTCTGTTACTTTAGTAAACGTGGGCTTCTGTCATTTTAGTAGACGTGAGCTTCTGCCACTTTCTTGGACGCCAGCTTTTACCACTGTTGGAGGAGCGCTTCTATTATTCCCAGTGTTGGACGAGCGCTTATATTATTCCAGTGTTGGACGAGTGCTTCTATTATTATTTCCAAAAATCATTTTCATTAACAAAAACTTATTCCTTTTAATGCAGGTTATGAAAAATGATTTTCTTCATGCATCTTTCTTAATTGAGCTATTTGTGAATAAGAGATTTCATCTCTTACAAATCATCTAAGACTTAACTCTAATTTCTTCGTTTAATATCTTGTCTTGATGATTCCTTGATCTTCGTCCTTGCTCTTTGATTCCTCCAAGTTCTTCCTTGAATATTCTCCTTTGATTGCTCACTGAACTTGTTGAATATTGCTTGATACCTGTCTTTACAATTTGACACTAAACACTTGCATACACATTAAGTTGTATTTGTCATATATCAAAATCTTTAAGTCATTGAATCTAACAATCTCCCCCTTTTTTATTATGACAAACCTTTTAACAAATTATAAGATCAGGGTATAAGTGTAGCAAACGCTAAGTGTTTTGACAGATTTATATCATGGTATCAAAGCAGTCAGAGCTGTAGTATATCAAAGCAAAAAAAATATTAACAGAGTATTAACAGAGCAGAATTTGATTTACTTCTTATTAATCATGTAAGCTTATAAACTCCTATTTGATTTACTCCCTATTAATCATGTAAGATTATAAACTCCTTAGCTCCCCCTCAACATATGCATGTATAATTTGTTATTTTCTCCTTTCTCTATATCTTACTTTTTCCTCCCCCTTTTGGCATCATCAAAAAGGTAAAGATAAGAAAAATTCAAAGCAATAGATAAGGTAAGCATTTTAAACATTCAAACATAGCATATAAAATTATTTGTGATAGAGGGATAGGTGCAGGAACAAATCAAAGAATAAGTGCGTCCATTAATTTTCCTCCCCTTTTAGATTTTCTCCTGTTTCTTTAGAGATTAGATATAAGATTGATCGATTATGCCCAATTCTCTTCTAATGAAGAAGAAGCTTTCCTTGTTCAAGGGCTTGGTAAAGATACCAGCAAGTTGCTTAGTTGTATCAACATATTCAATCTCAATTTCTCTAATTTGTATCTGATCTCTAATGAAATGATGTCTGATTTTTTGTGTTTAGTTCTAGAGTGCATTATGGGATTCTTAGTTAGGTTAATGGCACTTGTATTGTCACATGTAATAGGAACTTAGTTTAGTTGCACACCATAATCAAATAATTGTTGTTTCATTCATAAAACCTGTGCGCAACAGCTACCAACTGCTACATATTCAGCCTCTGCAGTGGATAAAGCCACACTAGATTGTTTCTTACTGAACCATGATACTAATGAGTTTCCTAGTAAATGGCAAGTTCCACTAGTACTCTTTCTGTCTAGTTTACAACCAGCAAAATCAGAGTCTGAATAGCTAATTAACATACATGTAGCTCCCTTGGGATACCATAATCCCATGTCTTTTGTTTCTAACAGATACTTGATGATCCTTTTAACTGCTGTTAAGTGTGACTCTTTTAGATTTACTTGATACCTAGCACACATGCATACACTAAACATGATATCTAGCCTCCCAGCAGTAATATAAAGTAGTGAGCCTATCATACCTCTGAATTTAGAAACATCAACAGGTTTATCTTACTCATCCTTGTCCAAATAACAGGAGGTACTCATTAGAGTAGCCATCTCCTTAGCTTTTTCCATGCCAAACTTCTTGATCAACTCATTGCAGTACTTGGTTTGGCTAACAAAGATTCCATTTTCAGTTTGCTTTATTTGCAGTCCAAGGAAAAAGTTTAGCTCACCCATCATTGACATTTCAAACTCACTCTGCATAAGACTTGCAAACTCATTGCATAACTGCTCAATAGTAGCACCAAAAATTATATCATCCACATATATTTGTACAAGTAAAGTGTTGTGTGCCTTTTTCTTAGTGAACAAAGTTGTGTCAACTTTTCCACTTTTAAATCCTTTTTCAATGAGAAAATTACTTAACCTTTCATACCAAGCTCTAGGAGCTTGCTTTAAGCCATATAGTGCTTTAGACAGTTTATAAACATGGTTAGGCAATTAATTATTCTCAAAACCAGGTGGTTGACCAACATACACTTCCTCTTGTATAAATCCATTTAATAATGCACTCTTAACATCCATTTGATACAATTTAAATCCCATTATGCAAGCATAAACAAGTAGCATTCTTATAGCTTCTAATCTTGCTACTGGTGCATATGTTTCATCATAATCTATGCCTTCTTCTTGGTTATACCCTTTGGCTACCAATCTACCCTTGTTTCTTACAATTATACCATTTTCATCTAGTTTATTCCTAAAAACCCATTTTGTACCTATTACTTGACAGTTCTTGGGTTTAGGTACTAGTTTCCAAACTTGGTTTCTTTCAAACTCATTTAACTCATCTTGCATAGCCATCATCCAATGTTCATCAATTATAGCATCATATCTGTTCTTAGGTTCTACTTGAAACACAAATGCCATATGATTACAAACATTTCAAAGAGATTGTCTAGTAGTTACCCCCTTTGTAATTTCACCGATGATGTTATCAATTGGATTATTTCTGATGGTCCTCCATTCCTTTGGTAGGTCAGGTTGTTGTTCTGTTTGCTCCTGCTGCAGCGATTCATTCTTTAAGCTTTTATCTTCTTCATTGTCCTGTTTCTCTTCTAGGAGAGTTTTCTCAATTGAATCTGCAAGATCATCAATAACACCATCCTTTCCCAACCTTTTGGGGTTAGACTCATCAAATGTCACATGCACAGATTCCTCAATAGTTTGTGTTCTCTTATTATATATTCTAAATGCTTTACTAGATAGGAAGTAATCTAGGAAAATTCCTTCATCGGCCTTTGCATCAAATTTTCCAAGATTATTCTTTCCATTGTTAAGAACAAAGCATTGGCACCTAAAAACATGAAAATGTGCTATATTTGGTTTTCTTCCTTTGTAAAGCTCATAATGGGTTTTATTTAAGATTCGTCTTATCAAGACTCAATTTAGCACATAGCAAGCTGTATTGACAGCATCTGCCCAAAAATGTTTTGGCAAGCTACAGTCGTTCAACAAAGTTCTTGCTACCTCCTCTAATGATCTATTCTTTATTTCCACTACTCCATTTTGTTGTGGAGTTCTAGGAGCAGAAAAATTATGTTGAATGCCATGCTCATCACAAAAGTTTCTAAACATTTCATTTTGAAATTCTCCCCCATGATCACTTCTTATAAAAACAATTTTTACGTCCTTTTCATTTTGCAACATTTTTTCCATTTTATTAAATGCGGCAAATGAATCACTCTTATGAGATAGAAAATATGTCCATGTATATCTAGAGTAATCATCTACTATTACCAATGCATACGAGTTACCACCAAAGCTTTTGGTTCTAGATGGACCAAATAAATCCATGTGTAAAAGCTGCAAGGGTCTAGTTGTTGAAACAATGTTCTTTGGTTTAAAAGACACCTTACCTTGCTTTCCTTTTTGACATGCATCACATAGTCCATCTTTCACAACATATATTACATCCTCAATGATTGTTGTTGAGTCACTTCCAATGTTGCCAATGCCAAGTATTCTTCCTTTATTATTGTCTCCATAGGTGACACTACCACTCGACTTAGGGGTAAAGGAAATGAACTTGCTTTTGTCTCCAGTCATGTGCTTGGAACAGCCACTGTCAAGATACCATTTCACATTCTTGGCTTTCCAACACACCTACAAAACATAATCATGTTTTTACTTTAGGTACCCAAATCTGTTTGGGTCCTTTTGAGTTAGTTGGAGCATTAGTTCTTTTAGGAACCCATATATATTTAGATCCATTATAAGCAGATTTTCTGTAATGACATGTAGAAGCTGTGTGACCTTTTCTAGCACAGAAATAGCATTTAACAAATGGCGTGTTTGGTGTCATAAGTGCAGCAAAAAATTGCTTTAAAGATTTCTCATGTATCTTAGGTTTATAGCCTATTCCAGCCTTATCATAAACACATTTTTGTTGTCCTAACAATGCATCCAAATTATCTCTACCATTTGTGAACTTGGCTAAGTCATTTTTCAGTTTTTCAACTTCTTTAGTCAATGTACAGCTAGATGCATTCCATATTTCTTTATCACTAGTAACTCTAGATAGATCACCATTCAAATAATTTATATGTTTCTCCAACTTAGGACATTTATCATATATAGGTGCATCTAAGACAATAGCTAGTTTTTCTTTTAAAGCACAATTTTCTGTTTTTAATTGATCTACCTCTTTGTTTAAAACAGAAGTTTTCTCCTCTAAGCATGTGATGGTTTTCTTAGACTTAGTTATCAATCTAGCAAGTCTAATGGATTCGCTATGAAGTTCTTCAAAAGCATTTTGTAATTCATCATAAGAAGGTTGTTAATTAGAACTTACTTCACTTTCTGAATCACTGTTATTGCTGGCCATCAAGTACAAGTTTGCCTCCTCAGATTCAGATTCTTCAGTGGAATCTAGATCATTATTATCCCAAGCAATGTAGGCCTTTCTTGGCTTTCTCCACTTCTTGTCCTTTGAGTAAAACTTTTCTGTTTTGTCCTTATTTTGCAGTTTTGGACAGTCAAGCTTCATGTGGCCAATCTTTCCACATTCATAGCATGTGATGTTGTTGGAAGAGTTGTCACCTTTGCTGAAATTTCTCCTTTGAAAGGTGGATGGATTTTTTTTGAAGTTTCTTTTCTTCTTTAGGAAGTTCTTGAATTTTCTAACTAGCATTCCCATCTCTTCTTCAGATTCAGCCTCTTGTTCTGAATCATCATCATCACTGTCTTCTACTTCTTTGACTTGTGATTTCAGAGTCAATCCCTTCTTTCTTTTATCAGTTTCTTCACTCTCATTTAGTCTATTCAACTCCAACTCATGTTCTTGAAATTTTGCAAACAGTGTGGCAATGGTCATTGATGAGAGATCTCTGGATTCTGAGATTGCAGTGACTTTAGATTGCCATTCCCTGCTCAAGCATCTCATGACTTTGTTAATTAGATCCTCATTTGAGATTGTCTTTCCAAGACCAGCCAATTGATTTACGATGTGTGTGAATCTCTTTTGCATTTCAGTCATAGGTTCTCCTCGATTCATTCTGAACAGCTCATACTAATGTGTGAGGGTGTTCATTCTTTCTCTTTTGACATCTGAGGTTCCTTCATGTGTTACTTGCAATGTATCCCACATCTCCTTTGCTGATTTGCTATTTAAAACCCTGAAAAACTCATCACGGCTTAAAGCAGATGTTATAATATTCTTAGCACGTGCATTATATTGAATTATTTTCTTATCATCCTCATTCCATTCAGTTTTAGACTTCTTTCTTGGAGCACCGTTAGCATCTACAGTAGAGGGGACAAATGGTCCATTTTCTACTTTATCCCATATGTCAACACCTGCTGCCTCAAGAAAGATTATCATTCTTTCCTTCCAATAGATATACTCAGATCCATTGAAGGCAGGCGGGCGTGCAAGGGAAGCCCCTTCATTTAAACAGTCATTATAAGCCATGTTCTTATAGCTGTTAAGCCAAACTTAAGAGTTTAGCTTTGATGTCAATTGTTGTTTTGGCTTCAACGACTCAAGAGGGGGGTTGAATTGAGTTTTCAAAGAAAATATTTCCCTCTTAAAAATTTTTCACAAAGCTTTATAAATCAGAGTTGCGGATTTGGGTTCTCAGAATCTTTTATAAAATCGATGAAGGGTTTTTACAAAATCTTGAATAAAAGGTGATGAGGATAAGAAAGATTAATAACGAATAGGTTCAGGGATCGTATCTTCAGACAATTCGGGGTAAGTTCTTGTTTATTAATTCATTTAATTTTTCCTTTATTTTATATATTCTTTTGTATAATGTTATTAATATTTTTTTCTTTGTTAACAGGAGCTTGTGCGCTGGTTACTGGAGCATACCTCAGAGATACGTGCTATCTTTGACGACCGAGCAGCTGCTCGACTGAGGGACATGCTCCGGGAGCGTAGGGAGATCCGGATACGTCCGGATTACATCAGGCCCAACTGTGTGCGTACTGGGACACTCCAGCTTACAAGCTAAAGTGTGAACAGGCGAAGAGAAATCGGGCTTCCGAGAAGGGTGGGAGCATGCAAACTGGTGATTCTATTAGCCACATGCAGCATGTCATTTACATGGTATACATATATAAATAACATTATTTATAAACTGTATATTTTTATAAAAAATTTGTTCTATAACTAATTGATTTTATTGGTGTGTCGGTTGCAGGTAGGAGAGTTAGCTCGGTCCGTTGATGTCCCTACGGTCCTTGAGCAGACACGTATTCGCTCGGACACTGGCGAGTTTGTTGATGAGAGGTCGAGGCAGATAGTGGTGAGCTAAAATGTTTTTTTATATTTAAACTATTGGTAATTATATATATATATATATATATATATATATATAGTTTTATGCATATTGATTGTAATGTATTGATCGCAGGCGGAGTACAACGCCAGGTTTAGTCAGGTAACATCTGAGGCCGCCTCCTGCTCTGGTGCCTCAGATCCTTCTCAGCTGGACCCCGCCGAGGTTGAGCGACTAAAGACCCAGACCTAGATGGATGTGGCGGGCGGGAAGAACAAGGGACGGATTTACGGTACTGCGACCCTATCCAGGTCGATCCGTTGGGGGTCGATGCCGAGCTTGACCATTAGGGAGCCTACATCCTCCGGCTCACAAGACACGAAAGAGGTGCAGCGGCTGAGGCAGGAGGTGCAGCAACAGAGGGAGACGAACGAGCACTTCATGCAGCAGATGGAGACATTCTCTACGGTCATGACGGTTGTGCTTGATTTCCTCCCACCAGACAGGCACAGTGCTCTGCAGGGGGTCCTCCATGCCACCCAACCTCAGCCCTCCAATGCTACTACTGATCCACCACCACAGCCGCATGATGACAGTCTGTCTACTGAGCCGTAGCTTGATAGTCATGTGACACCGGGAGACTCCCCCGACAGGACGACGATGACGGATATTATGGTGATGGGTATTAGGATAGTTATAGGTGTAGTAGAGATTTGTAGATAGACGGATATTTTATTTATGGATTATATGTTGAGTTTGTTTTTATTTTAACTTAATTTTAATTTAATTGCTTTTTAAATTTTATTTTTAATTTCAATTTTGTTTTGTAATTGATAATATAATAATATTTAATTAAAATAAAATATAATAATTAAATTATAATTAATTATAATAAAATATAAATTAATAAATAAATTATAATTAATAAAAAAATATAATTAATTAAAATAAAATATAATAATAATTAATAAATAAATTATAATATTTAATATTGAATATATAAATTTTAATAAAAATAATTAATTATTAATATAAAACAAAATAAATTAAAAATAATTCAAAAAATAGAAAAAACCTTGTTTCAGACGGATATTTCCATCGGTAACTGTTGGTTACAGTTTCCGACGGAAAATTCCGTCGGTAACTTCCACAGAGAGTTACCGACGGAAGTTCCGTCGGTAACTAGGGGTTCTGTGTGGCAAGCTTTCCCACGGTTAAAGAGGTCGGAAATTTCCGACGGATGAACAAGATCCGTCGAAAAGGCTTTCCTACGCGCCTATTACCGACGGAACTGTGTCCGTCGGAAATTCCATCGATAATGTAGTTTTTCGAGGGGATTTCTTCATTTTCGACGGGTTTTTTCAAGCGGCAATTCGTGTTTTTTTTGGTAGTGCTCCAACTGTGAGAAACTCGAGAAGTTCTCCAACACTGAGAAAGCACCCGCGTTGATCCAACATGGGTTCCACCAACCTGGTAGCTCTGGATAGTTCACCTCATCAACCTCGTGTGGCAATTACTCAGCTATTGCAACTGTTCACACGGCTCCACCGTAACGACCACTCAAATGGTTGTTGCAGTCGATACGGTCACCTACCTTGTGCAATAACTACTTAGCCACTCAAACGACTGTTGAAGCTATTCATAAGTCCCTCCTATGACAATAAAATATCTTCCAATAAGTTTTTCAACCACTCAGCCTCATTATCAGCCAATTTCATAGTATAAACTCTGACCCCGTTGTATATTTTACAATAAATTTTTGTTTGGCTGATCTCCAAGGTAATTACACCACAAAATGGTGAACACATCGTCTATGAATCTGAAATTCAATTCAACATCACTGTATTTTTAATACAGTGGGAAATCCCTTTCATCCCCCACAAAAACTGTAGGAGGCACAAAACATCTTTATTTGCACAAATACGCTTGGTAGCCCTAAAGTCTACCATCCATTTTTTTCTCTTTGCCACAAGAATAGTCATAGAATGATTCCAACAATTATATCTTCTCCTTAGACCAAGTTTACCTTTGGCCTTAAGAGGATTAACATTCTTCTTCATACATATACATTGAAATGCATGATCACGTGGCTTTTCACTTTCAAATTATAACCCTCACAGATCAAACATATTGATCCTATCATCATCAATAAATGAATTATGATTACATCAATCAAAAGCATCTTAGCTTTTTATTATTATTATTTTATTTTATGTACACAACAACGGTGTGGAACGTAATATGCATTATTATTCTAGAAAGTTGCTCCCAAAATACTTCCACCACGGGGCAATTTTAGCCACAAAAATTGAAACATGTATAATACAAATCAAAAGTATTCAAGCATGCTGAGACAAATTATTGAAAAAACAGTCACACATATTCTTGAAATAGAGTTCAAAGTTTTTTTTTTACATATACAAAGATATGCATAATAATCTGCCTTCCACTTTTTACTTAGATTCTTAAACTTGTTGTTCTATCTTTGCAATTTATAGAAAATAAAGAGCCACTCTACTCTTTTCCACAGTAACCTCATGCCAAGACACAAAAATTCTCATCACATTTAATTTGGATTCAATGGGAAATAAAATCTATTCACACAAAAGAAACAAAGCATTGTTCAAGATTTATCTCAAATAAATATTTGATTTAATAATTTCAAAACTTATTAAAAGCATTTCAATATCATAAAAAACCAAATGAAACATGTTGGCATTAATAGCCTTCTAAAGACTCATGGTTAAAATTTCTCTTAAATCAAAGGACAAAGCATCAAAGAACACTAAGGAGCAATTAAAGTAATTAACTGAAAATGAGAATTAAATTGTAATAAAATCAAAAGTTAACATCTTTCAAATTTAGACTCAAAATGAATTATTTAAAAAAATAGAATAACCAATAATAGCATCATTGTATCCTTTTAATACAGTGGAAAAATGGCTATAAAGAGAACCGTAATACATGGTGTCTCTCACTAGAGATAACCGTAACCCATGGTGTCTATCACTTTGTTATTTTCTCTTTAATCAAGTGTTAATTAACATCATAAGGGATTCTCACAAGTTTAGCTTCAAAGTGTCCAGACTTCAAAGTAGCTTATCAACATCACATTCTTGTGATAGCTTTATACTATCACATTCCTTATGATTTTAACACTCACAACCATCACCATATAAAACTTTCATATAAAACTTGTCAATGTAACAGCCTGAATTTTGTTACGTTGTTTAACCGGTTAAAAAATATAATTATTTATATTTTAATCTGAGACCAAGGAGATGATTTTAAATAAAATAAAATCATATTCATAGTCTCTCTTATGGTAGAAGCTTACGGTAAAAGTTTGGGTCGAAAATTCAGACGGAGCCCGATCTGCGTTTTTACTGAAAGTAAGATTTTACTGAGCAGAAACCCTAATTTCGACTCGTGAACGAAACCATTAGGTTTTATATTTTATTCCGGAGTATTTTCCAAGTTCCAAAAAAATTTGATAGGAATGAAATAATATTTTTTTTTTATTCTGACGTAATCTTTAAGAAAACGCGTAAAACCTAAGTCGGGGGATAAATCGGGTAAACAACAGAGTCGATTATGGAGCTGAGATATTAGGAGAGATTAATGTAGCAGAGAGGACAAGGAGTCCGACCTTAAATTTTAGTAATCATGAATTTTAGAGTGAAATGACCAAAATACCCCTAAGCTTAACCTAACCAACGTTTAGTTAAATTCTAACCATGGTTAAGTAACAATGGTTAATTCTTGTGGACAAGAAATAGCCACACCTCTCATTTAATGTGAACCACATGATTTTAATCATGGTTAGCAAAGTAACCCTAGTTAAGTTAATTATTAACCATAGTTAACTATTATATTAATTAAATAATCACAAAACCCATTAACTTAGAGCATAATAACCAAACAAAGCCTAAGACTTCCCCTATAAATACTCCCCAAGGCCGCAGCCCCCTCCCCACATTTCTCACTTCATCTCTTCCATTTCTTCTTCATTTTCCTTCAAAAACTCCATTGTTGATCCAAGAGCTCCATTGAAGAAGTTGCCAAGATCATCATCTTTTCTTCATCTTATTCACACTCTTAAGGTAATAGGATCATCCATGATCATCTCATATCATCTCAACATCTTAATCTTCCTATTCCATGATTTTTTCATTTCTAGATCTAGAACTTTAAATAATTCTAGAAAATTGTAGAAAAATCATTTTAATGTGAAAACCAATTTCTATGATCTCTAGTTTTATTATCCAAGAGCATGTGATCAAAAATATTTTCCTGCCCTATTTTCTTGTTGAGGCTGAAACTAGGTATTTTTGGGCAAAGGAAGTTTTATTCAATTTTTAAGATATGATACTTGATCTTAACTCCTTGAAACCTATAGTTGTTATATCTAGAAGCTTGAAATCAAAATAATTTCCTGACCCTATTTTCTATGCTTAGCCGAATTGATGTTCATGTGGACAAAATAAGTTTTCTTCAATCTTTAATTAAGTCATGATTTATATCAACTATCTAAAGTGTGTAGGTTCTAAATCTAAGAGCTTGAATCAAAAGAAATTTTCTAACCTATTTTTATATTTGAGGCCAAAACCCTACCCTAAGTGGTTGGGTGATTTTTATTCCATATTTTCAATTTATAGCAATTTATCCTAGCTATCTAAGACCTAAGTAGTTAGTACCCAAAAGATTAGAATGAGAAAATGATTCAAGCGCTAATTTGAATTGAATGACTGAATCTATCATAAAGTGGGTATAGTTGGGTTTGTTTGATTAATTATAGTTATATTGTTTGGTTCAAGGTGAAACTGTTAAGCTGTGGTGTGATAGCGAGAAACGTCGAGTTCGGGATTTCGGTGCTAACTCAAGTGGGGGAAAGAATCAACCTATCGTCGAAATAGATAAGTAGTATATTATATAATAATTGTGTTAGGCGACCTAAACCCTACTAGTATTCGAGTAATCGAAAAGACCAAAATCATATTGGAAACCTTTTCTGTAAAACCAATGGTGATTCGGGGATAGTAGGTTTATCGACATTAGGTTGATTTTAAAGTATTTGATGATGTCTGATTTTATGTTGTTGAATTTACTGTGATACACTAGTTGAGGTATTCCACTACATGTGACGTATTATTTTTGGTGTTTGAATATTTTTCTGATATTGTGTTATGAATGATCTACCTGGTTTTTAGTACTATGCTTAGTTGATTTTAAGCGAGGATATATGTTGTTCGGGAGATTTGGTAGGGGTGAGAAAGTATCGGGGAATTAGAAGTGCCTAGCTTAAATTGATTATTTTAAAGATAAAATGTGTATTAGAATGTGAGTCAAGGCTATGATGGAAGCTTGAGGCACTATGTTGTTATTGATGTAATTCAGCAAGGTTCATAAGTTGTATTGTGTTTATAACCGTCTGTTTGATACATACGAGGTCCGAAGTCTATGTGGGACCGTCCAATGTTAGATTTAATTCGTGCAACAATAGTGTCAATGCTTTGCTTGAGCTCCCTCGAGAGAGAAAACTAGGGTGTGCACCGACTGTACCGCACAGCTATAGTGTCATTGTATTACATGAGCATTCTTACCATGGATGAGGTTGTGCACCAACTGTACCGTGCAGTTATAGTGTCATTGCTATGCATGAGCACCCTTGATCCAGGGTGTGCACCGACTGTGCCGTGAAGCTATAATGTCATTGCTTTACAAGGGCATTCTCACCATTAATAAGGGTGTGCACCGATTTTAGGGACGCGTCACTTGGACGACGGAGTAACATCCCTAACAGATATGGGGAATTAGTGGCCACGTCAGTATAAAAGTCTAGTTGTATGAGATTGAGGGTAGAGGATGATATCGTAATTTGAGGATGATTTTTTAGTTATGTGTGTTGATTGTTTGTGACATTTATTGTATGATATACTATGATTCTTTTCCGCTTTTTGATGATAGAACTGCTTCTTATCCCCTATATCTTTCTGTGTGTTGTATTCTGTCTTTTTATGGGATCATACGAGAAGACCCTATAGCCGAGCTAAATGAGGAGGAGTTGGATGAAACTCCTTACGAACCGGAGGACGAGTTGCGATCCATGGCGATTAGGGTCTAATTAGTTATGACCAGTGCCTCTCGTAAGACGTTTTTATATGTTTCTGCTAAGTATAACTTTTGTTTAAGTATATGCTTGTGAGGAATCCTATTGAAAGGATACCCTCAACAGTGTTTTGTATTATGTGTAAGATATGTATGTTTTCATAATATTATTATGTTTTAATGAATTGAAGTTTGTATACTTATTAGCTTAAGTTTTAATTTTTACGTGTTTTCAAGATAAGCGCGCGATTAAGGAATTAATTAAAAAGACTTTAATTTAATAAAACACCGAGACACAACGGGGTGTCTCAGTCGACATCCTCTTCATCGGTGATGAAATAAACTAAGCCTTAGTCGTCTCCATCAACTTTGTAAGGAGATGGGTGTTGACGCTGGTTTTTGGTTGGTGTCCAAAATCCTCTTGTCACAAATAATTTTAAGATCAGACGAGTGTAGGGACGGACGAGTTATGCGGTAATCTCGCAAGGACGTGTAGGCGTGTCTGCCAAGTATAAATTCGACAAACCAGTCAAACTTGGTAAATACTGGCAAGGACTTGAGTTTGGTAAAATGCGTTTTGAGTTAACAGGAAAGATCGTATTTCTTAAATGAGAGCGAACCCTTACTTGAATTTCTAAGGATTCATGGGTTTGAAGGAAGAAACATATAAATTGCAGAAAAAAAATAAACAACGAGGAATTTAAAGGAAAAACGTGTAAGTTGCAGGAAATTAACTGAAAGCTTGTAAATGACGAGTAAAGATAAATGGCAGTAAATTAAAGGAAAGAGACAAGTATTTAAATGAGTGAAGAGTAAAAGAAAGCATTTAAAAGTGCAGAAAGTTAAAATAAAGCAATTAAAAGGCATGAAAGTAATGCTGAAAGTAAAGAAATTAAATGACCAGTACTGTATTGTAAATTGAACTGGAAATAAAAGGATGGAGGGAGTACTTGAGTACAATCCTTTAACCTGTTGTGTGATCGAGATATGTAGGATATAGCATCAAGCAACCTCCTCTATTACATCAGAATTGATAGTATTTATAAGCATACAAAATAACTGCCTAAAGAAACTTCCTATCTTAAAATTGGACACCTGTATGGCAGTTTTGCTATGTTTCAAACTCTCTGACAAGTAAACTTCTCTAATCGCTCAGTCCTTCGAGTGGTTTTATGTCCACTTGTCGTCCACGGTTTGGTTATTTGACAACTTATCTTGCTGATCTTTGTCAACCCCGGAAACTTAGCCATTTCTATACTTTGTTTGTCCCGACAATTCTTATTACCAACTTTGTCGAAAGTTGGGTTGTTCTATTCCTCCATCGATCAACTGGATATATTTGTCGAATATCCGACATACTTTCCTTTCTTGACGGCTTTATCTGCTCGACATACTAATTTATGTCAACTTTTTCAACTCACAACTTTGCTGAATTTGATTGTGGTTATCTGATGACTCTTCAATTTTTTCCGTCATCTTGTCGGATCTGTTTCCGTCAAGAATTTTAAATTCCTATTAACAGATGCCCCCCAAATTTTGCTTTTCGACGGTTTTTTTTGTCCGTAAGAATAGCAAAATTTGATTTTTCAAATCCCCAACGATTGTCTTAATCCCGGGTTCCTATTCATTAATTAAACCTTGCTTCTTATCTCATCCCTACTTAATAGGGATAATCATGATGCCGTAGGTTTTCTTGGAACTCGTACCGAAGGTTCTCCTTTAAATGTCAATTACATCAGAAATGACTTTCTTCTTCCTATCCTTCCTTCTTCATTAGTAAATCTTTTCTAACGAAAGATCTTTTCTTCTTCCCTCGCAAAAAAATTTTTTTTCTTAAAAGGAACCCTGTATTTTTATTCCATCTAACCATGGCCACATCTTCTAAGGTGCCTTCTTCAGTACCTCATACTACAATCGTACCTCCTAGGACAGTGGTCCAAGACCCAATTTTGGAGAAATCCGAGTTATGGCAAGAATCCAAGGTAATTTATCTTATTCTTGATCCTGCTATTACTTTAAATCCTCCTGCTGCATTTTTGGGTCCCATTGTGGCCAACAATGAAATTTCTGAGGATTTACGCAATTCCTTTCCTTCCGCTAGCGTAAATGAGGCTATTCTATCTTCTTTTACTCCTATTCCCATTCATATGTTCAAGAAGAGTAATAGGATTTTCAGAATGCCTCCTGCTACTCGGTTCGATGCCTACATTAGTTGGCTGGACCGAATTCAAACTGAAAAACAAAGTGTATGGGAAAAAGCTGGAATCTTTGAATTCATTCAACTTTCTCGTCATGTTAAACTGGTAGACTTCTCTTTAATAGGAGCATCAGTTTTCTTTTGGAACAAAACAACAAATAATTTTCATTTTCCTTATGGAATGATGGGTCCGACTTTATTTGATATGTCGGCTATTACTGGCCTTCGTCCAGATGGTCCCACCATGCATACTGAAGTAGAAATTGAAAATCAAATTGATGTTTACGTGCGTTAGTGTTCTTTTTCTAAATACATAGCAGATTTTAGAGGTGAAGCTCATGATCCTGTGACGGATACTGAGCATGTAGCCTTTTTGTTTCTTTGGCTATGTGCTTACGTTTTTTGTAGCAAATCTGCTTCTTTGGTCGCTTCATATGTCCCTCTAGCCAATCTGTTGTCGTCTGGTAAAAGAGTAGCATTAGGGCAATGTCTCTTGGCTAATCTTTATGATAGCATGAGTATGCTAGTTGACACTGTCAAATCCAAAAAGAAAACCAATATAGGAGGGCCCCTTTGGCTTCTCCAATTATGGTTAAATGCAGTTTTGGAGCGTCAATTTTCATATAAAGCTCCCGCATATTTGACAATCGTCACGTATGGATCTTATCTCTGTTATGTGTCTGCCGAGTCTTTGACGAGAGATGAGACTGCGAATTTCAAATTCTATTTTAAAATTCTCCATTCGCTTTCATCTTTATCTCCAAAGATCAACTTCTCTCCCTTTTCCGACCGGAAATATGGTCCAACATGGTTTACACAACTGAGCACCACCATCTCTAAATCCAATAAATCTATTTGGACCAAATTTCTTTGTCAGAAAATTCTTTTTGTTGATGGCCCTGGTTTTAAAACTCAGAGAGCCTATCTCCATTTACCCAACACTGTTGCTTGTCAGCTTGGCTTCTGCCAAGCTATTCCTGCTCCCTATTCGTCAGATCTTGACGAGAATTTCATCGGTATCAAAGTCCCGACGTATGAGCATATTGTTGCCATTAGTGAGGAAGACAAAGTTCGCGGGGCTTTCTTACAACCCGTTTCATTTTCGGCCTTTCACGGAGTCACTCAAAGCTTCCTTGACTGGTGGGATGAATACTACTCCAGCCATCATCCGAATTTACTGAGACTTGCTTGAGTTGTATTGAAGACACCGCGGGTAACACTGATGATTCTCTCGTGCAGGAACAGGATCCAGCAACTAAAACTCGAGGTGAACTTCAGAAAGAAATTCAAGCTTTTGAGAAATTTTATAAAATTAACTGGAATCCCAAGTTACCATTTGATATGGTTCGTCATGTCAATAGTGTTTTGGCTGAAGCCAAAAGGAAGCATGATAATAAGGAATCTGAGAGGCTTGCCATGTATAGGAATATTCCCAATATGACCAGGGAATATTTTGACAGTTTGAAAGCTCATTTTCCTAAGCCAGTGCCTATTCCTTGTGCCCCTTTTGGTTTAGCTGATTCACACCCAGGAAAACCGTCGAAAGGAGGTAACTTTTTCTTTTTGGACAGCGTGAGTGCTTACGTTGACCCTTTTGAAAAACCAAACCCAGTTACCTTCACTCGTCAGTTTCTTCAACCTGATGACGACTTTGAATTCTATTCAAGAATTCTAACTTGTAACTCAGGTATTCATTTGTCAAATTACTTATTTCGCTTTTCTTTTCGTCTGACAATCAACTTATTTTTATTGCTATTGACAGCTGTTCCTCTTGACAAACCCCTCCCTGGCAAGTCTAAGTCTGACGCACTTTCGGGAGAAGCTTCCGAAGATGATAATGAACCTGTTATCCCCTTGGTCAAGAAGAGCTCTCGGTCAACCAAAGCTTATGTTTCTGATCCTCAGTCCAAAGGATCCAAGAAAATAAAAGAGAAAACGACTCTTTCTGACTCTCTCTCCAAGAAATCAAAGTCGCAAGAGTCTTCAAACCGTGGCAATCTGGCGATGTTGCCAAAGTTTCCACTAGCTCCAAAGTTCAAGATACCATGACTAGTTCTTCCAACACTTCGCCCTCCAACCAATCTGAGGTAATAATTTTAGATTAGTCTGTCAAGTTACATCTTTTTGCTCACATGCTTGCTATTCTTGATGAGAAAAACAAAACCGTCGAGACCATTCCGGTTTCGAGAAGGCTATTGTTGATGTTGACCGATGTCTTCGATTCTAATCTGGTATTTCCACCGATCTTGTCATTTTCTTTTATATACTTGTATAAATTCTTATTTATTTCTCATGTCGGAAAAGTGTCCCCAGTTTGATGACTCAATAACCATTCAGGAGATTATCACAACTCGTCGAGCCTATAAATGTATATGATTCGGGTCGTATATCGACCAAACTTTAGGAGGTATCTCTGTTGGTACTAAGAGTTTAACAATTGAATTGCAGGTTCCCGACTCTCATCGGGGAATGCCTACGAGCCCTCATCATCCGACTTCAATCACCTCAATTCCAACAATGATAACCTGGAAGGAACTACTGTCATGATTGAAATTCCGGATGAAGATATTGACATGGAGGCCCTGTTGGTGAAATGACTCTCTGTTATCCCTTCTCCACCGCTATCAAACCTCCTACCATGAAGTCTCCTGATCCTAAACCGGCTCTACATTTTAATACGTGGATTAATATGCTGTCGGAAGTAAGCCGGAAAGAGTCATCCTTTACCACTTCCTCATCGACTCAACATGATTCCAGTGACTCTCTAGTTACTAACCTCATGCATGATCTTCAAGCTCTTTTGGTCAATCCTTTTGATGAACTTCTGTCTGACATCAAGATTCAAAAAGAATTATCTCGACTTGTCAAGGAGATTACTCCTCTTCATTATAATCTTCCTTTGTCGAGCCGTTCGCTTTTTATCTCTATTCAGACATTTTGGGAACGGCTCTCCGGTAAATTAGAAAGGATGACTTCTGTCATTCCTTCTTATGAAGAGGAAGAAAGAATCAAGGACGATCTCTTAATTCAGTTTCAAAATCTTGAGTCATCTAAACAAAAAGAACTTGACCTTATTTCTATTGGGACTCAAACCAAGGAGAGCTTACTGGAGTATCGAAAGAAGTTGTTGGCTGAGATTGAACTGACGAACCAAAAGTGTGCCAAATTTGACAAGGCGTTGGAAAAAAGCAAAGACAGAGTTAAAGCTATTGATGATGAATCTGTTCAACTTGGCCAAAAAGCTGAAAGTGTAGTCGGCAAACTCCGTGCATTGCAGCCTGACTATGAAGCAGCTATTGTCGACAAAACTAATCTAACCCTTGCATGGGATCAATTATCCTCTATTTAGACCAAAACTGACAATTGTAACTATTGTACATGTCCACTTTTAGTCTGGTCTTGAGTCATTAATTAATGATTAGATATTTTATTTCCTTGCACGTTTATTTATTACTTGATTTGACTGCATGTTTCCAACCGACTTCGTAACTCATGCCTTATCAAATCATCATAAATGCCGTGATAAGTTTCGAAACTTTGGTAAACCAAATTGCAATAAATGCCTTTTGTGTTCAACTATAAATAACGAGGTCTGTAAATCTCGTATTTTACAGTTGAATTTTCACATACCATGCTTTTCTCTACAACAGGCCTCTACCTATTCCTCTTTCTTCCTCCACGAGAATATGACCTTGTCAGTATTAAGTTTTTAAACCAAGGTGTTTGTCTTAATGGTCATATACTTCATGAAGGTCAATAACCAATGTAAAAACATATAGTGAAGGTCAAGAACCAATGTAACATCCATAACGTGCCTCACTGCCTATCCTGAGAGAAGCAGATCTTGATACAGAACGAGTGTACCTCGTCTAGTTCCATCATCTTCATCAAGAAGGGTTTGGTGTTATCTACCGTAGCAACAACCACCTTCTGAATGAAATGATGGTGACATCTGCTCGTGCTTTATCTCCCTTTTGGAGCCTCCTTGACAAATGAGGCAATCGGAATTTCATGGGAATAAAGCCTCAACAAATTTAGCTGCACTTCTTTGCTGTTGTATGAAACTAAAATATTATTAGTATACTGTCCTGTATTTTAGGATCGACTAGCTTTAATTGACAAATTGACTTCTATCATCAAATGACAATATTTCATTGTATCGTCAATTTAATGAATATACTTATTTTCTTTATTCGTCAATTTGTACTTCTAACATCGTCGGTTTGTATTCCTTCAAATACTTGCCATTAATCGACTTAATTGTCGAACCAATATTAATATTGACAAGAGCGTAAGCATTTCCAGAAAATATTCTGTCAACTCTAAATGGTCCTTCCCATTTAGGTGACCACTTCCCATATTCTCGACAACTTTTATCCATGGGCAATATAACTTTCCAAACCAAATCATCTACCTTGAATGCTTTGAACTTAACTCGACTATCATAAAATCTGGCAATTCTTTCTTTTTGCCGAATCAAATTCTCCAACGCAATCAATCTGTCATCACTCAATTCATTCAATTCATCCAACATTGCATCCCAATACTGGTCAAGAGGCGGTCATTTTGCCTTTGAATGCGAGTGGATTGGAGATTGATTTCAACAGTAATACTGAGGATCATGTCCATAAGTTAAACGATATGGCGAAGTTCCTGTCGATTGTCCTGGGGTGAATTTCTATATGCCCATAACACTTGATCAAGGGTATTATGCCAATTTTTAGGTTGTCGGCCCACATGCTTTTTAATAAGATTAATAATAATCTTATTTATGGCTTCAACTTGGCCATTTGCTTGTGCATAATATGGCGTAGAGGTGAGCATTTTTATATGTCTAGAACTGGCATATTCCACAACTTTCTTTCCAACAAACATTGACCCTTGATCCGTTGTCAGAGTTTGGGGTATGCCAAACCGACAGATAATGTGGTTTTCAATGAAATCAATTACTTCTTGTTGGGTGACTGTTTTAAGACAGATTGCCTCTACCCATTTAGTAAAGTAATCAACTCCAACCAAAATGAATTGATGTCCTTTCGACGAAGCAGGATGTATCGACCAATCAAATCTAGAGCCCATCCTCCGAATGGCCAAGGCTTGACAATAGAATGTAATTCGCTAGCTTAGATGCGTTTTGTATGTGACCGTGCTTCGACACTCTTCACAAGATCCGGCAAATAAAATGCAATCTTTAACCATAGTTGGCCAGAATATAAACTTCTTCAGGACCCATTTCATTTTATCACCTGCCGATGGGCTCCACATATACCCTCATGGACTTCGATAGAGCCAAATAAGCATCTTGCTCACTCAGGCACTTTTGTAGAGTTCCACAGTCAGATTTTTACGTATAACAGTCCTCCCCTGCATTGTGTAATTCAATGCCTTATACTTTGTTTTTCTATTTACATTCGACTTGGATTTTCCAAATACTCTATTATTGGCAACCTCCAATCATTAGGCGTAATTACATCATTAACTAAAATATCTCTTTCTTCTAATGGATACAAGAATTCTCCGATTTCCATTAGTGTCGACAAAGTCTTTTGAGATATTTTATATCCTGAGGCTATCTGAGCTAACTCATTAGCTTCTTGATTTAAATTTCTGGGAATGTATTGAACAATTATGTCATCGAATTTTTTCATCAACTTGTTAGCTACGATACAATATTTTGACAAATTGTAACTAACGCATTTGTATTCTTGTGTGAGTTGTTTGATGACTAATTGAGAATCCCCAAAAATATGCACATTTCGTGCTCTTAATTCTATCAATATTTCCAATCCGACAATTAAAGCCTCATATTCGGCTTCATTGTTGGAACAGGGGATATTTAAGTTCAAACATGAACTTTGTAGGAACTCCTTGTGGGGTCACAATAAGGATTCCTATACCACTTCCTCCTTGATGTCTTGATCCGTCAAAATAGAGTTTCCAAGGTAGTAAATCGACAATATTTATTTCTCGGCACATCCAATCCTGGATGGTCTACCAGAAAGTCAGCTATTACTTGTCCTTTAACAGCTTTAGCTGGCACGTATTGTAAAGAATATTCGGATAAAGCAATGGTCCATTTGCCAATTCTTCCATTAAGGATTGGTTTCGACAACATATACTTTATTACATCAGTCTTGGAAACAACTAATACATGACATGGCATCATATAATATTTGAGTTTTGTACAAGAAAAATATAATGCTAGACATAACTTCTCTATTGCACTATATCTTCTTTCAAAGATCATTTAGGACTCTACTTAGATAATATATAGCCCTTTCAACATTCTTATCGTTATCCTGGGCCAATAAACATCCTATAGTGTCCTC
Source organism: Sophora flavescens (assembly GCA_030762895.1). Lineage (NCBI taxonomy): Eukaryota > Viridiplantae > Streptophyta > Magnoliopsida > Fabales > Fabaceae > Sophora > Sophora flavescens. Next base: position 112,801,014 of record CM061065.1, on the reverse strand, counting down.
TCGATGCCGATATGTACAACTTCAACGGTCGACGGGCACTCGCAGCATCATGACCTGGTGGACTGACTAGATATCATTAATCTGGTCAAAAGCCTCTTGGTGACAAGGTTCCCAAATGAAGCTTTGTTCGATTTCAACTTGACCAGTGGTGCAAATACCCTTGTCCTTCCCGGCCAGATTGGATATGAATCTTCCGAGAAAGTTAACCTTCCCTAAGAAGGATCGTAGCTCTTTCTTATTTGTTGGTGCGGAGGCCTCCATGATTGCTCTAGCTTTATTCCTGTCTATTTCGATTCCTTTTTGTGAACCAGGAACCCTAAAAATTTTGCTGCCGACACTCAAAAACTACACTTCTCTGGGTTCATTTTTAGATTATGCTTTCTCATCTGTCAAATCCTTGCCTCGGATGCTCCAAATGGTCATCTTTGCTCTTGGACTTGACGACCACATCATCAATATATACTTCTACAAATTTTCCAATAACATCATGGAAAATTGTATTCATTGCTCGTTGATAGGTGGCTCCTGCATTCTTTAAACCGAAAGGCATGACGACCCATTCATATGTCCCAATTGCTCCTGGACATTTGAAAGCGATCTTTGACACATCTTCTTCGGCTATAAAGATTTGATTATATCCTGCATGGCCATCCATACAACTTAAAATCTCATTTCCGATCTTTGAGTCGACAAGCATATCGGCTATAGGCATCGGATATTCATCTTTAGGGGTAGCCATATTCAAATTTCTGAAATCTATGCATACCCTCATTTTTCCATTCTTTTTAATAACAGGGGACTACATTAGAGAGCCATTCGACATACCTGGTTGTTCGTATGAACTTGGCTTTAAGCGCTCTTTGTACTTCCTCTTTAATTTTATGTACCACCTCGGAGCAAACCGCCCTTGCTTGTTTAACGTGCTTGCAATCCTCCCTTAGTGGTAGGCGATGTTCAACAAGATCCCCGCTTAAACCAGGCATTTCGTTATAATCCCATGCAAAACAATCTTTGTATTCTGCTATTAAACCAACAAGTTTTCGTTTGTAATCCTTTGGCGGAAAAGCACCGACAAAAATGGGTCTTTTCTTTTCTTCCACCCCAAATTTATTTCTTCCAGAGGATCTTCTACTTCCATATTTTGTTTGACTTGGCTCCTCTTTCAAAACCCAAAGGGTCAGTCGTCAATTATACAATCCGCCAATACACTTTCTTGTGTGTGTATTTCTTTGTCGGCCGATAAGCCGGCGTCTTCTCAAGTGGGTCTCAATACTCATTGTCGATTCTCGCCGAGTCTTGTCGGCCTTGTCTTGTATTGTAACTCCAAACTGGCTAAAAAGGCTTGCTTCAACGCATCCTTGTTGATAACCCCTCAATGGTAGTTATTGGCTTCACATTCGGAGAATACACCGGAAATCAATATGTGCTTGTTGAGCGTAACAAGCACTATCGATCTCTTCCACAATCTCCACTTGATCTTGTTCGTTCCACAAAATCACCTTCCGATGTACTGTTGATGGAAGCGCCCTTTCAGCGTGGATCCAATCCCCGCCAAGCAAAATGTTGTAGCTTGACTTGGCTGGAATTATGACGAACAATGTCATTCTTTCGACAGTGCCAATTTGTATGTTTAATAAAGTGACACCATCTGATGGAGATGTTTTGCCACTGAAATCAGTGACAACCATATCAGTTGGGATTAGGTCCGACTCGATTCTTCCCTAATTTCTTAAACATCGCCCTAGGCATCAAGTTTACAAAGAAGACCTCCGACAATCAAGACTCTATTGGTGGGTCTTCCATCGATGATGGCCTTCACATGCAAAGGTCTTAGATGATTTTTCTGTTCGTCGGTAGGTTTCTCCAACTGAGCCACGTTGTCGAATACAGTAACTAAATTCTCTTGTACAAACATCCAGTGATCATTTGGGTCTCCTACATTGTTGATAACATCACTTTGCCGCCGCCGAGAGGATCAAACTCAAAATATCCCTCGTATTCTGCTGGGATGAAAGAAATTAAACCTATATTCATTCTCATTCCAGGCTCCAGTATGATTTCATTGTCTGGATCCTCATCCAGAAAAGCACCTCCCACTGTCCTGCCGTGATTCCTCTTTAAGTCACTTTCGTCATCTGACCCTGACCTATCTGACAAAGGCCGGGCAATTCCAGCGCCACAGTTATCTAACGCTTCCATGATGTCGGCCCAATCTTCATTCTGGCCGTCCATATCTATGGCTCCATTGACGTTTATGTCATCATTCGGATCATTCAATGCTTCAATGACAACATCAAATGACAACTCTTCCTTTGTTAAATCACATTCAGGCTTGAATGTAGTCAGTTGTTTCTCTTCTATTCTAGCCTCAACTTTCTTTTCGAGCCCTGCAACTCTCTCTACTTCCACATCCGACCGATTGGCCATTTGCCTTTGGGTTTTATTGGTGAGGATGCTTGTCCTGAAGTCTTCTTCTCTATAAAAACCTGAGATATAGGTTCGCCTTGCTTGGTCTGATTACTGAGTTTCTTCACATTAGTTTCCGTGGGGTGACTTACTATTACACTCTTCATCTTGGTATCTGCTATCTTATCAACTTTGTTGTCAGTTGTAGCAACCAACCAACCAGCATCTTGGGAAGGCATTTCTTTTATAATGACACCTCCTTGTTTGGCAAGTTTCTTTTTCTGGGCTTTTCGGAGTCTTTGTAGTCTCCTCTTTTGGCTCTTGGAAATGGCCAATTGAGTTGAGGGTCCTGAAAGACCAGGCCCTTCCATCTGAGCATTTTTAGCCAGTTGACATTTTCGGTAATGTTCATTCCAAAAGGGTGGCCCTCGTTCATTGCCCTTGTTTCTCCGAGCCCACATCTGTTTTTGCAATTCTGGGTACTGTGTCATGGCTGAATTCCTTACCCATTTATCCACCATTACGTTGGATAGGGGTAACCTTGTTTTAGCAGGATTAATTCTGCCACTGACAGAGTTACCTACTGTCGATCCTCTGATTGAATCAAGCCAGCCTCCCAGTATTGTCTTTGTCCAGATTTTGGCTTTGTATATGTGGCCGACAATTATCTGCCTGCTTTACCGTTGATCCTCCTGGTTGAATCAAGCCAGCCTCCGGTATGGTGCCGTCCGAATTTTGACTGGGTGTATATGTTCTTGTGGCTGTTTGTCTGTCTATTTACAAAGATGCAGCACTCCTCTGTACACTGTTGGATCCGGCATGGCTATTTGAATGTGAAAACCTGCTATGGTCATCTTGTGGACGATGCGATGGTAATTTCTGCTCCCTAGCTTTTCTGGCAGCTACCTCATCATAAAATGCTTCGCATCTAGGGCAAACTTTAATTATGCCCTCATCTTTCTTTCGTGTCATATATTCAATAAGTGGTTCCCCCGGCTTCGGATAAACATCAAATGGATCTGACAAATCCATTTGGATATTCTGTCCGGCCGTGATGTTGACCATGCCTACTCCCATATGGACTTGGCGGTCTGCTTGGTTAACTTCAGGACCGAAGGGTTCTGTATCAATCTTCATTTCCGGTCTCTTGTCTGAAAACTTCAACCTTCCGTCTGTCAAACCTTTCTGAATGATATCCCTGAAATGCATACAGTCATTCGTCACATGACCAAAAGTATTATGATACTTACAATATTTCCGATCTTTAATTTCATGGGCTTTCAAGAGCCTATGATCATCTGACAATTTTAATTGCTTATCTTTAAGTAATATGTCAAATATTTGATCGGCCTTGGTCACATCAAATGTGTATACTTTCTTATTAATGAAAGGGATTCTTTCTTTGGCCCTTGCGGGCTTCAAAGCTTGACAAATATAAGGTGGACCATTCTTTAGTTCGACATAATCTACCTCATATTCTTCAGAATCATTACTCTCTTCTTCGGATTCATTACATCCGACAAAATTAACCCTTTCCCTCTTAAGGAATCTCTTCTGCTTAAAAATCTTTTCAGTTCTTAATTGTTCAATCTGTCGAACCTTGTCTCCTAACTGGGCAAGATCCATCAAGTGTTGGTTAACAAGTTTCTTCCTGATATAGTAATCTAGACCACCCGCAGCAATTTTCACTATTTCTGTTTTCTGAATAGGGGTGAAACATCGACTCCTCATCCGACGGAATCGAGCTAGGTAGTCGCAACACAGATTCGTTATTCATTCTTTTAATTCCAAACAAATCTGTCAATCCTATTTTCAAATCTCCTCTAAAGAATTGATCATGGAAACCTCTTTCCAATTGATTCCAAGAATGGATTGAATTAGGCCTTAGAGTTGAAAACCAAGAAAAAGCATTCTTAGTTAACGAGCTGGGGAAGAACTTCATTTTTAATCCTTCTTCCAAAGCCAAGTCTCCTAATTCGATGGTATATCGAGCAATATGCTCGATTGTCGACTCTCCACTTTCTCCTGAGAATTTCGACAACTTGGGTATTTTATACCCTCGAGGCATTTCTGCCTGTTGGACCCAATCAGGAAATGCTGATGCGAAAAATGGTTGGTTAGCATAACCAATGTTAAAACCAAACCTATTTAATGCATGTTCAACCACTTGGTTGATATTTTGATTTAAAACATTCTGACGGAACGCTCCAACAAAGACTGGTTTAGGATCAAATCTTCATCTTCCTCTGGTCGTAGAATATGTACATTTCCACGTCTCAAAGGAACCTGACGATGAAGCTGTTGTTGTTCATCATTTTGTTCAAATCCATCAATTTGTGGTTCAACCTGTGGTTGATTAATCCTATTGAGATTTGCATTGAAATTTCTATTAGTATTTTGATTTTCGCCTGGGGTTACAACACCTAAGGCTCTGTTTAGCCGACGTATTTCATTTGTCAATGCTAAACATGCATTGTTTGTGTTTTCCATCAATGGTGTAATTATTGTACTCATTTGTTGAGTAAATGTGTTCACCATGTCATAATTACTAGAATCAATCTGTTGTCGGACATTGGCTAAAGTAGCCTCCGACAGACCAACTATGTTTTGTGGGAGTTGCCTCAATGGAGAAATATATGGCCTTTCTACTGGTTGTTCTTGTCGAGAATGGGTAACTATCATGGACCCCGTTATTCCATTCGCGTGACTGGGAATTTGCCCCCCAGTCGATGGCCCTGCCTGTCCAGATGTATGGGCAGTCATCGTCATTCCATTCGGATATGGTATGTAAGCAAATGGAGTATTTGGGTTGACGGTTGTTGACCCATAAGGCATCCCATATAAAGGTTGTGAGAGAGGTTGTGTAGTCCCTCTTGGATTTGAACTCACAACACTTCTTGATGACAATCCAATAGTTGATGTATTTATTTGTTGTAAGACAGGTGAAGTTGGTGACGGAAGTGTTCCTTGACCAACTTCATCAAATCGATTAACTACTTGGGCGTAAGAAACGCCTCTTCTTATTCCTAGACCATTAGTACTATTTATCTCTGCATTAGTCCCACTTGCAGGAATATTGTCAACCGGTGCAATAGCATCCACTGTTGACACAGCGGCGTTAGTGTCTACTACGCCTGCATCACTTGCATTACTCATATTTACAGAGTTCTGGGAAATAGATGTTTGAATCACCTTTCCACTCCGTAAACGCATACAAATAAAATTGTATGTCAAATTCCTGACTACGAGTTACTCTAAACTCGTCCCACTGGGCGTGCCAATTTGTTGACGCTGGTTTTTGGTTAGTGTCCAAAATCCTCTTGTCACAAATAATTTTAAGATCAGACGAGTGTAGGGACGGACGAGTTATGCGGTAATCTCGCAAGGACGTGTAGGCGTGTCTGCCAAGTATAAATTCAACAAACCAGTCAAACTTGGTAAATACTGGCAAGGACTTGAGTTTGGTAAAATGCGTTTTGAGTTAACAGGAAAGATCGTATTTCTTAAATGAGAGCGAACCCTTACTTGAATTTCTAAGGATTCATGGGTTTGAAGGAAGAAACATATAAATTGCAGAAAAAAATAAACAACGAGGAATTTAAAGGAAAAACGTGTAAGTTGCAGGAAATTAACTGAAAGCTTGTAAATGACGAGTAAAGATAAATGGCAGTAAATTAAAGGAAAGAGACAAGTATTTAAATGAGTGAAGAGTAAAAGAAAGCGTTTAAAAGTGCAGAAAGTTAAAATAAAGCAATTAAAAGGCATGAAAGTAATGCTGAAAGTAAAGAAATTAAATGACCAGTACTGTATTGTAAATTGAACTGGAAATAAAAGGATGGAGGGAGTACTTGAGTACAAGCCTTTAACCTGTTGTGTGATCGAGATATGTAGGATATAGCATCAAGCAACCTCCTCTATTACATCGAGAATTGATAGTATTTATAAGCATACAAAATAATCGCCTAAAGAAACTTCCTATCTTAAAATTGGACACTAGTATGGCGGTTTTGCTATGTTTCAAACTCTCGACAAGTAAACTTCTCTAATCGCTCAGTCCTTCGAGTGGTTTTATGTCCACTTGTCGTCCACGAGTTTGGTTATTTGACAACTTATCTTGCTTGATCTTTGTCAACCCCGGAAACTTAGCCATTTCTATACTTTGTTTGTCCGACAATTCTTATTACCAACTTTGTCGAAAGTTGGGTTGTTCTATTCCTCCATCAATAACTGGATATATTTGTCGAATATCGACATACTTTCCTTTCTTGACGGCTTTATCCTGCGACATACTAATTTATGTCAACTTTTTCAACCTGTCAACTTTGCTGAATTTGATTGTGGTTATCTGATGACTCTTCAATTTTTTCCGTCATCTTGTCGGATCTGTTTCCGTCAAGAATTTTAAATTCCTATTAACTATGGGATAGCTTGACAAAGGCCAAATTGTCGAGCCTCACAGTTGGGAAGATGAGTATAAAACATCTTTATCAGAAGATTCAGGAATGCCCATAAAAAGAGCTGACTGACAGAGAAAGTGATACCATATGCACACATTTTCTTCCATAATTTTGGGGTCAGAAGAAATCAATGGTCTTGTAAACCATTCAGGACCATGTTGTCGATTAACAAAGGGGATAATAAAATTGATATCAGTGGAATGAAAAGAAATAGAGTGAAAAGTGGAAAAGACTTTATGTACTCATCCTTATGGGGGAGCAGGGGTAAAATGATGGTCGAGTTTTATGCCAATTGGAGATTTAGGTTCAGAAAGCAGGAAAATCAACTAGTAATTGGGTTTCTAAAATGACATTTAGCCGAAGTTCATAAGCCATTTGGACCCCCTGGGTTGGATTTTGGTGCTTTATCTCTGACATTGTCGACCATATATGGCCTATGTTGTAATACAGGTTAGCTAATAACAATTGACCTAAAGCTAATTTTTTTTCCTTCAAGAATGAGGTTGGCTAAAGGTACATAGGCTTCGGCAACTTGAACAGATTTGCTACATAAGAAATAGCCAGATAGTCAAAGTATAAGGAAGACAACATGCTCTTCATCGGAAACCTCATCAGTTTGCTTGCTATGTTGCTGGATGAAAGCAGAAAAGGCTGTTGATTGTAAGGGCACCTTTATGTCAAACCTTGGTTTGGTAAACATATGGATAACTTCACCATTTGGTCTAAGACCAGCTGTAATGGCCAACACATCAAACAAAGTTGGGCCCATCATACCATATATATGAAAAATGAAAATTATTGGTAGTCTTGTTCCAAAAGAACACAGAGGCCCCTAACATGGCAAAATCCATGTTGATGACATAGCGGGAAATTTGAATGTAATAAAAAATCCCAATGTCATTCCAATATTGGCCTTTATTTTTCTATGCTTTATCAAGCCAAGTGATGTAACCATCTATCTTTTTCAAGGGAACCCTAAACAGATGTCCTTTCTTGATAAAGTAATGAATAGGGATAGAAGGGAGTGAGGCGAGAATGTTTCACCAGGGGCACAAGGAAAATTATTCGCAATTACTTGAGGAAAGGTTTTCTTAGAGAAATTAAGTAGAAAATAAAAATGTGGGAGGAGGACTGAAATGGGTAGAAGCTTGAGGAAGAGGAAAGATTACCTTTGAAGTCTTTTAAAGTTCGGAACTTACAGGACAGGATCATTCAGCAGCAAGTGAGCACCAAGATTCTGTTTAGAGGATTTAGAGGCAGCCGTTGGAGTTGCAGAGAACAAAGAAGATGAAAACTTGAAGACGAACGGGTGAAAATGTGTTCGAGAATGAGAATACAAAGAGAGAGAAAAGTTCTTTGCATGTAAGTTGTAACAGTTAGGGAGTATTTAAGGGAGATAAAACCTTTGAGATGCAAAGGTAGCTGCTACGGCTAGTTAAAGAATAATGACTATTCCTATTTTTTTAGGAATAACCGTTTAGAATAATAGCAAATTATATCCATTAAATTCAATTTTTGAAAGTTGAATATCAAGCTCGTACTTTAAATCCAAATAATACAAAAATCCATCTTTCTTTAAGATGTCGAAAGAAGGATTTTTGGGGACATATGTTGGGGTCAAAATTACAACTTTGGAAGTTCCATAGAATTTGGAGAGATGCCAAGTATGAGGAATGTCATGATCCAATGTTAGAATAAATGATAATATGACTAACTCGACAATATTGGGTTGACATGTAGAAGAAGAGTTATGAAGAAAATAAGAAGACTGACAAAGATTTTTTGACGGTCAAGAGTAATTTAGAAGATTGTCCAAGGTATGATTCGACTGAGAGAAGGGATGCAATGCATAGAAGGCTCGACAGTATTGTCGAGTAATTATACTTATATATTAGTATGCGTTAAGTATTAGTACTAGTTACGACTGCCAAATACACGTGGCATGTAATAAAATAGGAAGTCATTTTCTTGTTTTGCCTATAAATAAGACCTATCTATGTCATTGTAAAAGGTTGGATACTTGAAATAAAATCCTAAACATCTCATTCAAGCAGATTCTCGAATTTGACTTTGAAGTTTGCTTCCATTTTCATTTCATCCCTTTACATTTCCAAAACCTTTATTTTTTTTGTCATTTAATTTTCAAGTCTTTTAATTCTTTGCACGTTTATATTACAAGTTTCTTTACTTTTCTTATCTTTTTATTTTCATTTACTTTCAGTCTTTTACCTTCCTAGCATTTACTTATTGGTCATTTACTTTCTTTGCACTTTACTTTCTTGTTGAGTTTTACATGCTTTAATTTTCTTTTCAGTCATTTAAATTCTTTTATTTACATTCCATGCCATTTACAAGTTATTCTTTACTTTCCTACATTAGAGTGTTTTATTATTTAAATCTGCATTGAATCCTTTTCGAAATTCAAGTCTTTATAGTCATTTCATTATTAATCCTTCATGTAGTACAACGGCGAGCTTATCACGTAATTCGAGAACCCCACGTTCGTTTGATAAATTTCATTTGTTGTCGGGTTTTGGTCTTTGAACCAAAAATCACCGTAAGCAGCTCTGTTAAAATCCGTATATATATACGGTGTCAAACAACTACTTGTTGTCCAAATATCACTGCTCAAATTAAAAATAACACTAATTGATTACTATTGCCTTTAAACTTTGTACTGATTTTTCTTTTCTTTTCTAGTTTTTCCTTTTGTAAAATGACAATGCATCCTGATAATGGCCTAAAATCATGTATTACTTTACAATCATGTTCAAAGCCTGATAATGCTTGCTATAATCTAAACCCACTTGATTACAATTAAATTTATGTTATGAAATAATTTATAGTTGAAGCATACAAAATTGCCTTACCCTAAATTGCATACAAAATCTAAACCCGCTTGGATAAATTTCTTTGTTACATTAATATTTACATTGACAAACTATAAAGTTAAAGTTCATGGAAAACAAAATTCACATTGCAAATAATACAACTACAAAGTATACCTACATCTATATAATATACATTTGAGAATAATCTCAAGGTAAAAACCTCCACATGTCAATCTCTGGAGCCATTTTTCTTGCACATATGGCTTCACCACAAGCCTTCCCTCCAAAAACGGCTTACGTGTCACGCTCACATTAATTTGAAAATATATTAAAAATATACTAAATCTGAATATAAATTTATTTCAAATTTCAAATAGTAATAATAACAATTTATTTCAATAGTATTAATAATCAATCAAATTTTATATACGCATGGAAATAGTCAAATCCGAATAATGACAATAAATTTTCAACATTATTATTAATTATAACGATCGTGATTATCTAAATTGATTTTAGGAAGTTATTTGAATACCATGATTAATACTAATAATGACAATTCTGAATACTAACTTATTTCAATAGTAATAATAACAAGATACTTTTCTTTTAAAAAAAATTTATTTCAATAATATCTATATCTATATTTATATAATATATATTTGAGAATAATCTCAAAGTGAAAACCTGCATGTGTTAATCTCTGGAGCCATTTTTCTTGCACATGTGGCTTCACCACAAGTCTTCCCTTCAAAAATGGCGTACGTGTTGCGCTCACATTAATTTGAAAATATATTAAATCTGAATATAAACTTATTTCAAATTTCAAATAGTAATAATAACAATTTATTTCAATAGTGTTAATAATCAATCAAATTTTATATACGCATGGAAATAGTCAAATCCGAATAATGACAATAAATTTTCAACATTATTATTAATTATAACATCGTCGATTATCTAAATTGATTTTAGAAAGTTATTTGAATATCATGATTAATAGTAATAATGACAATTCTGAATACTAATTTATTTCAATAGTAATAATAACAAGATACTTTTATTTTAAAAAAAAAAGTTATTTCAATAACATTAATGATCAATCAAATTGAACAAATTACGCATAAATATAGTCAAATCACCGTGCATACAAATAATGATAATAATTTTTCAGCTTAAAATAATCAAATTATTATTTGGGACTATTTATGTTATTCCATATTTTTAGTATTCAATTAATATTTTGGACCGTAATCAAATAAAATTTCATATTAATTTAAAATTTATATGTGCATAGAAATATAAATATTCAAATCATAGCATTCAAAAAATAATTTTCAGCTTTGATTGATTTGATTGAGTCTGAATTTATCCGCATAATGATAAAAGTTAATTATCAATATGGAAATCCATAATATGTTTTCTATAAATGTGGTCTCCCATTTTCTGGAATAATCATAATGCTCGCACCTTGTAGGGTGTAATCGGGTCGGTTTGGATCGGATTTGAGGGGTTTCATCATCCAAATCGATCAAATTTGATCGGATCGGTTCGGATTTGACGAATTTTCAGCTACGGATCCGAACCGAACCGATCACAATCGGATTGGTTCGATTCGGATCATCGGGTTAACTTTTTTTAAAAAAATTTACACTTAAATATTAATAAAAAATTAGAAAAATAAAATATACATATTTAATTATTAATTATATTAAATATCTATATAATAATATATTAATATTATATAAAATAATTTAAAAATAAATATTTTATAGGGTTCGGATCGGATCAGATTTCTCGGATCCGAGACCCGGACCGATCTGGTTCGGATCGGCGTTTTGGAATCCGATCCGATGATCTGAACCAATCCACCAAAACCGGTTCGGATCGGTTCGGATCCGTCGGGTTCGCGGATCGGATCGGATCCGCTTACACCCCTAGCACCTTGCATGCTTCACTTATAATATTATAATTATAATTATAATTATAATAGTCTAGCATTTGTTAGGTTGTTAGCTCTGATAAATGGCATCCAGACATGATTTTATTACGGAGGTTAATCCCAATAACAGGGCCTGGAGTTTGGTGGTGGGGGTAGTAGGCTTTGGTGTGTGCCAAATTTTTCCAAGTACAACTTGTCCTCCTCCATGGAGATGGTCCTCATTGACAGCAAGCTACTTTATCATTTACCGTATTAATTTTATTTTTACATTGGAGATAATTCGTTACATGTTCTTTTGGTGCTGAGACATAAGATACATGTTTTTGTCCGTAAGACTTTGCTATACAAGTTTGAAAAAGTGACAAAATAAAATCACTCTTCTCTCTCGTAAGATTGTTCTGTTTTGTTAATATTTTGTGGCTTTATTTCTTAAGCAGGTTGCATATGTCTCAAATTTCATTCTAAAATATCATATCAATTTTCGTAAAGAAAATATCTGAAGAATTTTCAATCTCACGGTGGACAATAGTATGTGGCAAAATCATATACACTTTTTGGGTAAAAAATCAAGGACATTTTATTTGTCACAGTATATCAATCTTTGTAATGCAACCATAATTTGTTTTTTTTATTTTTTATTTTACATTCTTATTTGCTTTAAAAATTTCTAATTATAACATGTGGTAAATTTTTATAATTTGTTGTCGTGACATTCGTATTTGCTATAAAACTTTCTAATTATATGCAATTAAATCACTAATTTGTTTTTACTAATTCTTATGCTTTTTTGCAAAAGTTACTCAAGTATTTTTTTGGTTTTCCAGGGAATCATCCGCCTGCAACTTGTGGAGACTGATCCCTTGAGATAATGGGACGACATAAATGCACGTGGAGAAAATTATATTTAAGACAACGAATTAATATTTTATTTGAAAGCATGATTATATATGTATTACTATGAAAAATTAATTGCATTGTATTATAATTTCATTTCATTACTTTTTGTAATTCATTGTTTTAATACTTTTATAATTAATTTCATTATTTTATATTACTAAGTTCTCAACTAATTAATTTATTGAAGATTTTATTTTATCAAGCAACTTTGAAATTTCTTTTATCTATTTAATATATAATTAATTCCATGGTAGAAAAACCGAATTAATTTATACTTAGATGTTATTGATTTAATAAAAATATTTAGAAGGTCTGACTTATCATTCAAATCCTAAGTTTGATATGTGCTACATAATAATACAATATAGTTTCAAAACTTAAAAATTATTTATTTAAGTTTAATAATATTTGATATTTTATACAGAAAAATTGCATCCAATAATACAAATGAAAGTAAATCAATATTTTCTAATTTAAAATATAAAAAATTATACTATTAAACAAATATGCATAACATCCGATAGAAGACACGAGAAAATGGGCTTCTTAAAAGAGAAGAGAAAAATAATATTATAGATATATTTTCGAAAAATGGTTAACTTGTATAGAAAAAGAGAAAAAAATAATAGATTTTAAGAGATAAGAAAAATATAATATGATAGATAAATATATTTTCTAAAAAATTGTTCACTTGTACGGGGAAAATAGTAGAATTAACTCAAATAGATTTTCAAGAGAAAAGAAAAAAAAATAATATGATAGATAAATATATTTTATAAAGATGATTAACTTGCACAGGAAAATAAGGAGAAATAAGTCAAATAGATTTTTAAGAGATAATAATTTGATTGATAAATATATTTTCTAAAAATAGTTAACTACCATGGGAAAAAGGGGAGGAATAAATCAAATAAATTTTTAAGAGAGAAGAAAAAAATAATATAATAGATAAATAGATAAATATAATTTCCAAAAATTGTTAACTTGAAATGTGCAAAGAGAAAAAATAAATTAAATAGAATTTTAAGAGAGAATAAGAATATTTTTTTTTTGATAAAAAAGAATAAGAAGATTAATATGATAGATAAATATATTTTCTAGAAATGGTTAATTTGCATCAGTAAAAAACAAGAAATAAGTGAAATAATTTTTTAATAGAGAAGAAAATTAATATGATAGATAAATAGATTTAAGAAAAATGGTTGGCTTACACATGAAAAGAGGACAACTAAACCAAATATATTTTTAGATATAAGAAAATAATAATATGATAGATAAATATATTTTTTTTCCTAAAAAATTCATATCATTATGAAAATCATTGTAACGTATTTAGTATTAATGTTTATAAATGATTTATCAGTTTGAAATGCAATCATTGCGTTGAAAATTTATATTTACTATTAAATATTCATAAAAGTATGATACTATAACAGTGGACGAAGAATTGGTTAGTGTAAATTTATAATTTTGTTTTGAAAAAACATTACGACAAGACTTTAATGTCTCTTTTCTAATATTATGCCTTTTTTATATATTTTTTTTACATGTCTTATTTTCTTTTTTGAAAGAAGCAAAATTATAATTATTAATATTTGCTGTACTTTGTGATCGACAGTTCAGACAAAATAATTTTTTTGACAATTGTTGGTACTTAATTCTCTACAAAAACTTTTATGAAACATAAAAACAAGAATTACATATTTCAAAATGAAATTCTAAAAATTTATCATATTCCTCGTGCATGACACGGGTCCATACACTAGTATTATATATTGCACAAGACGAGAGAATAAGGATCAATTAATATACTTTGGTTTCAACTTTGAGGTGAGACTATTAACAAAATTAATTGTCTATTTTAATTTTCCATTAATAAGTAAAAAATTTATAAAATAAAATTTAAAATTATAATTTCCAAAGAAGAAAGTGAGCCAAGTGAGAGAGATGACGTTGCTTAGTTCTTACTTGACACTTTCAAATGTCTACCTACATTACTTCATCTTGTGCTTTTTAGTAAATTCAATCGTTGAATCTTTAGCTTATAAAAAAAAATATTGAATATTTAAACATATATGGCCTTTATTTCACTACAAGCTTCGACTATCACCTAGGTGGTGTTTGGAAGAACTTATTTAAGCTCCTTTATTTTGACTTATCTGATGATATAAGCTTTTATGCAGTATGTTTGGTAGAGCTTACAAAAGTAACTTATGGCATCCCATAAGGAGTTTTTGACTTATTTTCATAAGTCACTGGGAGAAGCTTATGGAATTATCATAAGAGTTTGTGCACTAAACACCATCTCCGTGTTTTTCACTATTCGAATCCTCTCATGCCCCTTTCTTTCTTTTTCTTTCTTTAAGCGCTTATGGCATAAGCTCTCATACGATAAGGTCTATGTGATAAGCTCTTAATTAAGTTGTTTACCCAAACACACTCCTAATGTTGGTGGTCAACTAGATACAACAAGCATTGCTCTAAGTGAACACAAGATATATTTTAAATAAAGAGAATATGAAGAATTATGAAAATTATGAATATGAAGAATAAAAAATATATTTAATCTACGGAATCATATTTTATTTCTCGAAAATTCGAAATCCAATAATAATAGTGGGTTTATCCCTAAAGTAGCAAGTGCACACCCTATCGAGGGAATAGGGGAGGGCACCAAAACAACATCCAAGAAATCAAGAGATCAAATAAACAAAATTCTAAAGAAATTCCTAGCACTCATTAAAATCTAATTTTTCCTCATTTCAATGCTAACTGTTGTTTCACAAACAGCATCAACCGCAAGTCTATTCTGTGGAACTCTGCAGCCAGTAGGACCAAGCATTCTCTCAGAAACTTCAACAGAACAACTCTGCTTGCCAACGCATTGCTGCAAAAGAAAGAAAGAAAAAAATGCAAAGAAAACAAATTAGTTTACCCTTTTCACTTTTAACCACTATATCAAGAAATTAGAAGAAAATAGCAATGGCATATTTGTAGAATACCGTTTTCATGACAGATAAAGCATCAGGGGATTCACATTTTCCTTTCCTAAACAATCCACATTCACCCTCTGGTACACCAAAACTAGCAAATTTAATTTCAGAGATGACTTGGTTCTCATGACATGCTAACTCCAATATATTTCCTTCATAAGCATTTGCACAAGCTTTGCCAATAGTTACAGTGGCAAATTTAATATCATAGGGGTTGCCTCCAAACTCTTCAAACAAGACCAATGTGTTTTGCCCATCATCCCTGAGAAATGAGCGTGGGATATGGTACCTGCAAAAAAAAAAGAGTAAGAAATCTTTGATATACATTTCATTGATACATTTTACTTATCATTTGAAATTGATAAGCATTTCATATTACTACCATATTTGAGAAGGCTTTCCACAATCTGTTTTACATTTGTTTGAGGTATATGCTCCACGATAATCACATGTGGAACTGCAACCATTCTCACCTGCAACATAGCTTGGCCAATACCTACCAATGTTGTTACCATTTACCCAAGCCTGACCCTTTCCCAACCCTCTCAAATCCACCACAACAGGATCGGTTCCCAAGGGACTCTGGAACATACTCTAAAAAAAATAAAATAAAAATATTAGATAACCGGTACTCCCTCCTATAGTAAAAATAACTAATTTCACACTTAAAAGTTAGTTAATATAATTTAAAAGGGTTATTAGGAATAAAAAATTGAGTTTATTACCTAAATTATCCTTCCTCCTTATTTATTAAGCTTGTGTTGTTGGAAATAAAAAGAGTCATCGGAAAACAAAATTTGTATTAAATGAAATGTATTTTGATAATAATTTCATTAAATAGGATGGAAGTAGTTGAAATTTGTTTATATTTAAAAAAAATGGAAATTTTTGCTTATATTGTAAACTGCCTCTACACCCAACATTATTAATGATATATTTGGATCATTTCATATTTTCATTTATTCATTAGTCAATTAAATTATACCTTGTACCAAACAAACTGACTGAAAGATACAACAATAACCATACCTTGTACCAAACAAACACTCTATCTGTTGGAAGACCACTTGAATACCATCCTCTAGTGCTATCTTGTTGATAATGCTTCACATGCTCACCGTGTAATCCCACCTTATAACTCCATGAGTTATTGGTGATATCCTTGATTACATCAGAGTTATTCTTTTGTGACACAAACTGAACTGGACCAGGAATACCGACTTTGACATTGTCAAAGTAGGCACCATAGTTCTATTTGAATTAATTAAAAGATAAATGTTAGTTACATAATCAGGATCAGCAATGACATAATTAATGTCTTTATGAATTTTGGACTTGTTAATTACTTACGGGTAAACCAACAGTGCTACTAAGTAGAGTTATCTCATTATTCCCACGCTTCAATTTGACATTTGCCTCATAAACGAAGTCGTAGTGTCCATATTGTGCATATTGGGAACCTGTAACGCACATGAATGGAAGGAAAAATATAACATTATAATTTGTAACTGCTGTAAGCTATAAAAATGGGAAATGGGGAAGAAATTTTCTAGCCAAAGCTTACCAACATGTGCTCCATTAACAAAGACATGAAGTACATGCCCGTTGGTCTTCACGCTTAGCTTAACATCTTTAGACAAAAGACGGTCACCTTCTTTAACATCAACACTGAGGAAAGTTTTTCTCATACAAGTTGGTAGGTAGTGATTAATAAACACATTAATAAAAAAGACTGACGAAACATAAAGAAATTATTCATTACCTGGTGATGTACCATAAGTAATCACTTGTATCATTTGTGACAACTTTTTGATCCAAAAGTTGGGGAGCAGTCATCGAAACAGAACCAAGGATTTTGCCATTTTTCATTTGCACATAGGGCTCATGCTTCCATTGCCAATTCAATGCATATGGTTCATCTTTGTCATCCGCTTCATTTTCTTTCAAGACCGTAATGGATGTTTGAGCATTGACCTATATAATTTCATAATATTTAATTAGTACTAGTCATACAACATCTAGTTTATTTGTTATTATATTGTTCATGTAACAAATAAGAAAAGTTGTATTTTTATTATTCAACAAATAATTTTGAGAACCATCCTCACCTTTGCAGTGTTATAAACTTCTGTATAGCAATCTGGAAGGATAGACACAGACCATGCAGGAACAGTGTATTCAATGTTTTGAAATTAAGTTAATCGTAGCATCCAAGGATGAATGTGCATTTCCAAGGAAGCAAACCTATTTTCCCGCATAACTATAAACCGTGGCCTGTGAAAATTAATTAAATAATTAAAATTTGGAAATCAATTATAATCAAATGATTCAAATTCAAATCAAAATATAATATCAAAGCTTAGATTGATAATAACAGAAACACACCGTCATCATGTTTCCGTATTCAACATTGCGTGAAGATCCTTGAGTTAAGACTTCCTCCATTGATTTTAGAAGCTCATGGAGTTGTTTAAGATGTCCCCACTTGGGTTGATTTAAATTACCTTATAGAAAAATTATAATATTAAAATACTATAAATATTTAAATTAAAAATATATTGTTTAGCAATTGGAAACGCATTACCGTATTCATCCAAAGGAGCATCATAATCATATGATGTGGTGATATATGGCCCTCCTGAAGTTCGTGCAAAATTTGTACCGCCATGGTACTACATATAATGCACAATATTAATAACAATATTAATAATAAGATATTTTATAATACTGCAAAATAGAATCCATAAATTAATATATAAAAGCAAGATAAATACAATAAGTTACCATATAGTAGTTTTGGAATGTGCCTCCATATTGGAAAAATCGAGCAACAGCAAAAGCAACATCCTCAGCAGTTCTATGCGGAGTTGGCCCTCCCCAATTATTATACCTAATTGCAAGCATTACATTATTTAAGTGGGAAATTAATGTAAAATATGTGGAATGAAAATTTATTTCAAATGAGGAACTAACCAGCCAGTCCAATTCTCAGTCCACATCTTTGGTTTGTTGTCGCTGTTAGGATGAAATTGGTCACAATACCAACCATTACATGTGTTAATCTAATTTAGAATAGGAAAAAAAAGACAAAAGGAAAAACAAGTAAATTAGTAATCATTATAACAGAATAAATTAATAATTAATACTCCCTTCGGTCATTATTATAAGAGGTAAATGACTTTTTTTTTGTCTAAAATATAAGAGATTGCATGTATTTTGACAAATATTAAATGCTCATTTCCAATTTTATCCTTATTTAATACACTGTTTACAAATTCCAAACAATACATTAACTATAGGATATTAAAACATTTATTAAGATTACAATGGATAATTTTATAAATTTATACGAATATTAATTATAAGTAGCTTATTTCAATACATTTCTTTAATCTATATATTTTAGGATTTTGCCTCTTATAATAAGGATCACAGAAAGTAATATATAACATTCCAGACAAATAATTCAGCAATCTTCATTTTCACAAATTACCATCGGATCTGGGGCATCACCCTGTTGGCACATAACCCAAGGCACGCCGATTTGATAGGATTCAGCTAGTTGAGCACACCATTGGACATATTGTTTTCCATTGGCACCATATGGACTCATAACATTTCCATACTCATTTTCAATCTGTTTGCACAAAACGAAAATACATATGAATTATAAAAATTAAAATAAATGCATAATTAATTAGGAAAGCTTTTCTAAAACTAAACCTGAGCAAGAATAATAGGTCCTCCTTGTGATGCAAAGAGGTTTTCATGCCTCATCATGTCCACTATCATAGTTGTAAAGGTTTTCATCTCATCCTATAGTGGAATGGAGATTAAATAGGATAAAAAAATAGTTTAAGCAATTATAGAACTGAAACATATTAAATTAAAACATGACTTACCATGAAAGCAGTATTATTGGTCCTGAATTCCATGTTTGGAATATTATGCAACCACACTGGAAATCCTCTGATGAGAGATAAAATACATGAATAAATGATAACAGTTAAAGTAAATATAGATTATAAGAACCAAAAAAAGAAGTAAATATAGCTTTTGCATTTAGAGCTGTCAATTCGGGCTGGTCCAATCAGGTCAAGTCACTTTCCGAGCCAGGTTGGGTTGGGCCAAAAATAGGTTGGGTTGCTAATTTGCTAGCCAGTCCTCTGCGGGCTACAGGCCAAATGGGCTAATCCATGAGCCAATATTATTTTTAAAAATATCATTCTTTTTTTCTAAAAAAAAAATCTTTTTTTAACTAGAAAATTTCGTTCATATGAATATATATAAATTACATTTGAGTTGTCATTTACTAGAATCTCTATGGTTATAATAAATCTTCATGAATTATATTTGACTTTGAGTTGTCATTCATTAAGAATCTCCATTACAGTGAATTAGTGATAATAATAAAAAGTATACATTTAACCATAACACAAAAAAAGTATAGCATCTTGTCACGAAAATAAAAGAAACATGAAATCATATATAACATCCACTGCTACATTCAAAGTCTAATTGATTAAAGTGTAGCATAATTTGATTAAAGTATGAACAACAATGTGCGAGTCACTGACTACGTACCCATGCAAAGTCTAAGATAAAAACATAGGTTATAGCAATGTTTTAAAAACCGGTTGAATCGGAGAACCGAAAAGAAAAGTGGTTCAAGGTCCAACCGATTCAATCGGTTTAACCGGTTGAACCGGTATATATACATATATACACATACATTAATAAATAGATCAAATAACAAGTATAATTTCAATCCAAGTTCTAATTTTCATATTAAGTCCAAATTATTTAATACTTAAACCAGCACATATATTGGAGTACGTCATTCAATTTATGATACTCTAACCTTTTTTTATTTAAAAAAACCTTTTTTTAAAAATTTGTGAATTTTTTTAATGAACCGACCTGTTTTCTGTTTTTAACCCGATTCAATTGGTTTTTTGTGATTACTAACGGTTGAACCTCTTTTTCGGTTCTGAAGTTCGACCACTAGAGAGGGGTCCGGTCGACAATCGACCAACCGGTTTGTAAAACACTGGGTTATAGTTAACATACATGCCAGTTATTTCCTGAAGCATGTCTACGATCTTTTGGCATAATAATTGCCCAGATGACTGGGAACTGTTTTAGTCATAAACATAAGAGTGACTGAAATATTTTTAATTTTCTTCTGAGAGCAACTGAAAAAGAGAAGCAACCGAAATCCTCTCCCTGGTGTTTCTGTTTCAAATGATTATGCATATGGAAAGATATTCTATCTGGAAAGTAGCTGATTGTCTCAAGCTATTCTACAAAATTCTGCTGCTATGATGGTTTCACGGCTGTTATGTTTTATGTTTTAATTGAGGGCCTCATCAGTCTTGGCCGAAATTTGGTTCTATTGGGGTTGGTTTTCTGTTTGAAGTAAAGCACATCATCTTGGACACCAGTTTCTTGTTTCGAGTCAAGCGAAATTCTTGGAAGATCAAGTAATTAACCAACTCTGCTTTAGTGTTTCTTTTCTGGTTTGGAATTTGTGTTGTGTGGATGTTGCTCTTCTGTTTGTTTTTTTACATTGGGCTAGGAGTAAGACATATATGCTATGCTGTCATTGATTTGTGCATACTAACCTCCTTCTAGTATTGACTGGTTTATTGCCTAAGGCTAAATATTTCACTATCTTTGGTTCTTTTTATTTCTGATGGGGTGGGGTCTGAGTTAGTAGTTTCATCCATGTTGCCAAGGTTGTGCATTTGGTTGAAGCTTTATCTTAGGTTGCCTACTATAATTTTTGTAACCTATATTTTTCATACGGGTTTAGGGTACCCATTATACTCATACTCGTTTAATATAATTTTGTTTATAAAAAAAGGCATAAGCATAAGAGAAAACATTTATTCTTACCCGTAATTCCATTCTGCACATACATATGGTCCAATTCGAAGCATGGCATAAAGTCCTTCGTTTTGAATGGTTTTAATAAATCTTACTAGATCTAGATTTGCAGAAAAATCATACTGGAAGTAAAACAAAATAAAATCAGTGGCATAACCAAAAAAATGTAATATAAATTTAATTTTTAAAAAATATTTATAAAAAAAACCTGACGGCGTTGAGGCTCATGGGCATTCCAGAAAACATATGTTTCAATGACATCAAGTCCACCTTCTTTTGCTTTATTAATCAAAGATGGCCACATCTGTCATAAACAATACATTGAAAAATTAGCTATATACAAATCATAAACGGACATTAATTTGAATTTTAAAAATATAAAACTAAAATGAAAAGATATAATAATAATACTCACTTCAGCAGTGCTACGAGGGTAATGAATTGAACCAGAGATTAGGACTTTTCTTTTGCCATCAATTGTGATTGCTCTCCCATCATATGAAACATCAGTAGCTTTGATAGCTAAGCTACTCAAAGCCAAAGACAATACGAAAAAAATAGAGAACAAGTTCATCTTTCCTACCACCATTGTTATTGAAACGAAGTTAAGAACTATAAGAGGCGAAGTGCTGAACTGGTGGTAACCAAAAGGTGTATTTATAATTGAAATTATGGTAAGCTCAACTGGAAAGTAGAAACAGATCAAGATTATGTTTAACTATTTGTAAATCTTAAAGTGATCGATAAATCAATTGATATAGATAGTTATCGGTTTAACGTAGTTATCTAATACTCCCTCCGGTCCTTATTATAAGAGATAAAATCCTAAAACACACAGACCAAGGAAATGCATTGAAATAAGCTACTTGTAATTAATATTCATATAAATTTATAAAGTTATTCTTTCTGATCTTAATAAATATTCTAATATCTTATAATTATATATTGTTTGGAAATTATAAACATTATATTAAATAAAGATAAAATTTAAAATAAACATTTAATATTTATCAAAATACATTAACGTCTCTTATATTTTAAAAAAAAAATATCTACGTCTTATAATAATAACCGCAGCGAGTATTTTGAAAGTTTAATGTTGCGTTCATCCTCACTGTAGTTTATCTATATCTGCAAACTGCCCAAAATCACGTAAAAAGTATACAACAAAAAATAATCACGTAAAAAGTCAATTTTGCAGAAATGTAGATTGCTGTTTAAGCATATAGATAGAACCGCTTATCCACCCAAAAAAATAAAATAAAAAATAGATATAACAGCTTCCAAAAACAAATGTTGAGATTTCTGCAAACTGCCCAAAATCATGTAAAAAGAGGGGGTTTTTATTTTAATCTCGAAAATTAAAATTGCTTTATTTGATCTTCCCTCCAATTTTTTTCACCTCTTCCCTCATCATTCATTCATTCTTATCCAAAACGTACCTCTCCCTCCTTATTTTTTAGAAATCAGAAATAGAACCCAAATATCTGAAACCGAAACGAATGGGAGATCCAGTGGAGAGATTGGGATCGGAGAGTTTGGACTCCACCGTCAACACCACCGCTGCCGCCACCAAGGACGCCGCCGGTGACATCTGCATGGAAATCGATCCACGTCTCAGAGAAAACGTCGCGATACTCAACAAAGTCGTCCCCGCCGCCGCCGTCCTCCGCACCACCGCTTGCCGCGCCTTCTACACTGAGACCGCCGGCGCCAGCTTCATCGTCGACAAGCGCCGCAGGATCATCCCCACCAATAGCGTTACATTTGAAAATTTTGGCTACAATGAGATGAAAATATAACTTAGCTGAAGGCCATGTCACACAAATGGAGGGAAAACTTGCAATAAAAAGTGAAAGCAATTGGTCCATCTTCATGAAGTTGTAACCTGTACATTATGAACCTATGGAATTGCGGAGATGCTTTTCAATTACTTAAGTGAGGCCAAAATAATATACATGTACATAATATACTGAAGAGCTTTGATTTTTGGCCCTATAATTAACATTAAAAAGAACAGGAAATATACATGTACTGAGCTCGTTACATCGAAATAATATGATGTCAGATGACCTGCAAAAGCTTGCTGGATTTTTTTTGAAGGCGTCATTCGAGTTTCTTTGCTAATGAAAGAGTATCATATTAGATTAAATTGGTGGGCACCTTATCGAAGAAGTTCCATTTGTATGTATGTCAAGTGCTTTATCATTGCTATATATAAAATCCATTTAAGTTGTTATATGACTTCTTTTCTCTTCTTGATCTCTCAAAAGCTATATGTTAGCCACTAACGCCGTCAGCTTGCTCAGGTAGAGATGATTCAACTACTCCTTCCTATCCTTATTATAAGAAACAAAACTCTAAAATACAGGAATGAGAGAAATACATTGAAATAAGTTCATTCTAATTAATATTCATCTAAATTTACAAAAATACTCTTTCTAATCTTAATTAATGTTCCACTTGTCTCGTAAATATAAATAATATAATAAATGAGGATAAAGTTGAAAATTAGCATTTAATTATATTTTAGACCAAAAAAAATATTCATTTATTTCTTATAATAAGGATCGGAGGAGTATTTCAGGAACCTTATCAAGCAAGCTGTTCATATCCTCTGGAAACTCAATCTTAGCTCTCCCTCCAATAATCATTGTTGTCCATCCAATCATTCCTTTTTTTCTTTTTCTTTTTTGTAAACAACCAAACTCGTATCACTTCCAAATAAACTTGTTCAACGATACAATTGGGAACATTATTAAAACGACAGGAGCTAGCATATAAGATAGAAGCCCTAGCTAAACTATGAGCTACTAAATTTGCTTGTCTCCGAACAAGCCTAACTTGATAGGTTGGATGATCAAGAAGCATTTGTTTACATTGGTGAATAAGGACCCTAATAGAATATATGGTTAGTTAGTTGGTTAGAAGTTAGTTACACTTGGTTATGGTTAGTTAGTTAGTTAGGAGTTAGTTACACTTGGTTGGCCTAATCAAACTCTATAAATAAGATATTAATGTACACATTTTATCATCTTTTTTCAATCAATCAACTTCAATGTTGTCTCATGAGTATTATCAATATGCTCTCTACCTCTCTACTTACTGTGATCTTCCTATCACTCATCCATGGATCAATAACATGGTATCAGAGCGATACCGTGCTTCCGCGGACATGGATGAAGATCTCAGTGACTCAGATTCAGAGGAGGAAGAAGAACAAGTTTCTGATTCAGAGGAAAAAGATGATTCTGATTCAAAGAAGGAGAATGGCCACTACCAAATCGTTTTCGGCAGTTTCGAGCAAGATTCAGATCTTGATAAGTATCCGGTGATTCCGATCAAGTTGATCAAGCCAGCAACCAACAGTACCACCATCAAGATTGGAGAAATCACATGCACTTTTGTCACCTTCAACAGTGATGCAGTGCCATAGTTCTTGGATCTTGAGTCCGACAATACTCAGCCTGAGTCCGACACAGTGGAGAACATCGAGTCTGGTGGTCCATCCAATCTTGTCTATGGATGCAACAACTTAATCAAAGATCAAGAATTGAAGGTTGATGCAGAACCAACGAAATCACAAGAGGTCTCCGCCATCGCCGATCTGGTCCCTAAAGCTGCCGAGAAACTGGAGGAGCTCGTCGCCTGGTCTTCTTCTCCGATGGCGATTTCCGACAGATTTGAAGGAGTAGGCATCGGCGCCGTCGACAATGGCTTAGGGCACAACAAGGTCCCCACCGTGCGCCGCACCTCCGCCAGAGGCTTGTTCGATTCTCCAGCGATTATCAAAGGCGAGGGTTCCGAGATTGAGTTCGAGCTGATCAAGTTCAAGCTGGCCTCCTTCGCCAACCTCCCCTGCGACTATGGATCTGCCATTTCTGTCTTTGATCCCGGTGGAATTCTCACCGCCGTTTACATCTCCACTGTGCCGTCGCCGGAGAAGACGGTTGAGTGCACCGTCTCCGCAACACATCCACAACATTCGACTTTCATCATCTTCGATCCCGGCAGAACAGACTCAACGATTCCGTCGTACGCCGCCTCCACAATCTCGGTTGAGCACACCATCGCCATGCTAGCGCCGCCACCACCCTGGTTCTCCACCGATGAGCCGAGAAAAGGCGTCGACATTCCTTCAGAGGCACTAGAATGGCAAATCGTGACCACCGTATGTGCTATTGTCTTTGGCGGCAACCTATCTCTTCTGTGGCTACATTGGGACACAGGGGAGTTAGGGTTTGGCTATCTCTTCTGTGACCACCGTATCTGCATCTCATTGTGCCACTGTTGGGCTTGGGCCTTGTCAATTTTTTGGCTACTGGATTGTGCATATTATTTGTTGAGCCTTGCTATGTTTTCTTTAGTTGGTTTAGTGTTCATTTTCTTCTACAAATTGTAGTAATTTTTTTTTCTTTTTCAACACTAGTGGAAAATATATATTAGACGGTAAAGGTTTACGTCAGTTAACCAAAAACTAGACGTTAAAAAGGGGGCGGTGGCAGTTTTGTAAATATCAGACTTCATTAATTCACTGTTAACGTCAGTTGTTTTAAGGACTGACGTTAAAAGTGAGTATGGTGGCAGTTTTGTAAATATGAAATCACTATTTGCGTCGGTTGTTTAATGAACGGAGCGTTAAAAGTGTTTTGCAAGAAATTATTAACACTTTTAACGTCAGTTGTTTATAAAACTGACGTTAGAAGTGTGATTTTTACTTCAGTTAAATAAATAACTGACGTAAATAATCAACTCATTCCTATCTTTCTTTCGTTGTCATCTCTCTGTTGTCACTCTTAACGCAGATCATCACTCCATATAGTGCAGTTTATTTCTAGTCTTTTTTTAAAAAAAAGTTTATTTTTAATCTTAATTAATTAGCTTGAATTAATAAATTAACAAATTCTTGTGCAAATTAAAATAAATAAACACTTAACATAAAACAAGTTATATATGTATAATCAAATCGTATCTCATTGAAGCGATTCATAAGTTACAATTACATGTTTAAAAGATAAAAAATTTCCATAAAGATAGCACTAAAATATAAAAAAGTTTCTGCTTCAACATCATTTTCTTCTCAGTCCTGTCCTCAGAAACTCCAACATTGAATGCATCCCCTCCCTCATTTGAAGTCCTTGATGCTCCATCTAAATCCAAAGTCACTTTGGAGCCGTGGCAGAGTGAAGGGTGCACTCGATCTGTTTCAAAGAATATTCTTGGAATGACCACTTGGTTCCAAAGCTGAGGTTTTGAAACTGTAGCTGCTGATTCTCCAGAAGGATGATGGTGTGTGCAATTCACATAATGCGATTTACACACCCTTATCACCCATGTAATGCGATTTACACAACCTCAGAAGTTGTTTGACCATTAAGACAGAGACCTTTAAGTCTAGGTATAGGAAGAAAGAGTGATGAAGTTAATCTCCATGGCAGAGCCATATTGTGAAGCAGAAAAATTAAAGGAAGGAAGGAAGCTATTTATAGGAGTAGGGGATGAAGTTACTAGGCGTCGTAAGTTGCTAAAAAATTAAATTGATCATTAAGAGCATTAGGTTCCAAGGCGCATTGGGAGTTGGCAGTCATATATTATAAACGTGCAGAAAAGAAAACGCCCGAAGGATTAGGAAGAAATAGACCTTTAAGTCTAGGTATAAACTTAGTGCTCATAAAGAGGATTATAGGTTACAATGTGCATGGGTAAGTAGCACAACAGTAATGGGTAATTTAGTAGCAGAGTAGTCAAAGGAATGAATGCTTTTGCAGAAACTTATACACTTTTAACATCAGTTGTTGAATAAAACTGACGTTTAAGTGTTTTTAAAATAAAAAATATTTATTTTTAACGTCAGTTGTTTATACAACTGACGTTAAAAGTGTGATTTTTACTTCAGTTAAATAAACAGCTGACGTAAATAATCTTATATCCCTATCTGAAATGCCCCTGTTGTCACTCTTAACACAGTGCATTAACGTCGATTGTTGAATAAAACTGAAGTTAAAAGTGTTTTTAAAATAAAAAATATTTATTTTTAACGTCATTGTTTATACAATTGACGTTAAAAGTGTGATTTTACTTGATTAAAATAAATAGCTGACGTAAATAATCCTATATCCCTAGCTATCCGAAATGCCTGTTGTCACTCAATTAACACGGTCTCGAGCCATTTTGTGAAGGAATAGAAATATAGAGGAAAAAGAAGAGGCGATGTGCAGGTGATCTGAAAGAATGTTACTTTATACAGAGACACAACACCTTTAACGTCAGTTGTATTCAACAACGGACGTTAAAAGTGTTTTTTTAAAAAAATATTAATATTTAACGTCAATTTGTTAATAAAACTGATGTTAAAAAATTAATTGTAACGTCAGTTGTTTAATACAACTGACGTTAAATGTTGTTTTAGTTTACACCCGCGCGCCTTCTGCACTTCGCTCTGTACGTACATCTCTTTTCTCTTTTCATCACGCTCAACCCTAAATCACTCTCAACCCTCACTCTCACTCTCCCCCAGCACAGAACCCTAATCGCGAGCTCATCTCCACCGCAACCACCGCGAGGGCTTCTTCGCCACCACCGTGAGGTACACTATTAACCCTAACTCTGTCTTTCCATTCATTCTTTGCAATAACTTGACGTACATCTCTCTTTCCCCTTCCCGCGCACTAACTCTCCTTGTCCCTCTGCTCTCAGTAAGCACATCGAACGTTGGCCACCACTCGAGCTCCCCTCCCCACCACCACGCGAGCACCTATTTCTGGTGAGTATTTAGGGCACATTTTTGTATTTTTGGTTTTGAGTGTATGTTGAAACTGTAGTCTCGATGGTTGAAACTTGAAACCGTGAGTTTGAGTTGTTTGGAATGTACGTCTCTTTTTTGGTTTGGAGTGCATGTTGCTCTGGATGGTTGATCTGTCACGGTCGTGATGCTAATCACGGCTAGGCCGTGATCGGTTCGCTGTGATGGCATGGTGCATTCGGTTGTACGTTACGGTAGTGATGGACATCACCTTGCCGGGCCGTGACCATGCTTGGCAATTAATCTTTAAAAACTATAATTTACAATCTCCCGTATTGTCCTTATATTGGATATATATATGTTTTGTATATCTACAGGACCTATCTAGTTATGGATCGTAGTTGGATGGTTTGTAAGCATACTAGTGCTGTGTATTTGAAGGGGGTGGGAGAATTTATAGAATTTACTCAAAGGAATGTTCCTAATAGTAATGGAATGTTCTATTGTCCTTGTGTCAAGTGTTTGAATACGAGGAAATGTACGGTGAAGGATATACGTACTCATTTGATTTGTGAAGGGATTTGCTTGAGTTATACAAGATGGATATGGCATGGTGATATGTTGTTGAGTAGTAATACGGCGAGTGATGAGTGTGATTTTACCTCATTTTTCATGTACATTTCGACATGCATTTGCATATAGTTAGGCCAAATTAGTGTTGATTTTGTGTAGTTTTTCCTTTGGAGCGGATGAGGTGGTTTCTGTGTGTTGTTTTGCAGGATTTAATGGAAAATTGCCCAGAAATCAGCCTTGGTAGAGCTTGGCTGAAAAAGAGCTTGAAAAGTGAAGGTTATGAGCCAAACAGAGAGTATCACGGCCTGGCCGTGATGGCCCTCACGGCCGTGAGGGAGCAGTAGCTGAAGAAAGAATTGAGCCAAAAGTCAGAAGCTGTCACGGCCTAGCCGTGATGGCTATCACGGCCGTGACCTGCTAGTTGGAAAAGTCAGAAACGATCACGGCCTGGCCGTGATGACCATCACGGCCGTGATGAATAAGTGAATGAAGAGGCGCCCAAGTCAGAGACCATCACGGCCTGGCCGTGATGGCTGTCACGGCCGTGACGGGCGACGGACCTATAAATAAACCTGCACTGAACAGAAAAAGGAAAAACTTCTAACCTAAAACAATCTGCACTTGGAGGCAGGCTGAGGCTGGTGGCTGGAGAGGGTTTCTACCCAAAAAGGGGGGCGTTTTCTCTGCTCTTGGATGAAGAGAAGATTGGAGGAAGCTTGTCTATGAGTGTTCTTCATCCCTTCTCTTTTTCCTTTTTGTATTTCCTTATCATGAGTAGTTAAATCCCCATTGTTGGGGTTAGATGTAACTTTTCTGAACTTGTTGTAATTGATTTGGTATTTTAATACAAGTTTCTAGTTCGTTATGAGTATGTGATTCTGTGTTTAATGCTTTCCTTGGATTAGCTACCCATAGGAATGATTTGTTGCTTTGATAGATGACTGGAAGGTTGGTATTAAGGCATGCTCATGAATCATATGCCAAGTAGGTCAAGAATCTAGACATAGGTGTTGGCTGCTTGCAATCTTATAAGTCTTAACTTAATGCAAAATCTCAAGTTATTCCACCTAAGACATTAGGGTTTAATTTGGGGTTTTAGGCTCAATGCACCTAAGACATTAGGCTTGAGTACTTTAGAAAAGGCTTGATTGGCATAATTGAATTAGGACTTGTGTTGATTACCATTTCATTGCAATTAAGGGAGGATTAGTGTAGTCTATCCCTAACAATCTTAGCCATATCTCTGTTTGCCTTCCAAGTGTTCGATATAATTCCAAAAAGACAAAAATATTTTATTTCTTTATTTTCTGTTTAATCTCTCATATTATAGTTTAGTCTAGATAGTTGTTAAGTTTGTGAATTGGTAATTGACATCCGATCCCTGTGGATACGATAACCGGTCTCACCACCGTATTACTTGATTGCGACGAGGTGCACTTGCCTTTATTTATATATCTTTAAAATACAACGCATCAGCGAGTGTCTCCCAAAGTGAGGACGTTGACGTAGATATGGAGGATGATCGAGTAGAGGACATGATCCGTGATATTGGACAAGAATCTTTTCATCGAGTGCATGTGTATGATAGGTTGTGTGGTGATGCGGATAAGCCTTTATATCCAGGGTGTACTACTCATACACGGTTGTCGGCGATGCTAAAATTGGTTTGTGTGAAGGCGAGAAATGGTTGGAACGATAAAAGCTTCACGGAATTGCTTGAAGTGTTGAAAGACTTGCTTCCGGAGGACAACACATTGCCTGACCGTAACTATGAGGCCAAGAAGGTATTGTGTCCTATGGGTATGGAGTATAAGAAGATACACGCATGCCCCAATGATTGCATATTGTACACCGGTGTTCATGAAGACAAACACGATTGCCCCAAATGTGGGTTATCACGATACAAAGTGAAGGGTGGTGATGATGATGATGATGTTGATGATGTGAGAAAAAAGGGTCCTCCTGCGAAGGTGTTGTGGTATCTTCCAATAATTCCAAGGTTCAAGCGATTGTTTGCCAATGAGAAAGATGCGAAGAATCTTAGATGGCATAATGATGAGAGGAAACGTGATGGAAAGGTTCGTCATCCTGCTGATTCTATTCAATGGAAGAATGTCGATACTATGTTTCCGGATTTCGCCGATGAGCCAAGAAACCTAAGGCTTGGACTTGCTACGGATGGAATGAATCCTTATGGTAACATGAGTAGTATTCATAGTTCATGGCCTGTTCTGTTGGTGATTTACAACATGCCCCCTTGGTTGTGCATGAAGCGCAAATACATGATGTTGTCTATGATGATTTCGGGCCCAAAGCAACCGGGAAATGACTTAGATGTTTATCTAGGTCCCTTGATTGAAGACTTGAAAACGTTGTGGGTGGAAGGTGTTGATGTAGTTGATGGGTATTCTCATGAGACTTTCAAGCTTCGTGCCATGTTATTTTGCACCATCAACGACTTTTCAGCATACGGTAACTTGTCCGGGTACAGTGTCAAGGGGCATCACTAGTGCAATAAGTGCTTTTTACGTCAGTTAAAATTAATTTTTTACGTCAGAATACTGACTGACGTAAATACAGCTGACGTTAATAGTTAATATTTTAACGTCAGTTTAGAACTGACGTTAAATATAACACTATTAACGTCAGTTCCTTAACAAAACCGACGTTAATTTTGTAAAAATTAACGTCGGTTTTTTAAACAACTGACGTTAAACTAAAACTATTAACGTCAGTTCTTTAATACAACGGACGTTGATTTTGTTAAAACTAACGTCAGTTGTTATAAAGAACTGACGTTAAAGTTTTAATTTTAACGTCAGTTTTAATAAACAACTGACATTAATAGTGTACTGTATATTTTATAAAATACTATTAACGTCAGTTGTTTGATACAATTGACGTTAATAGGTTTTTTTTTTTTAAATTCAGTTTTAAAATATCACTCCCCTCAGCTATCCCTGCATTCAGTCCCAGTAACACAGAATATCACACACTTTTCATAATTTCAAAGGAAAATTGAAGTATGGGGGGACTTAAAACCAAAACCCATGTATATATATAAATAAATTTTAGTTCCAATGTCTAAAAAACAAAACTATCTAAGGATATATACATATACATGTTATTAATTAGTTTCTAAAGTCTAACAAAAAAACTATTTATCTAAGTAGTACGGAGGTATGTTGGCAATTCCTTTTTCAGCCGCATACTTGAAGAAGAATTCAGCGAAGCGCATCCTCAAGTCTCTTAACTCATCTTCTTCAATAGGCGATTGGTCGATAAATGCCTAGACACGTTCAAATAATAACAATAACATCAATGCAAGTCATCTTCAAAACTATAATATATAATTTAACAAGTTGTTTAAATATTACCTTCTTCCATCCATCCGTAATAGATGCGGAGACTATGTTCAGACATATGAAGCATCACATAATAGCCGCACGACCAACCGTGGAGTTTGAAATCGAGACTACCAACAAAATTAATTTCAACGTCAGTTGAATATACACATAAATTAGTAATTATAATATTAATTATTTGATAAATAAACTACCAAACCTTGAGGATGTTCCATACAGGATTTGCTTTAGCCTTAGAAGTCCTACTTCTCCCGTTGGCGCAACTTATGCTACTCACCTTGATGCGCTATCATAAACAAATAATCATGTCGATCAATTAACAAACTCATATATCATGTGTGTAATAAACTAAAAACAACTGATATTAAAACTTAAATTAAATTTAAGATTAGTTACTTACATATTCTGACTTCCACCACCTTCGGTGGCGGATCATGGTGGAGAGAGCAGAAGAATATGACAGTATGCCTAGACGGGTGAAGTACGAACAACTGCCAATGGCAATCCAGACAGTAGGGAGCCAGATATAATTCTTTCGGATTGTCTCCCAACAAGTTCCCTAAGTATTTACTCAATGCATCGCCAGACAAAGAACTTCGGGAAGAAGGATTGACGGATCTAAGAAGCCGTAAACTGATGCAACGCCCTTATCAAGCTGAAGACGATGGAGATACCTAAGATATGAAAAGGTGTGGATGTTAATTACATAATATATATATTGAAATTAAAATAAATTATTAAATGGAAAATACCAAAAATAAATAAGTTATAAAATTAAAATTAACTTACGTGCACCGAGACGTGATGACATTCTTTGTTCATCCATATGTTATTTCTAGCGGGCGTTCAGAGATCGTCACCAACGAAGGAAAATATCCTCTGTTGATCTGGGCGTGCCACCCATCCATCGTGATCCAATGGACATTCAAAAATATCAAACGCATAATCCTCACCAAGTGAGAACAAACGAGTGATAGGTGACAGCGACACCGACACCGACGTCGACTTGGCCTTCAGTTTAGGAAAAATAAAATATATAAGTTTTTGATAATTAAAAAAACACAAGTAATTATTTGACTAATTTGGACATTAATAATGAATAAATACCTTTGCTAACATTTCGAGCTCACGTCGTTTGGAGTCCAACTCAAGCTCACGCCTTTTCATTTCCAACTCATGCTCATGGCGCTGGACTTCCAACTCCCGCTCCCTAGCTGCCAACTCATCGTCCTCCACATGTGCCATACTAAAACTCTCTTTTGTGCTCACATGTGAAGCGTTGGCAAGCCTTGCGGTGTCCTGGGATGTACCGACGGAGGAAAGCTCTCTGGCAAGCGCCTGCTTGAATTCTGGGTTGGCTATTAAGCCTTGCATCAGATGTGTTGTAATATCTGGGTTGGACATGAGGTGCTGAGTAATGTCAGCCAAAATTGATGCTTCATTGACCACCCGCTTTCGTGAAGCAGACTTGCCATAATATTGTTTGATGGTCACGTTCCCAGGAACACCGAGAACCCGACCAGGATGGTCTTTCTTGCCTAGAGCAGTCATCAAGACGTCCTGCCGTCCAGAAGGGACGAATGCGCCCTGGGAGGATTTTGCTTTAAGATCCATCTACAATGAAAAAAAATGAAAAAACGTGCAAGTGAAAAGTGTTGCAAATATCTATACAAATATCAATTGAAATCAAGTTAATTATTTACTTACAATCTTATCTGCCACTTCGCGAGTGGCATCAACTTTAAAAGATCCCGCCTTTGTCATGCGTAGGCTAACCGAGACATCCTCGCGGTCGATGTCCGACAGAGGACTTGATGGTGTGCCCTCAAGCACCTCTCCTCTTTCAATCCTAGCAGAGTGCTCTTCCTGCTTCGCCCTCAGCCTATCCGCCATCATCTGCTGGATCCGAGTATGGTACCCACCCTGAGACATGGTGTGGCGGTGGACGTTCTTCGCCTGATTCTGCCGACCCTTATTTGACTTAGCCTATTCAAACAAAAACACATAATTAAATACAGTTAAATGATCTATAATAAGCATACAAAATTAACTTAATCAACCAACCTGAAATTCTTCATCCTGTCGACTCCTGGCAAACATATCCCAAGTATCCTGATCAATCCAGGGATAATCCGAGAACATTTTATCAAGCTGCTTCTTCCCAGATACATAGTACCTGGTAAGATCATGCTTGAACCCATTCCAACGCTTCGATGCCATTTTCATACATTTATGACGATGATCCTCGTCATTTGGCACAGTCCAAGCTACCTACACATTAGATACATATATAACAACTGGATGGATTATAACTCGGATAATTATCTAATAATGTAAATCAAACGAATGTAAAGGTAAAATACCGTGATAGCCTCCCAAATCTGATCCTTAACGTTACGTGGAACGTCATTCCGATGGTTGTAGTTGATGCTTACGTCTTTGCTTCGCTTGTAGAAACACCCACTTATTAAATTCTTTAGCACGGGGTCCCTAGGCATTTAGATTAGCATCGAAGGACACCTCAAGCTTCACATCTTCTCTCTGTCCTTCTCTAGTTTCTTCAACGAGGTGGCTCCTCTACCCCGTTTCCTATGAGCATGTGATGTCTGTATGGACAAAAAAAAAATGATAAAATAGAGGGTTGTAACATTATAAACTTACATTAACAAGAAGGACTAAAGATAGTATATAACATGTAAACTTACACTAGAATCAGGCGTAGGCGTGATCGGGTCCTGCGAAACCCCCACAGTGTCCTCCCGTGCATGTGGGCTATCCGACTAATCCATATGTATGCCTGTTCAGAAACAATATATATGTATTAACATAGGTTATAACTCAAAATAAATACAGAAGTATAAATAAAAATAACTAGATAGGTCCTGTAGATATACAAAACATCTATATATCCAATATAAGGACAATACGGGAGATTGAAAACTATAGTTTTTGAAGATTGCCAAGTACTGGTCACGGACATCACGGCCGTAACGTGCCAACTGAACCAAACCCTCATAGGCAGAACTGATCACGGCCTAGCCGTGATGAGCATCACGGCCGTGACAGATCAACCAGCAGAGCAACATGCACTCAAAACCAAAAATAGAGACATTCCAAACAACTCAAACTCACGGTTTAAAGTTACAACTACTAAGACTACAGTTTCAACATACACTCAAAACCAAAAATAGAGACATTCCAAACAACTCAAACTCACAGTTTCAAGTTTCAACTACTGAGACTACAGTTTCAAACCAGCAGAGCAACATGCATGCACTCAAAACCGTGAATAAAAAAATGTGCCCTAATTAAAGACTCGCCAGAAATAGGCGCTCGCGTGGTGGTGGTGGGGAAGCTCGAGTGGTGGCCAACGTTCGATGTGGTTACTAAAGCAGAGGGACAAGGAGAGTTAGTGCGCGGGAAGGCCAGGGGAAAGAGAGATGTCAAGTTATTGCAAAGAATGAGCGGGAAAGACAGAGTTAGGGGTTAAGCGTGTACCTCACGGTGGTGGCGAAGAAGCCCTCGCGGTGGAGATGAGATCGCGATTAGGGCAGAGTGAGAGCGAGAGTGAGGGTTGAGCGTGATGAAAAGAGAAAAGACGTACAGAGAAGTGGAGAAGGCGCACGGGGGTAAACGTTATAATTAAAATAAAACAACATTTTACGTCAGTTTTTGGTAAAACCTGACGTTGAAGATCATATATTTAACGTCAGTTGTCTTAATAAACGGACGTTAAAAACTCTCACACTTATTACGCCAGTTGTTAGTAATAACTGACGTTAAAGGTCATATATTTAACATAAGTTGTATTAAGAAACTGACGTTAAAAACACTCACAACTTCTTACGTCAGTTGTATTACACAACGGACGTTAAAGGTTTATTAGTTTCTGCAAAAACATTCATTCCCTTGACTACTGTGCTACTTACCCATTCACCTTTGTACCTAATCCTCTTAATGAGCATTAAGTTTATAGATAAGTTTTCAAGAAAATCAGAATAACTTAGTAACTTCATCCACTGCTCCTATAAATAGCTTCCTTCCATCCTTTTAATTAATTTTCTGATTCACAATATGGCTCTGCCGTGGAGATTAACTTCGTCACTCTTTCTTCCTATTCCTAGACTCAAAGGTCTTTGTCTTAATGGTCAAACAACTTCTGAGTTTGAGTAAATTACATTGCGTGGATATTAAGGTTGGGTGAATCACGTAATGTGATTCTCTCACTTTATTTCATCCCCATCATCCCTTTCACTTTGCTTTGGAAGCAAGTGATTGTGGATTCAAGATGATGCATCAAGGATCCACTGAAGAAGAAAGATGCAAAGATCCATTTCACTTTGCTTTCGCTGCTAGTGACTGAGGATTTTCTTTGCATCTTGGAATTCAAGTGAGGGAAGTGATGCATCCATTAGAGTTTCTGATGACAAGACTGAGAAGAAAATGATGTTGATGCAGAAACTTTTTTATATTTTAGGGCTATGTTGCAGAAATTTTTTATCTTTTAATCATGTAATTTTAACTTATGAATCGCTTCAATGTCATACGATTTGATTATACATATAACTTGTTTTATGTTAAGTGTTTATTTATTTTAATTTGCACAATAATTTGTTTACTAATTCAAGCTAATTAATAAAAATTAAAAATAAACTTGTATAAAAAAAGGTTTAGAAATAAACTGCAGTACTATATGGAGTGATCTGCGTTAAGAGGGACAACAGGGACATGACAACCAATGAAATGAGTTTCATAATTATTTACGTCAGTTATTTATAGAACTGACGCAAATAGTTTACCCACCACCTCATTTTTAACGTCAACTTAATTGATGACTGCCAAGTTCCCGTATATTAATTACATTATTTCCAATATTCATTCTGCACGTTTATAATATATAGGATTATTTACGTCAGCTATTTATTTAACTGAAGTAAAAATCAAACTTTTAACGTCAGTTGTATAAAAAAACTGACGTTAACAATTAATATTTTTTATTTGAAAAACACTTTTAACGTTAGTTTTTTTAAAAAACTGACGTTAAAAGTGTATAGATATCTGCAAAAACATTCATTCATTTGACTGTACTGTGCTACTTACCCTTGCACTTTGTAACTCAATCCTCTTAATGAGCATTAAGTTTATAGGTAAGTTTTCAACAAAATCAGAATAGCTTAGTAACTTCATCCCCTGCTCCTATAAATAGCTTCCTTCCATCCTTTTAATTTTCTGCTTCACAATATGGCTCTGCCGTGGAGATTAACTTAATCACTCTTTCTTCCTATTCCTAGACTCAAAGGTCTTTGTCTTAATGGTCAAACAACTTGAGTTTGAGTAAATTACATTACATGGGTGATAAGTCTGAGTAAATTACATTATGTGAGTTGCTCACCTTATCACCTTCCGGAGAATCAGCTGCTGGAGGGCTAATCAGGTGCTCGGGGGTCACAGTTCCAAAACCTCAGCTTTGGCAGCAAGTGACCGTCTTGGAAGTCTCTGGAACCACTGCCTTTGCTTGAAACAGATCTAGTGCACCTGTTTTTGCCTCTCTCTTGAGCTCTCTCATGCCCCCCAGTTTTCTGAGGTCTTCAGAGTATAGTTTTCCCTTTGGCATATTTCATAAAACTCTCTGATGGGATGTAGCTTTAATGTTTAGGATTTTAAACCCTTTCAATGTAACTTTTTATAGGATTTTAAACCCTTTCAATCTTCTCATATCGATCAGAATTACGATTCTTCATGAATGAGATCCAGTTTGGGTTATTGATTCAACTTATAGTTTTCAAAAACAGAAACACAAAACATCAAAGCAATTCATGTGAAACTGAAACTTTGAGGAAGGCAATGCGGAAGGGATTGTATACTAGATAAAAAATATTATTAAAATAACTTTTAACGTCTGTTGATGTAAGGACTGACGTTAAAAGTGAAGTGACTTACTTTTAACGTCAGTTATTTATAGAACTGACGTTAAAATGTTCATTGTTAACG